>JAHLJT010008756.1:141428423-141740923 GCA_031308135.1 Acheta domesticus
TTAATACAATTCCCCAATATTTAGAGCACTTCTATAAGGGAATATCCTGATTTTCCCACTTGATTTCGTCTGTCTTTACAGATTGCGCGAATCGGATATACTTGAATACGTGATAAAAACTTGATACGTGAAACTTGAAATCGTGATAAACTTTTACTTATTGGGATTTAATTTCATTTCATTTGTGCTAGTACCATGATTCCAGCCTACCTAAACCAGCCTGCAATATTTATCTACTACTTGTGTTCTTAATCTCCCGATAAATTAAACAATTATCGGAAAACAAACATATATATGGTTCCATTCCCTACCCAATATCATTAATGTATATTGCTATAAATAGCCTCAGTCATTAAAACACTCCTTCGCCGCACTCCGGACGTTCATGTCGGGTTTCGATGAGCAATTAGATCCAATTCGCTCCCGTTGAGAACCTTGAGCAGAGAAATTCCAAAATCTATAGAGTTATTCTGCCTGTCTTAAGCTCGCTAATGTTTTGGATCGGTTTATCAGAGGGAACGAGATCGAAGTCCTGAACCAAATAACCTTTATCGAGAGAAACAACAATGTTCTTTTGACTACTTGATAGGCGGCCGTTCCTTGACAATCTGACACGAAACTCCTTTGAAAATCCGCACCATTATCACATCCTCCCACTCTCGAGGAATGCATCACATGGTCATTGACATTTCGAAAAGAAGCAAAATACTGTCATTTTTCCAAAGCTGCTTGTGAAGTAAATCAACTGTTACTGTCATCCAATCGGAAGGTTGAACGCCACGATAGTGACGTCACTGTAGTGACGTGTAAGGTTCCGATTGGATGGCACCGTAACACTGATGCCCTGCCAGAGGTAGCTTTGAATAAATCGCAGTATAGATACGATATCACAGCTTCCCTTCTAATTCGATAATTTCCCCCGAAATTTCTTTCGTTCAGGTTGATTTATCTTTATGTTGTGATCGAGTAACCTATTACTATTTCTTCAGTAACTTGGTGCGCCAAGACGCAATGTCAGATTATGAAGAACAATGGCAGCTAAGAGTTAGAGCTTATCGCTCAAGGTAATCCTTATGCAGCACTCGAGTAACCTGCATCCGTCTGTCGGTCTCTCACGGTGAGACAATTTCCGGTCCACTCAAAGAGAAAAATAAGGCGTAGCTCGACGCGTCTCTGTCTGCTGATGGGGAACTGTTCAGTTTTAGTGGATCCATTCAGAAGATTCCAAGAAATTGTCTCCAAAAAGGTAGCTAAAACGCGTTCAGAGGGGCTTCGGGCACCTACAGGAGTGATCAATATCTCAATTGATTCCTCTCAACGACGCAAATGAATTGACATTGTTTTTAGGTAGATCCTTCCAGTATATTCTAAAAAATCCAGAAAAACTTGTTCTTAGTAGTTTTAAGGCACTTACAGTGCTGAAACTCTGTGAATGACTATAATTGCTGCCTTTCCGACATTACGTAAATCCTTAGATCATGACTCATAACTAGGGGACTGATGTTAATTAAATGCCATTTTTTTCTTTTCACTTTATAACAATGCCTTTTAGTACAGACATTAATATTATGTTATGAGGATAGGAAATGACCGATTTTTATAGGTAATTCTTTTGCGCTTTTCTTCGAGTTCGACTAATTAAGTAACTTTTTACTTTTTTTCCGTCACTTTCAACTCATTGTTTTGTTGTTTTTTTTAATACAATTTTCATAGTACTTGCTTCAGATAATATTTACGAGATGCAACAAATGTTCTCCACAGAACTCCTGAGTAGCCTATTCGATTTCTTCGCTGAGAAATCATCATATCAGCCTTGGTGAGTATGTAATCTAAGCCTTAGATTCTAAGATTCCTGTGACACCTATCAGCTTCTTCGTCGGTTCGACCAATTTCGAGATAGCTGAAGGCAGAGATTTCCCGGTAAACAACAATCCAAACTAAAAGTTTACAAGCGGAGTTCACTTGAACGAAAGGAAGAAGTCTCTGTTCCATCAGTAACATATGTTGTTGGATATCCAACAGCTTGAGATGTTCATCCGAACTGGTTTTGATGACATTTTGTACGTCATTTTTCTTTGCTTTTAGTGCATTTAAAAAAATTTTAAGAGCATTTTATTGTTCATTTTTGGCTATGTTTTAGGTTATCAAAATCCGCCCCTAGTCATAACATTGACAACTCCTAAACCTTATTACGTATGGAAACATATATTTTAAAAAGTACTTTTGGCATTGAATTTCATACATTGACAAATAAAACGTCTTTGAATATTATCGAACGCTAAATGAAGATTTGATTACTAGGGAATGATAATGATATCAGTCAGTTAACCGAAAATTGCATTAAATTTATGTTAATTGTAAATTGAGTTCTTTAGTTGTTTAATAATGAGATGCAGTTTATAAAGATTTGTATCAGATTAATGAACATACATGATTACGGTATTTATTTACTAGTGTATCTTCAAAGTGAAGGAAAGTAATTGGATATAGGTTTCTTTCAACGTGAAAATAACAGAATCAAATACTGTTTTCCAAGATGAATGTCGAGAAGAAAGATGTTCATATTATCCACAGAAACAGCCCCTTCAAGAAACGCAATAAAATGGACAATTAACAAAAAGATGTTTTCCGTCCCCGGTGAACCTTTGAACATTTCGTCACGGCACCTGCCACGATAAGAGACACGGCTTCGCACTGCAGCTGTGATGTTAAATGTGACGCCAGTGACGCGGCCCACGACCCTCAGCGATGAATAACACAGGTCGCTCGAAATCGTTTCACCCAGGACGCCGCTGTCTGCACTATTCGGTGTAGGGGGCTCGGATCACTCCGGAGGGCACTTAATAGAAAGGTTGGAAAGTGGAATAGTTGCACGCTGTCACCGGTCACTTTGGCGGAGCGGCGCGGCGCCTACCTTTGGAAGGGCCGTCCCCGTTGGCGATCTTGGCGGCGCCGTTGGCGTGGGCGGCGCCGTTGGCCGCCCCGGAGGCCGCGGGGGCGTCCCGCAGGGGGCGGCGCCGTCGCGGGGGCCTCCTTCATGGCGCGCTCTCTGTTGGAGGGAATGGCGGCGGCGGCGGCGACCTCTCGCCCTCGCTGGCGATTACTGCTGCTCCGCTGCGGCTGCGCTGCGCTGCGCTGCGCTGGCCGGCTGCCAGGCGCTCGGATTGAGACGGTCGCGCGTGCACCCTGCAGCGGGGCGGGGCGGGGCGGGGCGGGCGGGGCGTGGGGCGGGCGCGGAGCGGAGCGAGAGAGCGACGCGGGGGGCGGCGAGCAATGGTGGGCCCGCGGCGCGCAGCGGGGCCTTTTATACGGCCGCGTGACGTGTCGTGACGTCACGGCGTTTGTGCACACAGCCGCGGCCAACCTGTCGGCGCCTCCGGCGGCGGCGGCGGCGGCGCGCGGTCGCGCTCTTTCCGCGCGATTTCCGCTCCGAGGGGCGGCGGGCGATTGCGGCGCGCGGGTTGCGCAGCGCGGGATGCGCCCAAGGCGCCCGCGCGGGCGGCCAACGGGAGGCCGCTGGTTTCTCGCCGCGGGGGATCTGCGATTCAGCGCTACAACTCTTCTGCTCACTGATTCCACGACCGGTGAAGGCATCAGGGCATATTGACATGGGCCACATCCTCACTAAATTGGGTCCCCGAAATAGTTCCTGTCTTAGGTGGCTCAGGACATCAGTTGATGACACTGCAGTGTCTCCGATCGGCAAGTCCTAGGGTTCGAATCCCGACGGAGGCAGGATTTTCCACACTAGCCATATGCCAAGGTGGAAGTCAGCTCGCGACTGCATGACAATTCTACCGGCCGGCTGCTCTGACCGGTAGTTTCCCATGGTTTCTCTCATCAATACTAAGCGAATGGAGGAGCAGTACCCTCACAATTTAGCCATGAACCGTGATCCTTTGTTCCCCTTCCTTGTCCTTCCTCACCTCATACACATACGTACACTTACACTATTCACATTACAATTAAGTATTACAATCTGTCGTCTTATTGATAAGACGTCCAGTAAAGGTGTCAGGGCATCATCACAACATGCCCAGACTCCGATTTAATTAGGCTCCCGAAATTGTTACTGGCTTAGGTGCTCAGGGCATCAATTGATGTCACTGCAGTGCGTCCAACCGGGAGGTACTAGGGTTCCACTCCCGACGGCGGCAGGATTTTAACACTAGCTTGTCAGCTAGGTCGAAGTCAGACTCTGTCTGGAGGAGAATTCTAGCGGCCGGCTCCTCTTATCAGCAGTTTCCGTGATTTCTCTGATCAGTACTAAGCGAATGCCTGAGAAGTACCTTAAACAAAGGACACGGACCGCGCACGATCTTTAATCTTCCTTGTTCTTTGCTCACGCCATACGTAGCCTACACTTCACACATTACCGCACATATTACCAGAGCTTGCCTCCGCTAGAGCGGTGCCACGCTAGTGGGAGATACCTGGTTGGGGGAAAATCCCTACAAAGTGACGTTGGTCGACTGTGGGTATCGCCAGTGGGGTATGATCACCGTCCAACTCCCGCGAGAAAAACGCTGACGGGACTAATGACCTTAACAGTTCACGTGTTCTGTATCACTAAACAATCAATGAATCTGATTTGACTAATATTCGTATGTGACTTATGCTTTCTTTTGTCATGACAGCGGGAATGTCATTGGTACACAGTACCCAAAATTGCGATTCGGCAGGCACTAAGCACCGTTTTCGTCATTTTTGTCTAAAAGCTTTGTCAAATTTCCGTTTGTGAGTGTAAATATTGCAATGTGTGGCCTTTCCGCTGCCCATCGCTCCACGTGTCGTACACGTGTGACTTCGGCCGTCTCTCTCAACGGCCACCGGTACGCTGTCTTCGGTGCTGTTGACGCCACGCCGCGGCGCAGCCCGAGTTTCCTGTACCCACACCACTTGCCCTTCCGAGGGACGACAGACAGCGTCGATAAGAAATGTATTATGACAACGCGGGTGCCCGAGTGCCCGACTTCTACAGCTCCCGCGTGTTAGTCCAAACTTCTCACGCACGTGTTCATATTCGTGGATTTTCCGAGAAGCACTGCAAGAAAGAACTCTTTATATCCGATCACACTTCTCAGTATTGGGTTTGGTAGAGAAAGTGCTGCCCTGCCCTTTCTCTGTAGCGTTCGGTCGAACTTTCCAGAAATTTGCAATTCAGCAAATAACAGCCAGTCTTGGGAACTTGTTGCGGAACAGTAGATGCAAGAGGGTGTAAAGGATGTAAGCTCCAGGAACCAAAATGGATACGAGAGAAAATATTTGGCTACGCGAGTCCAACGATTAGTAAGAATCGTCATTCTTAAGATATCCTATGTGTAGAGCATATTAACTATTGCCAATCCGTGCCGAGAACTGTGTGTGTAGCTCACAATATTCAGTGTTAACGAATTGATAACAGTCCACACACATGTTACGTGACTGCCGCGACAAGACAAATTTCGCCGGCGTGCGCGGGTAGCGTTTCAGGACCTAAAATTCACGCGACGGTGCTCGAATCGCGGACTCGATTAGATACGTGAACGAGGCCTCGTGCGATAGTAAACTGGTGACCCAATGGGACGAGGGGACGCGGGCAAGCAGGCGGTCTTGCGACTGGAGTGGATCCTGCAGTCGCGCGGGCCTTGTGGGGCCGTGCACAGCATACGCGTACTTCGATTTTTTGCAAGTGGCCGATGACATTAGGTCATTGTTACACCTCCTGCCGTTGAAAATTAATCTTTTTTAAGTAATTCTCAACAGGGCTCGTGGTCTCATAAATGTGCTTATCACTGTTAAAAAAAGATTCATTTTCTAAGACAAGAGATGTAACAATGACGTAATGTCACCGGGAGAGATGGCTCAGTGCATTAATTGATGTCGCTGCAGTCCGTCTGACCGGGAGGTCCTAAGTTCGAGTCCTGACTGCGGCAGGATTTTCGACACTACCTTTTAAGCTAGGTCGAATACAGTCGCTGTCTGGGGGAGCATTCTAGCGGCCGGCTGCTCTGATCGGTGGACGACGCAGGCGAAGTGATGGCACTGCGATGGCGGAACTGATCGTGGGCTCTGCGAGGGCGCGAATGGGTGGTAGTGGCCCAGAATTATATTTCTTTTTTTTTAAATGGCCGATGACGGTTAGGTTTCATTGATTGATTGTTCGTGATTCCGGGCGCGTCAACTATTTAGGCCATTAGTCCCGTTAGTGTAGTGTGTGTTTTCCTCGGAGGTGGCTGTGATCTTTTCCCGCTGGATGGCGAGATCCGGCGCCAACCTATATATCGGCTTCCAGTTTTCCCCAACCAGGGATCTCCTATCAGCGGGGCACCGCCCCAACCGGGAGAAGATCTACGCTCTCGACTGGTCTCGCGAAAGTGCGATGATGTAGAGCATATGGTGTAAGTGTGTGTGTAAGGGGGTGAGGATGGGACAAGGAAGAGGAAGGAATGATCGCGCGCGATCCGTGGCCCGTTTGTTAGGGTACTGCTCCGGCATTAGCCTGGTGTTGATCGAAGAAACCTCGGAAAACTACCGATCAGAGCAGCCGGCCGCTAGAATTCTACTACCAATCAGAGCAGTCGGCCGCTAGAATTCTCCTCGAGACAGCAGCTGAATTTGATCTAGCTACGTAGTTAGTGTGGAAAATCGCCCATCATCGGGGTCGAACCGAAGGACCTCCCGGTCAGAGTGGGTGCACAGACAATTGCAATACTGCTCCTCGGAGCCAACCCAGCCGGTGCACGCAAGAAGAAGGATTGGGTTCTATCTAGAGGGTTAAATAATATTTCTATCTATCTAATGGAAGTAATTTCATGTACATCGTCCGCCACTCCCCCTCCCCTCCCCCCGCCGTGACCCGCCATCTCCTCGCGTTCTCCCCTCCATCTCCGTCACCGACAGGCCCCTTCCCCGCTTCCGCCCCTCCGATCACCATCGCGCTCCTTCTCGCACCGCTGCGACGCAATTCCGTAAATACATAAAAGTATTGCGGGGTGCATTAAACCAAATTTGGTTAAGAAAATAAATTTAGGAATAACATTTTGACATGCGAGCTCATCCATGTGAGTTGTAAAAGAACTAATGCAAAATGTCATTGATGCTCTGGACGAGGTTTTCCAGCTCTTCGTCTTCCTGGACTCTGCTCTGATATAAGCTTGTGTATCCATTGCTGATGGCGTTTTTAATTTCTCGCTGCAGAGTACAGAGAAAGTTTTGTAATGCTGCGCGAAAAAACGGATTTTCGGAAGAAAAACTCTTATTACAGGGCCCTGATAACGAAAAAGTGGATAAATCCAGTTGCTAAATTTAGAAAAAAATCCTCTTACACGTGGTGTAGCCAGAATCCATGTTTTGTGGGTCCTTGATGCCGAAAAATCGAACGACGGTGAATTGTTTGTCCATCCGTCTGTGAACAATGCTAGCAGAAAAATCGTTCAGCCGATTTTCTCCAAAATGTATGTTCCCCAATCGATCTGGCTGATGTCTTCACCCTTTGAATTTGAAACCCATATTTTAATTTTGGGGAGTACTTAACATGAAGCTCTTGGGACACTTACCAAATTTTCACAAAAATGACTCCCTAGTTTTTTATTAAATTTTGTTATTAGATAGCGTGAACGTTTAAGAGCGCAAGTATCACGTTCATTAAAAACCTGATTTTTTCTAAAATTGCAAAAATTCAAAATTGTTCCTTCCTACAACTAAAATAGTAAAGATAGAGATTTTTCTCTTAAAAAACTTTGTTCCTTAAAGATAAATTATGAAATAAATGTATATAAAATTTTTCGAATATTTGAGTACTTTTCGCGCAATTTTGGGTGAAAATATGGACGAGAAAGTACGTGCTGTTTTAGCACCACTAGTTACATTTATATTGTGTCAGATCGCACACACACACACACAGCGTGAACGGAAAGAGATAAATAGTCTACTCTTTTTCTAAAGTTGCCCTCTAACTCACGGTGGATAATAGAATAGTTGACAAAGCTCTGGACCAAGGATTGTGAACCGACGAGGTTTGAGTAAGAAGAGCTTATAAGCAGTTCGTGGCGGAAGAGTCTGTTCATTTCTGGAGCTTCGATAGAACCAGGCGTCCAGAGAGCAGTGGAGGACGGAACGAATGGCTTTGCATCCGGCAAGGATCCAAGTTATTACCCTCATAACGAGCTATTTTTATTCAATATAATGTGAAGTGTAATTATTGGTTTCATTAATTTGAGAATTCATTAAGGAAATGTAATCGTGCTATGTGTTTGGCGTGCACATTATGTAGTGAGCACACGGTAATTGAAAGGTATCACCTTTCAGTTTTATGGAACATTTCATGAATTTTATGGTCAAATTTCTTATGAAGTAAATGTAAAACTATATTAGAAACTACCCACATTACGGATTGAACTGGAATTTATCTGACGGAGACTTTCCCTATTGGAAGGACAAGCTATAGCGTCGTGGGAGACACTGGGTGACAAAAAGAAACTGTTCTACGAGCAAGCCATCGCTTTGGAGTAAGAGGAGATAGAAAGGGCCATTAAAAGGCGAGTGGGCGTAGCAGATGTTCACGTGCGAAGGGCTGTAATAGCTGAATTAATTCGTTTATTTTGTAATCATGAACGCTTCTACACTCAAGGTTGCCGTCTTTTCCGGTGGTAGAATTAGTTTCATCCTCAGAAAAGAGTGCGTTGGCGAACACTTGGCGCCGAAGAATTCAAAGCTGTTTGTTACTACAGCGTTCCCAGAATATGACAGTATACAGTATAATAGTTCGTATGTTGTTGCCTGATGAAACAGTCGCGATTTGCAAGAGAGGATTTTTAGAAAACTTTTGAAATCAGAGAAAGTAAAGAGAAGTATTTCAGCTTATTATAAAAGTGAAAATGGTAATCTGAGTAAAATGAGATGTTGTCGGAAATACAATAATATTAATTTAATTGTGAACAACGACAGTGTAATTAGGTGCCATAGGGTTTTTATAAAAAAATTACTGTAAATTACAATATTTAATTACCCTAAAACGTTTACTATAAATAAATTGTACAATTATTGTACAGATTATTTAGAGTAATTCTGACATGTCTGGAACGAGGTGGCCCGGCTCTAATACTAAATATTTTGGAGGGTCCTTGCCGAATGAAGTCGAAGCGTGTGTTGTGATAAGAGAAGTCGGCAACAGTCACTGCCGACAGAAGGTTCTGTTCAGCATGCTATCAGATTTCATAAGACGCTTTGTGTTTAATTGTCATTATTTATGTTAATGAATATATATTTTGTGTCTGTGTGTGTGTGTGTGTGTGTGAGAGAGAGAGAGAGAGAGAGAGAGTAAGAAAGGAGGAGAAACGTTGCACCTCCTAACGGCATGACCACGAGCCGCCACTGAGGATATAGGACAAGGAAAGATCGCGCGCTGTCCGTGGCCCGTTTGTTAGGGTACTGCTCCGGCATTCGCCTGGTGTGGATCGGAGAAACCACAGAAAACTACCGATCAGAGCAGCCGGCCGCTAGAATTCTCCCCCAGACAGCGGCTGAATTGGACCTTGCTGAGAAGCTAGTATCGAAAATCCTGCCACCGTCGGGAGTAGACCGCTAGGACCTCCCGTCAGAGGCGCTGCAGAGACATCTAGTTATGCCCTGAGCCACCTTTGCCGGTTTTGTCCGCCGACGTAAAGAGCACACCGCGTTCACACGCATAAGAGCAAAGTTCGTTCTCGATAACGGCTGTGCGGGGCCCAGCATGCTCGGACATAGCGGTCTCGAACGATCGGAACGGACACAGCGTGTCTGTGTGTCGGGGTCTGCCTACTGGTGCGCCAGCCCCGTCCTCGCTCGCGACGCGTCGCCTACGCTCTCTGGTCGTCATCCCGCGCCGGCTGCGGCGCCACCTGCGGCGGAACCTAATCCGCTTTGCAGGTGATCCTTAGTCGCGAGGTCAGTGTCAGAGGCACTCGGTAGGTGCAGCGTGTGGGTGGTTGATATCAGCCCCGCACTTGGGAGAGATGAATGTAACAGTGACATGAAGCAAAGGCAAATAAAGACAAATTAATTGCACTGGATACATAGAAATGATTCTTAATTATAAACAACACTGAAATTTTCAAAATAACATGTTCTGGAGTGTCTAATGTAAACTCACATGCACCAAATTCCTGACGGCTTCTGATTAACGTAAACTGTAATATCAGACTAATGAAGGTTACAATCATTAAATTCTAACAACTTAATAATAACAGAAAAATACATTTTTGGTTGCAAAAAACAGTATTTCATGTTATAATTTTTAAAAATCGAAATTTATTGAAAGGAATTTCAGTTTTAGTTGCAATAATAATTTTCATTTGATTTAATATCAATAATTGTCAATTAATCTATCAGTGTGTCAATCAATGTCAATATGAAGTATTTTTACAGTAGTTTACTAATATCAATATAATTTTAACTACAATACATCGTGTGTGTGTGTGTGTGTGTGTGTGTGTGTGTGTGTACGCGTGTGCATGTGCGCGCGCGCGCGCGGGGGAAAGTGTAACTGTCACTGTCAAGAGCAGTGCAAGTTTGACTGACTAACTATAAAAAACTCAGTGTTAGTCTGTAAGTTTAAACTGTAAGTACAAGTACGTGTAAATATTGTAAATAAGTAGCGTTCTTCGATCTAAAAGCACCGACTCATTAGTGCCATCATAACATCTCTTTAATTATTCCAAATCGAGTGTTTCAAGATACATCACTTCTGCAGTTGGTTTTATAGAAAGAGCAACCACTCTTGTTAATGTGTTTCTAGCAGGTATGTATTTGTTAAAAACGTTAATCACTTACTTTTTTGCGTAAAGAAACAACCTCCTTAAAATTGTCTGTCCCAAGGACAGTCCGGGGATCACAATTGCAAATGCTGTCAAGGACATTTTAAACAAATTTCCTGTAGGAAATGATTCACAATCTGTGCAAATTGAGCAGGAATGGATACTTGTGCATTTACTTGTCATATGTATGAATTTGCTGAAATAGAGTTCAGAAAGTTTGTCTACAGCATCAGTAGACCTAATTTTATTTATTACACTATTTTATCAGCTATTTTTTCCACGGAAAAAGAGCTAATTTGTACGTGTCGGAGAATTTATTTACAATCATGAAAGATTTTTGTTGCGTGAGATTTATGAGCAATTACATGAATTACATATAGTTGTTAATGATTGTTTTCCACTTTTTACTGAAATAATATTTCTCACGCAACAAAAATCTTTCATGATTTGCGATGAACTGCATTTTTTTTCGGCATGTGATGCATTGTTTACGTTTTAACTGATATTTGTTTCTGTCAGTGGTTTTCGCCATTTCTCCAGTAAAGTCATTTACACCTTATTTAAGGTAATTAAAATACAAATACTTAAAATAATAAAATCAATAAAAAAATATTAACGAACCATGAGTAACAATAAATTGGAACTTTAAATTTAGAAGAATCTAAAACAAGTTAATTCATATTTCCATTTAAAATTAAAGAAAAAATAAAACAAACCAGAGAAGGAATGGACATATTTGAGCATAATTAATTGCCGTCAGTGTTCGTAGTTTCGTTATTTTACAGACTTTTAATTTTTTGAAGATGTCTTAAAGAATACTTTACGTGAGTTTTAAATATGTAAACATTTATATCAAATAAACCTTTTTCTGAAGTTTCTAACAATATTTATGAGCTGAGTCATTTTCCAGCCATGTACAGTGGCGTGCAGAAAAAAACATGAATCGCAAAGTCTTTCGTGCAATGTTTTGCGACCAAAAATGATAAAAACAAATTTCTTTGTTCAGAACGGAAGAGAAGGAGATATAAGCAGAATTATATTTTTTCACGTGATTCTTTCTCGAGTCTCTACATACACAGTAAAAATTATATTAATTTAAAATAAGATAATTCTACCACTGTTCGATTAGTTAAGAATTGGCTAAAGAACTGGAGGAAAATATAGTTGATAATGAGATTTTTAATGCAATTGAATATATTCGAAATTATGATTTTTTTAAAAGTTTGTTTCTAATGAAAACTCAAGAAAAATATTTATTTGTACTAGAATAAAATTAAATACTACAATAAAATGAAATATCTGTTTAGGGTTAGGTCAAGTCTCTCTTCCTTTTGACGCCAGTTCTTGAAAAAAATATTATTTCTTGCATAAAAGTTGTCAGAAACAATTTCTCTTCTAACAAAGGAAGATATTGCTGAATAAATCAGAAATGATATATTTGTAAGCAACAGATTTGATAAACTTTCAAGTGAAGTATGTTTTTTCTCACAGGCAGTATTTGAGAAACGATACTTCCTAAGGCTGGACGAATGGGCAGGCGAATGACCTTCGGAAAGGTTTGGGGCACGCGGCGATATCAGCTTAGCGAAGTCACTCGTGTCACAGATGGGAAGCAGGGGTGAGAAAACTTCGTGCGAATGTGGCGAGTTGGGTCAATCACACAGGGTTGGTGTATCGTAAAGAGACATTATTAATTTTTACGAACTTTTATGGAAATTGGCAAGTGAACAGAAACTGCAATTATAGAAGCATTGATCGTTATACTATGGAAACATTAACGCACGTTTATTAACTCTAATTACAAATAACTCAAATTAATATTTTAAGTAAGTTCATATAAAGCAAAATATAAACTAAATCAAGATAAGTATTATATATCCTAATTTCAGAAAAACACTGGCACTATTATTGAAATAAACATTTAAAGAAATACGATGTGCATATCTTTCGTGTGAAATTGCTCGTAACAAAGGCACCTCAAAAAATTATAGAGTAGTGATGAATAAAGACCGGAAAAATATGTAATAAGAAACGTCAAAATTCGTACATACGTAAATATGTAAAATGAAAACAGTGAAAATATGTAATAAGTATGTAAAATCGGATATATTGTGCATTATTAAAATACACTAATTTATAACACATTTGTCTAATACAAAATTGCATTTATCGAAAATTTCCTAAAAAAAATTAAAAATAATACAAATGTTTTGAAAATCATTTGGAGAGGACAAGTTGATGCACATTTTACACCATACAACTTCCCCGTCAGTAATAAAAGCTTCATCTATTGCTATCCAGGACCGTAGTCGAAGTTTAGACGTCCGGCGATTGCCAACGTTTCTCGGAAATTAAGGTTAAATATTACGAAACCCGGCGTCAGTGATACTTTTCACACCTATAGGTGAAAATGATCTCAGTAACTGACTCGCTCTTCCCGCCATTGAGATAACTGAAACAAGCGCGCTGGACTGTAAGAACATCGGATCGCATCTTAACAAAAATTTTTGTAGCCTCGATGGAAGATTTCGTATTGCATTTTAACACTACTCTTTCTTTATTAAATACTTTCTGCATATTAAACCAAGTGCATCACCTCCAGTGCTCGCAGCACAAGAAAGCTAGAGCCCACTCGGACTGAAACTTGTAATAAGTCTTCTTGCGTCCGCCATGACTGTCCTCCTGTACACCCCTGACTGAAAATCCGGGAAAGATGGCTCAGTGCATCAACTTGGTGTCACTGCAGTCCCTCTGACCGGGAGGTCCTAGGTTCGAGTCCCGACGACGGCAGGATTTTCGACACTAGCTTGTCAGCTTGGTCGAATTCAGGAGGAGAATTCTGGCGGCCGGCTGCTCTGATCGGTAGTTTTCCGTGGTTTCTCCAATTAACACCACGCGAATGTCGGAGCATTAGCTAACAAACTGGCCACAGCGATCTTTCCTTCCTCTTCCTTGTCCTATCCTCTCCTCTTACACACACACTCTAACATGCACTACACTACCACACTTGCCGAGAGACCTGTCGGGAGCTTAGAGCTTGTCCCGGTTGGGGCGGTGCCCCGCTGGTGGGAGATATCTGGTTGAGGGGAAACCCCGCTAGTCGACGGTAGGTCGGCGTCGGATCTCGCCATCCAGCGGGGAAAAGGTCATCGTCACCTCCCGAGGTAGCAATTACTTCTGGCCCAATAAACATTAAATTTAAAAATACAAATTAAAATGTAATGGCCCCTGGCATTCATTTCATGACATCAATTTGCAGGAGAAAGCAAAAACATTTCGTTTGCAAGAGGTAGGAAATATACAATTTAGCTGAAAAGAACACGTTCATTCGTCTTTCTTGTTTGTGATTGTCGACTTCCATCACAGTGCCATGAATAATACACAAGGTAACCTTTTTTGCAAATGTGTATTGCATACATATTTCATCTTTGATCTTGTAATCTTGCCGGTTTCCGTTCATACTAAAACTACATTCCTCGGCGGTTTCCGTTCATACAGAGTTCTTCTTTTGTCAGTAATTTGACCCCTTGTGCTCCCCTTAATAATACTGCAAGAGTGATAAATCGCAAAGCTTGTTTTAGAGAACGAGCCCTTTATCTCTCCACAATCCACGTGAACAAGAAAAGCTGCACTCAATGATTATCACGTGGTCACGTATGGTCAGTGATAAAATATACAATATTAACTCGATAATGAAAGTAAGAACCGAGATAATATGTGGTTTAGGAAATTGTAGTGTAGAAACGTATGAAGTAACTTTGGCCATGGTTACTCGTCCAAGAAAGAATTCACATCTGTTCCCTTAGATCTAAGTCTGTCAAATACTTTCCATTGAGAGAGGTCCAAAAACCTCTCGGAATATTCTGAAAATATAATTAAAATATGTCTACGGAATACCATTACAGGGAAATATAAATACCAGAAAATCTAGACAAAATAGAGTCATTTGGGATTTGAGATCTTGGAAAATGCAGATAAAATTCATGTGGGTAATGTATTGTAAATATTTGGAAAATATTTTATTCAAATAAAATATTTTATCAAAAATGTTTTATTAAAATAAAATATTGACGTAAGACATTGTTAGGAGACAAATGAACTCAGAAGTGCAGCAGATAAAACAGCATCGAAAAAATGTACAAAATAATTAAAACCTAAAGAAGAGAGGAGCTAAGTAGTAGTCAGTACGAATTTTAGAGGAGAACGGGGCGTGTTTTGACGGGGGTAGAATGCTAAGCCGCGATCAGCAAAAAGATTTTTGAAAGTTTATTTTAAAAGTCAGAAATGTTTTGAAAAGATGCGAATAGTAGATAATTACTTCTCAACAACACACAACATTTTAATCAAGTGAAGAAAAACGTGGACAATTCAGATACTTTCGTAGAAACAGGGAAGTGTGGAATACTGCAAGACATGGTTGATGGACGACCCAAAAACATTGTTTGGGAAATATAAGTGTACGGCCAGGAATGGAATTCTCCTCGACTCATTGCCAAGAAGGCAGTTTGTCACCAGAAGGGTAGTGTAGAGATTTAAAACCCCGTAAAGACTTGAGAAATATTTAATTTTCAAGGCCAAGACTTTCATTAGAATAGTAAGTTAAATGAAGTCAGTTCTTCATAAAATAATAGGAATAAAGTAAGATGGCCATCATGGGTAAGAGAAATTAATATGAAAAAGAGTATATTTTATATCAATTATGAAATAAAGAAAGAATAGCAAAAAAATATCAAATTACAGCCGCTACTTCTTGCCGCTGTTACATTAATTCATTTTGTATGATTTAAACAAATAATTATTAGGATTATTCAGTTCCTATCAATAAACATTATCACCAGACGTAGCCTCGTAGAGCGGTTAATTTTCAGCGTACGACGGAGAACCTGGAATAGTAGTCGCCCTGAGTTTGTATCATACACCCAGTTTTATAATAATCGAGCTAGCCAAATTTATAATTAATTAGGAGATATAATAATAGGGAATAGACAGGGAGAGAATGGGGATAGTCAATCCATTAAACTACATCTCTCCAACTCCACACATCAACAGTTCCTCTCCAGCTATCTCTACTTGCACTTTTGACATATTTCTGTTGAAGATTTTTTAAACAGCAGCTCCAAAGAAAACAAGGAAGCTGTTAGACCCAAGAGCAGCAATCATTACTAGTGAAGAGTGGATCGAAATTGAAAAGAAGAAATGGGAAGAAGTCAAGAAAAGGAAAAGAATAGAAAAATGACTAAAGAAAAGAAGGCAGAAAAGGAACTCGAAAGGATATTAGAAAAAGGAGAATTCTTTCATCAGATTCCAGCAAAACAGCGAAGATTTTATACCATTAGAGGAAAGAAATGATAATACGGATATGGAGGGTATGTTAAGAGAAATTGACAGGGATGAACAGTCAGACAAAGAATTTGAAGAACTTGATTGGAAAAAAGTACAGAGTTAAACCAAAAATTCATTAAAATTAAGGATTGAGGAGTAGTAGAATTTGGTACGAAGAAAACGAGATATCAAACTGTGTCACTTTAGCTCCATCAATATATCGTATTAGCGCCATCAGACAGGGCTAATTTCATGCAAATCTTTGATTTTTTTAAGGATAGTGGCATACAGAATAAATTATTTTTAATGGCAGAAAAATGAATTTCAGAAACGATTTCTGTCAATTTTACATTACATCTGGATAAAATCAAAGTTAAATGGGTATAGCAGTAAAAAATACGGTGACAATATTCGCCGAACATTTAGTGATCCACGAAAAAAAAGAATAAATTTTTGACATTAATGAAAACCTGAATCACAATTTCAGGATTATCTCAATCTGCCATTCATTCTGACAGTTCCCAATAGATGCGGAAAAGTTGGAAGAGTACTGTCGATAAGAGTAGTAAAGTACACACGTGTATCAAAATTATAATTTCATTCTTTTTGTGGTGTTCATTTACCAGCAAAACATGTCACATGTAAATAAAGGTCAAGGGAAAAGCGCACACCTAGGTTATGTAATGTGATTGACAGCATCGGGAAAGGAAAAGTGGCAGGCAGACTAATCCGGAATGAATTTTGATTAGAACAGTGAACACTTCCAATCCAGTGATGTGAATCATTAATTTACGGAAACGAATTAGACGTCAAACGAATTATTTATTCCATCTGAATTAATATCTGTAATTACGAAGGACCAGCGAAGCTCGGAAGTTACAGGAAGAAAAAGAAGAATAAAAAAAGAAGAAACAAAAGTGCGAAGATGGAGGAGAGAGGAGCGTTTGAAGAATGAAGAAAGTATTCTGAAAGATATACTTCAGATATTTGTATTGAGTGCAGTAGAATCAGAATTGGGTGTGATTTTGTTGTTATAAAATGCGCGTGATACGTTTAAGCTTAGTACTTCACATATCAGTTATTATGTTTTGCCGCAAACAAGAGTCCCTGAAACAAAGGAGCAGCGGCTGATTTCGGCCCACCTAAGTAGCTGGTGAGGAAAATCTGACACCGGCGGTTGATTGATTTATTAGCGATTCCGGTCACGTCAGCGGCTAAGGTCATCTGTCCCGTAAGCGTCATGCGTGTTTATATCAGGATGTGACGGTGATTCCCCCAGCTGGCTAGTGACATGTAGCACCAACGTACCCAAATGTCGGCTAGCGGTGTTTTCCGCAGTCAGGTGTATCCCACAAGTGGAGAACCTCCCCAGCCGCGGCAAGCTCTCACTTTCCGACTGGACTGCCGACATACGTGGAAGTGAGGGGCATGTAAGTGTATGCAAGTAAGGGGTGAGGGTCGGGTAAGAAAGAGGTAGGAAAGATCGCGTGCGGCCTGTTGCCCGTTCGTTAGGTACTACCCCGACAGTCACCTGGTGTTGAACGGAGAAAACCACGAAAAACTACAGATCAGACAAGCCGGACCCTAGAATTCTCTTTCAGAGAGCGGCTGGATTCGACTTAGCTATCTTGCTAATGTCGCAAACCCTTCCACCGTCAGGATTCGAACTCCAGGACCGGTGAGACGCACTGCAGTGACACCGTCGAGACTCGAACCCTAGGCCCTCCCGGACTGCCACCGTGGAGACTCGAACCCTAGGATCTCTAGATCAGAGGCACTACAGTGACACTGTCATCGTCGAAACTCAAACCCCAGGGCACCCGGTCGCATGTTTTGAATTTGCACTAGACTTGTGCATGGGACTTTTTGTAGAACTCCCTGATTGGACAGTGAGTCAGGGCAGGAAACGCAAGCGACATTAGTGAGAGCAATTACTTTGATTCTTCTCTTTTGAATTCCATGTTTACAAAGCGGGTTGCAAGTTATCTCTCATTTATTTCACACCTCGCAGTTGAAAATTCATCCCCAAACTCTTTTTTTACATTAACTGACTTTCATAAACCTCATTAATATTCTAACAAGCGCCCTGTCACTACTCTTTTCGAATGCCCCAGCTATCCACAGCTTTTTGTCTGTCTGTCTCTTCAAAGAGTATGTGTCTCAGAGAAATGTGTCGCTTGCGTTTCGTGCGCCGCCTCAATGTCCAATCAGGGACCTCTAAATAAATCCCATGCACAAGTCTAGTGCAATTCAAAACATACATCCCGGTCAGAGATACTGCAGGCATACGCGTTCCCGGTCAAAGGCACTGCAGTGACACTGCACCGTCGAGACTCGAACCCTAAGACTTTAAGGCAAGAGGCACTGCAGTGACAATCTGCCACCGTCGAGACTCGAACCCTAAGACTTTCCGGCAAAGAGGCACTGCAGTGACAATCTGCCACCGTCGAGACTCGAACCCTAAAACTTTCCGGCCAGAGGCACTGCAGTGACAATCTGCCACCGTCGAGACTCGAACCCTAAGACTTTCCGGCCAGAGGCACTGCAGTGACAATCTGCCACCGTCGAGACTCGAACCCTAAGACTTTCCGGCAGAGGGCACTGCAGTGACAATCTGCCACCGTCGAGACTCGAACCCTAAGACTTTCCGGCCAGAGGCACTGCAGTGACAATCTGCCACCGTCGAGACTCGAACCCTAAGACTTTCCGGCCAGAGGCACTGCAGTGACAATCTGCCACCGTCGAGACTCGAACCCTAAGACTTTCCGGCCAGAGGCACTGCAGTGACAATCTGCCACCGAGTCATACGCTTTCTCCCGGTCAGAGGCGCTGCAGCGCCATTGGCCTGATCTCGTCGGCGGGTCCCGCTTGCGGTCTCCCGCGGACACCGCGCCGCGACGCTAGAGGCCGCCGCGCCCCGCCCCCTCCACAGTCGGCCACGGCGCAAAAAGCGCTGGCCTGCTTTCGAGTGGCAGGTGGCGTTGGCCCGCGCTGACCCCCACCCCCACCCCCGCCCGCTCATGGGCCGCCCGGAACGCACTCCGCGGACGGCGACGGCCGCCTCCCGCACTTTTTTAGCGGTCGCTTTGAAAAGGCCCGCTCATTGTTCACCCACGTAGAGGGCGACCGCGCTCAAACGGCACTTCTTTGCAGCTCCAAAAACAAACGAGTGTCGCGAGGAGCGGCCTTGGGAGGGGCGGGCTTTCCCGTGTGCGCTCGCCGCACAACGCACTCGCTAGAGCCTCACCAGGGCCGTTTGAACAGCTTTGGGGGCCCCCTTCTCTTAAGGCCCATTCACAATGCAGACGTAAACATAAGCGAAACGCATAGACATAAACTTTAACATAAGTGATAGACTGAAGCATTCACAACGTCCAACATAAGCGTAAGCAAAGGTTTTCTGTGGGTCATTCTAGTTACTATATGCATAAACATGTACGTATGTACTGTGGCACAATAGCTCTTGAGCCAAAGCCTACCAGCCGCGTCTCGGTCTTCGGCCATGGGTTGGATTAGGTTAGGTTAGGTTAGGCATTTTAATTTGAATACAAATTAAAACTAAATGATACTAAATGAACACCTGTGATCATTTAATTATAAATGCCAACGACATTTTACCACAAAACCAATAAATGATACTGCAATGTTTACTAGAACAAAACTAAACTACAAAAAGATCGTACGCTACAAAACAAGGCAGAAAACCGTCGAAAATCAACCAAGCAATTTGGAAAACAAGTCTTTTGTTCGATCTATCGATTTCAATCCTATTTCGATACTTTATTTTGAGTTAAACGTACTGTGATTGGTTCATTTCTTATTTCTTACATAAGCATAAGCACAGAAACTTGAAGTTTGCAAGCTTTTAAGTCCACGTCTTATGTGTTATGCTTATGCGAAGGCATTGTGAATGAGTCCGCTTATGAACGTAGTCTTAACATTTATGTTAACGCCATGCTTATGTTTACGTTTGCATTGTGAATGGGCCTTTACTTTCACCGATCTTCCCCCTCCCCCCAGCTTAAAGACAATTTTTTTTAAAAAAACTAAATTTCTCATAAGTGAGTGACATTCTCGCATCAACCACCAGCATTCCATATTATCGTATGATCACTCCGTTATGACAATTTTTTGCGTTTAGCTTAATCATACACAATTTTTATATGAATTTTTTTTATTTTTTTAAATTTAGTATTAAATAATTTTCTAAGAACAGTAGGGGACCCTGGGCTCGTGCGTTGACACAGACCTCACTGGAGCTGTGACATAGGCGGGCCATGCTGTTTCCAGATATTAGCTCTAGTCGTAAGGAGACGCCCTTAAACTCTATTGAACACGACTAACGACTTTATACGGTGGTAATGAACAACGTTCACAAGAGTTTTACCAATAGCGTCATTGCGGTATGCACTATGACAAACAAGCATTTCATGCTCTGAACACAGAAGTTGCATAATATATCAAAGAGTGTAGGGTAGTGGTGCGACATAACCACGATACGAGTAAAGATATTACAAATCTAGATTGAACACAGAGTTTTTAGATTTTGTGGTCCTCCGCGATATGTATGCAGTCTGGAATTTGGAATCGGCTTTTCTTGAGAATGTAGGAAATACTATCTTTAAACTGCATTATTTATGAGCAGAAGACATAACCTAATCCGAAGATAAGATTTCAACTTCTTTTTCGCTAATTTCTTTCCTGTCAACTCTGCAATATTTCGTGTTTATCTTGCTAGCGTTATGGAGATGATAAGGAATAATTGTAACTGCTTCATACGCGAGAATCGGTTTATCAGAGTTGGAAAATTGCATCCTTTCCTGTTTTTAGGCGTCCATTTGGCCGCACGTAAGGTCACCGCAGAGATTCCTACAAGCGTGTACTAATGATATAGGTGTAAGGTCGTATCTTAGTCTAAGATAAGACGTTATGACTTGAAGCTCCGTCACGTGACTGTTAGTGCATAACGCCGGTAGTTTACGCGGACACTAAAACTTCCTAATGGATGAAGGCCCCTGAGGACCCGTCGCGTCGTTACAATACAGATGTCAATGCGAGTTATTACACGGTACGGATACATTGTAGTTACATAGTAGATTATTAAATGTCATGGAATAATTATCTTTTTTTGTAAAAAGTATGTACTACATTAAAAATATATGTTAAATTAAAGAAAATACATCAATAATGTGCAAAAAATGAATAAACTAATATTCGAAATATTATCGGAACAAATAGTCAACAAAGGAAAAATTAATGGAGCAACAACAAAACGTACTTTCTCGCATTATTTGTACGCTAGCATTATATTCCAATACTCGTACTTATTAAACACAAAAAAGCGTTTCCAACCACCATTTCTTAAATTCCAATTCCGATTCGTATGTTTCAAAAGCACTTCGCTTAGCCGCTACACCAAGCAGCTGAGTTATTATATGAACATACTCGAAGGTTCAAAAAGAAAGTAGAGCATCTGGAAATATTGGAAAATTCTTGAGGATTTAATGAAAATCTTCCCTTAGGATTAAATTATGAAGAACGTTTTTCATTTCAAAATATATATATTCAATATTGTAGTTGTAAGAAGACCTTCGAAAAATGTTGAACGTGTACACTTTTCGATAATTCAGAGACATTAAGAAAAATCGACTGTAGGAAATTTTTATAAGCGAACATATGTCTATTTGAGAAACAATATTTTTTTAAAATGGAGCAATGTTTGAGGATTCAATGCTTCGTGTAAAGTGCATCCAAATATGAAAATTATCGATTTCAATTCGCCTGGCCTTAAGTTCGGTCAGAGTGATCGAGGAATATCAAGTTTGGAGAAAATACTCTGAACGGTTTAGACACTAGACACATTGTTTCCAGACACATGGACGTTTTATCTTAAAGTAGTTTTCGGTATCAGGGACCAACAAAATGCGGACCCCACGACATGAAAATGAATGCAATTTAACCCATGAACAGGAATCATCCAGTTTTTTTCGATATTCGGGTCTCACATAACCGGCTTTTCTGTGGAAAAAAAATCTGCGTTATTCGTTCTAGCATTTCATACCTTTCTTTACTACGTAATATTCGCGAGAAAATAAACTTGCCGCAAGCGGGGCACGAGCACACTGAGCGTTGGAAGCAACGCCGCGCCGGCGACATTGCCCCAGATAGCGAGACGGCGCCGGCGCAGGAGGTCGTTCGCGCGCCCGCCGTTGCGCGGCGCCTCTGCGCCTTTTCCCTCTCTTATTCCAAGAACTCGCAGCCCTTGAGCGCAGGCGCAGCCAGCACATCCATTAGTGGGGCAAAAGAAATGTAATAACAGCAATAACATCAATAATAATAATAGTAGTAGTAATAATAATAATAATAATAATAATAATAATAGATGTGCTGAAGAATGTGAGACCATCTCACATTGAAACGACACAATGAACGAGAGAATTCGCAGGGAGTATTATAGACGAGTGAGACTTGTCCTGCAGTCCGCTCTGAACTCAAGGAATAAAATATCAGCAATAGGTAGTTTGGCGGTGCCTGTAGCCGAATACAGTTTCGGACTAGTAGACTGGACTGAACAGGAAATTCGCATCATGGATCGAAAAACCAGAAAATTGCTTACAATGCATCATGTTGCCCACCCCCGAGCTGAAGTACATAGACTTTATGTGTCACGTAAGGAAGGAGGAAGAGGCCTCAGACAAATTGAAGCCTCCTGGCACAATGCAATAACCGGGATGGGAAAGTATGTAGTCAGTCATCAAGATGACCCTCTAATGAGGCAGGTCATGAAATCTGACCGAAGAATGGGAAACAGAGGTATTGTAAGTGTAGCAAGAAGCATTGCGAACAAGACTATGCAAGACGCGCTGAACGACAGAGACACTGAACTTCTGATGCTACTTAACATGAAATGTGAGACACAAAAAATGTTAAGAAATCGTGGAGAGATAAACCACTCAACGGACAATACCTAAAAAGAATGGACAAGGTGCAGATCAATAAAGATCAATCATTTATGTGGCTTAAAAGGGGAAGAATGAAGCCAGAATCGGAAGCACTTGTAATAGCTGCCCAAGATCGGGCGTTTGAAAACACGACATTATGATAAAGCGGTTCTCAAAATTTCCCATGATGATAAATGTCGCATTTGCCAGGAATACGTAGAAACAATTAATCATATTGTCACAGCTTGTCCAATCCTAACAAAGACCGAATACTTGAAAAGACACGACAGGGTGTGTAGCTACCTCCACTGGCACATCTGTACCGCCCTCGAAGTTCCGAACACATGCCCCAAGTGGTACGAACACTCACCAAAACCGGTGACGTCTGTTGGATTGTGTACGATATTGTACGACCAACAAATCAAACTGATCGCACGATAGCGACAAACAAACCGGATATAGTTGTGGCTGTCTCGGATCAAAGGATCGCGGGTTCGAGTCCTGCCTCGGGTATGGTTGTGTTGTGTGTCTCTGTATGTTTGTGTGCGTCTATTTCATGATTCATCATCATCAAAATTTCATCTCATCTCCCAATGCTAACACAGGGGTATAAAATTGGAATCCGCATTAAAATGCTGATTCCTCCAATACAAAAGAAAGTAACGTGCACCTACCCGATAATCAAGCCTTGCCCCGGTGGGATGCACTTACCGTGTAGCCCTATGATGGCCGATTCGCGAAACAAAATAAAAAATAAGAATTATAATAATTATGATAATGATCATAATAATAAAACCACTTCCTAAAGCAATTCATTCTCTGGATAAAAATATCAGTCGATTAATTCCAGCCCAAGAGAATAGAGATTTCCTGTACTTGACAGCTTAAGTTCGAATTAATGTCTCGAAGACAATAGAACCGCATGGTCAGTTTATAGCAGCATTGAGTTCTGAGGATGATCTGAAACGGTCTACAGAATGGCTGCGAAAAGTTGCTCTTTATGGTGAAATAGAGAGATTGTTCTTCTCCTTACAAGATCAAGTTATTAATACCAGAGCCTTTGAAAAGTGTTATGGGCCAAAAAGAGAGCAAATAGTTAGTTAATGCCTTATTTTACGTGGCGAGACTCGGGCCATCAGGCCCGCTCTTCCGTCTGACCACGCAAATTTCGCTACGCTCCTTTCACCTAGCGGAGAAAGAAGGTATTATCTCGGGCGACGAAACAGGCGATTTGAATTTAGCTCAGTGGCGTCATTTAGGCTTGAGGATCTTTTACATGCAAGTAATCTACTAACATGGGCCAGCCGGCTTTACTTCCCCTCCGCGGAAGGCGTACGAAGGATTTTTTTTCACCCTTAAAATCCACCGCTTCGATCGGGTTTGAACCCGCGAACTTGGGTATGACGGTCCAGCACGCTAACCGTCGCACCATCGAATCCGCAAACACCATCGAATCCGCAAATGCCAATTACGTAAAAGTTCCCCTGAATATATCCATCATATATGCCATGGATGTCCATGTTTGGCACAAACTGAATACTTGCAGCGTCATAATAATGTAGCCAAAGTAATTCATTTGGCACTTGCAAAGAGATTCGACTAGTAGAACAAGAGCAGCCGCATTATAGTATATGTAAGCCTGAGAAAGTCACAAATCACCTAGCACGAATACTGTGGGACAGCACAAATAAAAATATCATTTGACTGATGTTTGACGTAATCCTTTGCAATTGTTCCACGAACTTGCAAAAGTGTTTTAAATTTTTTTTCTGCGAGTCTAGACGAGGACTCAGGACCGTGGAGTTAACTCGTCATGGGCTTTACCGCTATTCCAAACAGTCGTTCGCCCCTACGCAGGTTTTGCCGATGTTTAAAAAAAAACAATGGTTCATCCCATTATTTCTAACACGCAGTTTTTCGAAAAATTTTAAAATGCAACGAAATTGTGACCTTCGTCATTTTTAAGCGCCCTTTGCACTTATCACGAAAAAAGAAAAAATACGATCAACTCGTACAACCGTTTGTGAGTATTTTTTCAATAGAACGCATAAACTTCAAATAATGAGTTACTCATAAAGTCATATGCAAATACAGTGATTGATCAGAAAGATTGAGTCATGGAACTGATCAAAATAATACATTATCTTTCTGTGCAATCACAACATCTCTCAGTTGAAACAAAGGAACACTTCGCATTCCCCCGTGGTAGAATACATAACCAAATATATGCAATTGCATGCATTGCAATGCATGTAATTGCATGCATTGGTGAACTGCGTCAGAAAAAATTATAAAATACTACTGGACTCGGTAACGCTTCGCTATTGCAATGTTTTACACGTCAGTGGTCAGGTGATTGTTAATCACATTTTACGTTATGCTCTGCAAACATTTTAATAGATATAAGATTTTCTCGAGAGTATGGGTTTGATCTATGTCCTGGTTTGGGCAGGGTGGTCAAGTATTCTATAGTTAAAACGTTCTCCCTCAAGTCTGGGGCATGTATTTGCTGTGACATGTCTTTTGAAATTTCATTTGCTTGTCAAAGAGAACATTCAAGTAATAATTTTGACCGATATTTCACAATCTCAGGGGCAGAATGCGCTCCGACGCGCTTAGTACCTGAGGGTGCGGCGGGTGAGTGAATAAAGCATTTCATGACATTTTCAGAAATATGTCTGACTCTGTATTCATAGTAATAAGTGATTGAATTGTTCCGGAATTTGTGACCTCCCCTCGTCTCATGATTTACGGAAGATGTTCTGAACGACATTAAACAATATTTTTGAGAGGGAGTTCGATGTTGTACTTTGTGCTGAAATGTTCCATAGTTCTTCCTTTTGTGCAATAATATCGCAGGAGTACAGTTAATATATAATTGTACCATCCAACTTTTGACATTAATAAACAAATATTGTATACACCGTAAGAGCAAAAAATATCTTTCACTCATATATTTCGCACAGCAGTTCAGTAAATTGGGAGAATATATCTCATTTATCAGATAAAATATCTGGATTAATTCGACCTTCTAGAAACACACAGCAGTGTTGCAAATTCAGGTTAAGCTCACGTCTTAATAAAATTCTGCAGATTACCATCTTTCCGCGAGATTATTTCTTCTAATTAAGAAAGGAAACGCTGATTAATTACACGGTTCCTGCGAAGGGGAAATTCAAGTATTCATGAAGCAAACGCTCCCACGCCCCCTGCGTACTCTCAATTTCTGTCCTGCTTTCAGGCGGGGGCGTTGCGAATGGCGGTAGAATACGTATAGAGTAACAAATGGAAAATTTTACTTAATGCGAAAGCGGTTTCGTGGGAATGTATTTGACTTGGGGTAAACAATTTGTATTATGTTCACGAATGAAACTTGGAAGAAATTCAAGGATGTTTTGTTGTATGAAGTAATAAGAGCATTTCATGAATAAAAGTGTTGCAGGAACCTTTTGTAAGACCTGTCACTGTTTCGTTTTCGGCGAAATACTATTAGGCCTACTATTGTGAATCATAGTATTCTTCTACTACTTTAATTTGCAGAGAGCATTTAGTGATACGTCAATGGGTCAAATAACCTATACTATTATTATTATTATTATTATTATTATTATTATTATTATTATTATTATTGTTGTTGTTGTTGTTATTCCTTTTCACGAAAAATGTTATGAGTCGGTTGGATATAAAATCTACTCCGGATTGCAACCAACTACCTAAGGAGCAGATCTAGGGATTGGCGGTGCCTCTACAATACTTTGCGCAAAATGTGGGCTGTTACCACTAAAGTAGTCGTGCACTTCCCAGTCTTTTGAATTACCTGGGAGTTTAACCAAATTCATACACAAATTTTGTGGAACGAATTCCAGAGCTCCGGTATCAATCGCGACGACCTGTGATTTTACGCCCCACATTCGGCTGATCTCGATTTCCAAACTCTTGAATTTAAGGCGTTTCTCTGCCTCCTTGGTTACGACATTTTGATCACAAGGCACAGCAACATCTACAAGTAGACACGATTTTTTCTCCATATCGCGGATAACAATATCCTGTTTGTTTGCCGCGATCGTGCGATCCGTTTGAATTTGTTGGTCGTGCAATATTGTACACAGTCCAACAGACGTCACCGGTTTTGGTGCCTATTCTTACCACTTGAAGTACATGTTTGGAACTTCGAAGAAGGTACAGATCTTCCAGTGGGTAACTACTGTGAGAATGAAGATGCCGTGTATACCTAACATCAAGAAGCCGTTTGTGTGCACGGCCTGCTTGGAGTGTAATACAGGTTGGCAAGGTCAGACACTATGGAGATGGACAATATACCTGAATTATAAAATCAACCGTTAAAACAAGGGCAGAGTCTCGCTGAATGGACAGAGGTTTATGTATAGTCTTGGTAGATGGACGAAAAGTTTGTACAGGTCTAATGTTCGTTGAACTCTCTGAAATTTTGAAAATGGCAAAAGTCAGAAGTATTGCTAAAAGGTATGTGATGTGTAGCTCCACTAATTAATGAATTGGCATTTGTACTATCAATGTGGGATGGTGTTCTGCAAATCGTGTGAAGTAGAAAGAAGAGCGCCGGAGAGGCAACGCTCTGCGGGTTAAGAAAAGCCCCGGACGAAATGCACCAGCGAAGGCGGCAGGCATTGGACACAGTTGCGCGAAAACGCAACTTAGACCTGCACATCACATACTTTTTCGCAATATTTCCAACTTTTGCAATTTTCAAAATTTCAGATTTCAACGAAAATTAGAACTGTACAATTTTTTAATACTTAACCCATTAACGCCCAAATGAAGTTTTTGCGCATAGCGCTCACCCATTGTTGTCACGTTCGTGCGCTCACAGGAGCCTTTGGAGCTCTCTAGCAGCATGTTTTTTATAAATAATAATAATAATAATAATAATAATAATAATAATAATAATAAGTTTATTATCTTACAAATGAACTGTTGTCCGGTGGCAAGTTCCAATTACAATAATCTTAGACAATATTCAAAATGTAAAAAAATAGTAAAATACGATTATTATAATAATAAACAATAATATTAACAATACACTAATTAATTATACAATAATTAATTATACAATAATTAATAATGCAATAATTAATTATACAATAATTAATAATACAATAATTAATAATACAACAGTACTCCCAGTTTTTATACAATTAAGAATTTTGAATGTAAACAGTACCTTACAAGCAATACAATAGTTATTTATGTATCTACGGCGTCAAGTAGACGCCCTCGCCCCGAGGGCGACCCCCTAACCCAAGAGCCTCCGGCCCCAGGGATTTTATATTTTTTTCAGGGAGGGGGGGTCTAGATGAAAGACTAATTTGCCTCATTTATCAATATGACTTCAGATAAAAAAAACAGCGTGTGTATCTGAGGACTGACTAATTGCAACATTTAGTGCTAAGTAATTGTTGTGTGGCTAAACGTTTACTCCTAGAGCGCTCCGAAGCGCAGGCCACGCGCTGGCGAAGGCGGCGCGCCGCGGCGGGCGTTGTGCAGTTGCGCGATTCCACGCCATGCACGTGCACTGCATTTGCAGGCGGACTTGGGTAAGTCTGGGTACTTTCACGACTCGCTGGTTTCCCTAGTTACACGCGGAATTGTCTTGTGTATTGTCAGGGTTTCTCCGCGGACTGCGATGCAGGGAGGAAATTTTCATCCCCGTAGCTGTAGTCGTGTCGGAGATGGTTTTAATAACATTTTGTTCTATTTTAAGTAGGTATTCCCCATTGAAAATACCCGAATAATGTTCCGGAGAGCGTACTGATACCATTAGGGTGGACGTTCTCGGTCAAAATCAATTTTTATTACAGTTCAAAACCTTCTTTTAGAATGCCACAAAAAGATTCAGGATAATCAAACGAATTTGGAAAATAATAAATCAAGTCACGGAAATGTGGAGTGGTTGAATGGTAATTACTAGAGCATTTTGCATATTAACAAAATATTCGATATAACATTCATATATTCCATATAATGGGACATAATTATGTTATTGATGTTACAAAACACTCCTTTAAATAAAAGCTGATATAGGTACCGCATTTATATTGTGAAGAAAAGAGGGATGACAACGACTAACTGAAAAGTGTTTTATCTCTATATTCCCATTTAAGGGTTCTCGAAAACATGTTAATTTTAATCTTCTAAGACTGGAAAATAAGAAAGACACTCCGAAAGTTTTCCATGCAAAAACTCCAAGAAATTCCCATTGAGAACTTGAACCTCCACCTTGCACGGCTTATTGTTTTCCAAATTCGCTTTCATTCTCTCAGTTTTTTGTTGCATTTTGAATAATATTTCGAATTGTTTAAATAAAACGCTCCATTTTGCCAAAATATCGCTCGCCTTGGTGCGGGTGGGTGCTGTTGACTGAGGGCCGACCCCTAGAGGCACACCTCATCCAAATTGGATCTCGAGCCACCTCTTCCTCTATACTGCGATTTTTGTAGGAAGAGCTCTCAAGATAACTCAAATCCCATCTTCGCGATGGAATATGTCACGGCATTTCGTATCATTCACAGTCGTTCCGCTAGATTTCGCACGATCGCGACCGTATGAAGCAGTGCTTGCGATCATGCGACTTCTACCGGCAAGACCGAGAAAAGACGCGAAATGCCGTGACATATTCCATCGCGAAGATGGGATTTGAGTTATCTTCAGAGCTCTTCCTACAAAAATCGCAGTATAGCGAAGGTCACTAACTCTTCGTAAGCAACGAGCGTAATACACGTCCTACAGCTCGTACAGCATGTCAGAGATGGCACAAGAATAATGGCTATTAGCTCGTGTCACTATGTAATGTGAGACATGTCCTACGAGTTGTACTCGTAGGACATGTCACAGATTCCCACATATTTGCCTGGTATGTACAATAAAGTTTTCATTATTGAATCGATCGAATTACTATTCTATTTTTAAACTGTTGACGCAATAATTTACAGTTTTTTGCGATAAACAAATGAAACTGAAATTAAGCGCTCATGGTTTCATGGTTTGTATCCCTTTCAAAAGTTACTTCTCACTCTATTTTCTTTAGTTCGCTGCTTGCCTGGCGTCATGACTCGCACCTTAGATTATCATATCAAATTTTTAGGGTGGGATGTACTCATTAGAAATATAAGGCAAGTTGCAAAGTAAATCAAATTTGAAGATACTTTACTAGTATTTTAGATAATACCCCCTGAAACTCATGTAAAATATCACATTTCAAAATTTTCAAAAGGAAGTAAAATTTAATGCCAAAAATACAATATTCAGTGTTGTTTCGTCATTCTAAAACGATTTAAAAAGTTTCAGTCGAATCGGAAGATGGTCTGGAAATTTGGCCGATTTGATATGGAATGACCCCTTTATGAAATAACTCAATATGCAGAACAAATTTTATTTGAAGAAAAAATCTCTGTCTTCAATTTTGTAGTTGGAGGAAGACGCCGAAAAAATTCAAACTTTCACAATTTTCGAAAATTGAGAGTTATCCGTGAAAATTGGACCTATGCCATGTTAATAAGTGTATTTTACTCTATTCATACAAGAAATTTAAAGAAAAAAATGAAGCCGTTTTTGAGAAAATTTTGAAAATCCCCGGGGGGCTTCATATAAAGTACCCCCAAATTTTAAAGAATCTTTTTCAAAATCTCAAAGCTTCGACTAGAACCAGATCGACCGGGGAATATCCATTTTGGAAGAAATCGTACGTATTGTTTAGGAGCTAGCAGTGTTCACAGACGGACGGACAGACAGACAGACAGGCGGACGGACAGACAGGCGGACGGACAGACAGGCGGACGGACAGACAGGCGGACGGACAGACAGGCGGACGGACAGACAGGCGGACGGACAGACAGACGGACGGACAGACAGAAGTACGTTTTCCTTTCAATTGGTTTTTCGGTATCAATGACGTAGAACATTTTTTTTCTTAATTTAGCAACTGGTTTTATCCACTTATTCGTTTTAACGGCCCGTCATTTAATTTTTTTCCGCCGAAAATTGGCCAATTTTTCGCGCAGCATTACATAACTTTCCCTATACTACGTATATCACTCCGTGTATACGTACGTACACGGGAAAGTAAAAATGGACTTTAGTACCCAAAATCGATTGACACTTCCTGAGCGCCCACGCAGAGAGCGCCACTCGACGAAGGCCAAGGTCGCGCGGGCACCACTGACGAGGTGGAGGCTACCTGCACATTTTGTAACCTCTGTGTCAATGCGAGCGCATAGCCATGCCCTGCGTCCTCTCCAGCCCCTGCGGGAAAGATAAATTTGCCTCTTCGGCGGCGGAGTATCGAGCGGAGCGTGAACCCGCGCTCGCGCGCCACCGCCGCCCGCGCAGCGCAGCCCAGGGGGCGTGGCCGTGGAATCAGGTTGCTCAGTCAGTCATTCGTACTTGAGAAAATGCACAAGCTGCTTCAGAAATCTACTTTTAAAATGCAGTAAATTCAATCTTTTTTGAAATATTCTCTGCTTTGCAATCATCACACAAACTTGTATTCACTCTTTTCTTCACACTTTTATGACTTAACTTCCTTTATTGAAACACGATCGGATTGATTAGTGTTTCCTGGCGTGTCAACTGCAACGGTCATTAGTTCCGCAAGTGTAGTGCATGTTTTTTCATCGGGAGGTGGCGGTGATCTTCCCCCGCTGGATGGCGATTTACGGCGCCGACCTATGTCGGCTATGTCAACTGGTGTTGATCGGAGAAACCACGGAAAACTACCAATCAGAGCAGCCGGCCGCTAGAATTCTCCTCCAGACAGCGGCTGAACTCGACTTAGCTCACAAGGTAGTGTCGAAAATCCTGCCGCCGTCGGTATTCGAACCGTAGGACCTCCCGATCAGAGACACTGCAGTGACATCAGTTGATTCCCTGAGCCACCTAAGTCGGTGCTATTGTCTTGATTTGGCTACTAATGTTGTATTGAGTTCAAGACACATCTCAAAGAGGCGGATGGCTGAACGATGTAAAATCATCACTCAATATCTTTTGTTTATTAAAGAAAGCGTAAACACTTCGTGAAAACCCGAGAGTTCTCTTCCACCCTCCTCAAAAACACATTGTAATCTTACCACTAAGCCATATAATAATAATAGATTAAGGTCTGTTGATGTTGAGAACAGTTATGCATCTGGGCAACGTTGTGATATTGAACTAATTGAAAACATTGAACTAACTGATGACGGGACATGGCCATTTGTGACCTCGCGGAAAAGATAGTAATAACAGTTTTCCTTAGAGGGCATCTCGAGCGAGAGATTTACGCTCGTCAATGAAGGTACAGCATTCTCACCACTTAAATTGTAACTATGTGAATTTTTCATTCACAAATAAAACATCGAATACAAAATATCCATCTTAAAAACATCGGCGTTAATATATCGATATTTAAAACATCGGTGTTTCTATAAAAACTTGGATGTTTTGAAAATGTGGCCATCGATGTCCCATGCCTAGTATTGATGCGACATCCACAACAAAACCTCGATGTTGCCAAACATCGATGTTAAAATTAAAACATCGTTGATAAAAATAAATTAACCAAAAACTGACGATTTTAAACATCAATGTTATTTCTTTAGTTTAGTAACTTCCAACTTTAAATTCGTGCGAAGCAATTTAATTTGACAGTTGTCGTGTATATTACTTTATAATTAAAATTTAACTGAAAACAAAGTTAAAAAAGCCTCTTCATGTGCAAAATTCGAAGAAAGGCGAAGTAAATATCAGGGCATCTCGATCATCTCTGTGGAGGGATAGCAGTCTGCTCGACGAAGGTGGAACAAACATCGTTCGTTTGGTTCAAACACTTAGGCAATGGTACAAACAGTTCTGTGGTCACAGGGTAAAAGTTCTTAAGTCAATTTTTGGCAAAATTGAGTTAAGTACTGAAACTATAAGTTAATTATATATATTTTATTTTAGTAAAACGACCGAATTCAAATGTTGCCATCCTTAACGACAAAAAAGTGTTCGGAAATAGCGTTGAGATAGGAAGAAGCATTGGCTCAATAATATTTAACCCTTGTTTTCTCCGAACTAAATTTTTTGACTTAAGAACTTCTACGCCGTGACCACAGAGTTATTAATTCATATTTCAACTTTCGAAAATTATATTTTGTGCATTTTCATCCACGAACAAAACATCGTACAAAAAAAAGTATCGAGCCCAAAACATCGACGTTCACAAAACATCGTCTTCAATACATCGATATGTTTATAGAAAGGTGGATGTGTTGAAAACGTGGCCATCGCCGTCGCATCCCCTGAGTGCAGCCGCCCGCCGCGTGGGGGGGGGGGGGGAAAGCGGCGGCGGCGGAGGCTGCGCGTCCGGAGCGCCTCCCGCAACGTCCGCCAGCGGCGCCCCCGTCGCTCGGCGCCGCGCCGCGCGGCCTCTCGCGGCGGAAGTTGCCGCCGCTTCCCGGACGACCCTCCCCACCCCACCCACGCGGCTCAGGGTGGTATAATGCGACAGCGACAAGAAAACATCCATGTTGCCAAATATCGATGTTCAGAGTCAAAACATCGATGTTTGAACGTTAAGCACTATCGATCTTCTGCGCATGCGCAGATGCACAAAAGTAACGCGAAACTTGAACTATGCATGAGCAGAACATCGATAGTGTTCACCGTTCGAGGTTGCAAAAACTCCCTATTAATACATGGTTTTAAACATCAATGTTTAAAGCTGGTTTAGTAACTTCTAACATTAAATTCGTGCGCAAGAAATGTTAATTTGGCGATGGCGTGCTTATTCGTTTGTAATTCTAAGTTAACTGACAACGAAGTTATACAACGTCGGCCCCGTGGCTGAAGATCGCTAAGCCAGTAGTGCCGTAGTGATCTCGGACCGAAGGATCACGAGTTCGAGTCCCGCCTCGCGCATGGTTGTATGTGTTCGTCCTTTCACCCCTATCATCACCATATCGTTTCACCCTCATACCATAACGTTAAATCCAATACTGGTCGCCAATGACCTAGTAGTTAATGCGACCTTAAATAACCAAACAAAACAAAAAAAGTTATACAACGTTTCTTGATGTCCGAATTACAGGAAAGACGAAGGAAATACCAGGCCATCAGGATCATCTCGAGCAAGGGATGATAGTCTGCTCGATGAAGATAGAACAAACCGCGCTCGTTTCGATCGAATGCAGACAGACATTATTGCATCAGTTATTGTTTCTTATTTTAACTTTTACAAAATTGTGATTATGGGCATCTTTCATTCACGACAGAAACATTGAAAACATAAAAACATCGCAGTTAAAAAAACATCGGTTTCAGTGCATCGTTGTTTAAAACATAGATATTTTTATAGAAACAGCGATGTTTTGGGAACATGGGCATCGATCCCGCTCCGAGGCAGCGGCGCTGGCTGGGGGGCCCGCAGGTTCGACTCCCGACGCGGCGGTTTCCACATCAGCCGACAGATCGCATCCAGCCGCTGCTGCCTGGAGATTTCTAGTGGCCTCCTGCTCACCCCGACAGGTGTCAGTCTTCTCTGCGATCGAAAATTGGCGAATGCCGCAGCAGCATTCTTAGTGCAGACAGTGTATGGCGAGGAGCCCTTCCGAACAAATAATATTTTTCAATACATATGATACAGTGATCGGACAATTTTATCTTAAAACATCGGTTAGAGAGTCGTTTTATTTGAAATTGACCAGGGATGCTCTATTAGCAGCAACAGCAATTCACTTTCAAATGGTGTCGTGTAGATAAAGAATGGGGATTTGGTTCGTTATTTGGGTTTGATAGCGCTTTTGACTTTGTAATTTTAGTTAAAAAATATTCAGTCATTTGAAAAAGCTAAATGGAACAAGTTGCAGTAAAATTCTGCAACTAAAGCTTTGGTATCGCTACGCGCAGTTTTTCCATATTCTCATGAAGCCGACTTCCGGTTGTGATCTTGGGGTTATCGTATCATCGCCCCTGGTAGATCAGGACCATTGATAGTGACTACAAGTCGGATTATGATTAACATCTCTCGCTCACCCATCCATCTCCAATTATCTGCTTCCTTAGCTCTACACTAGACAAAAAAACAAAATTCAGAGAAGGAAACCAATCTAGACTTAAGGATGGCAACACATTCGGCACAGACACATGGATTGGCTAAAACATCTATCGAATGATTAGAGGGTACAGTTCCATGGACAGACGACAGTACATGGGATATGTGAACGTGATCTCATACCTTTCATTAAATGTTCGAAACATGCACCCAACATTTTCAAAGACCGCGACCTAGCATCTTATTTATCGAGAATTCCAATGTAGTCGTATGAATTTCAATATAAGTTCTGTATAATCTAGTTTTATGTTAACATCATTTAATTCATTTCATAGAGTCCTACCTTATAAATAATCTCTATAATTAATTATTTAAGGTAAAACATTAATTGAACATTTTATAAAATATCAGACTACTGCACCGCGACATACAAAATTACGTTAACGTAATTCTCACGTTCTAATTTCATCTTCATTTTTTACACCATTTTTTCCATGAACCCCATTTTTGGGCCCCTTGACGTGCGGGACCCCGAACGATCGCCCGGTCTGCCTAGGACCCATGCCTAGCACCGGCACTGCCAGTGCACTTGGATTTATTTAGACGTGCGTTTGAAGTAAATCAGTAGACGGTTTCATCCAGTCGCGAGTTTCAACGTCACCATAGTGACGTCATTGTAGCGACATATTAGCTCCCGATTGGTTGAAACCGCGATCAGCAAGTTTACTTGAAACGTACCTCTAAATAAACCAAATATACTTCGGTTTTTCGTTCTTGGCGCACGGGGGGGTGCCAATAAAATGGAATATCTCACGGTATTTCGCGTCGTTCTCCGTTGTGCCGCCAGGAATCGCATGAACGCTAGCACTGCTCGATAGTGCGATCATGCGCCTCCTAGCAGCACAACGGAGAACGACGCAAAATACCGTGAGATATTCCATTTTGATGAGACACTCCCGTGCGCCAAGAAAGAAAAACCGAAGTATAGCAAGCTGTAACCCGTCGACCGCGAATGTATACTGCGATTTTTGTAGGAAGAGCTCTCAAGATAACTCAAATCCCATCTTCGCGATGGAATATGTCACGGCATTTCGTATCATTCACAGTCGTTCCGCTAGATTTCGCACGATCGCGACCGTATGAAGCAGTGCTTGCGATCATGCGACTTCTACCGGCAAGACCGAGAAAAGACGCGAAATGCCGTGACATATTCCATCGCGAAGATGGGATTTGAGTTATCTTGAGAGCTCTTCCTACAAAAATCGCAGTATAATATCACCTTTTCAAGGTCTTCGCATGGACGTCGTCGGCACCTGCTGTCCGTTCTCTCCCCGGCGATTGGGCGCCTCCATGTGGAGCGAGGCCGCGCGCCGGCTCTCGGCCCTCGCGCTCGGAGCAGGAGAGCGCGCACGCCGACGCCTTCGCCTTCGCCTTCGCTTGGGCTTCAGTGCATAGCCTGGGCTAGGCAATTGGGGGCCCGGGGCAATGCTGAAACGCAGCCCGCACACACCAACCCTTAAGGCGCGTCCACACGATGCGTCTTTTCTGTGCGTCACAGGAATAAAATGGCATGCGCAAAGTTGAAAGACGAACGTTCAACACAGCGCACGTGCGCTACCTTATCCACACGGTGCAACACTGTGCCGTGCTTGTTCTATTCTGTATAATGGATCCAGCTATTTGCACGGCAATTCCGGCAGCTTATATTACAATTAGTCGAAAGAAGAGTAGAGAAAAACTTCCTTTTCTCTATAATCTTGAATGAACTGAAGAGTGAGTTCTTTGTTTTCAACAGACATTCTGAAAATACATAACCTTAAATGAAAGCTATTGCATTTAATTGTTTTAGCTATATAACTTATTACGTAAATTTCGAAAATTGGCATTACCATAAAAATAAAATAAGAATTAGGGAGAACTAAATATTCTTCTCTTGTCACTGCAACACACCTAATAGAAATGGAAATAATCACACGTTCATTTTTATTAGTTTCCATTATTTATCTTAATAAATGTGTGTATTGAAAATTGATAGTATCGTAAATATGTAATAAAAGAATAATCTGCAACAAATTCGCATTAAAACACAGACGGACGGTACAAAATAACTCAGAAAAACTAGCAAAGAACTCTTCCGGCTCGGTATTCCGGATGACTTCGCTATGAAATACACGTTCTTTGAAGGAAGCGCACGAGAAAGACGAACGAGATTCCCGTCAGCTCTGGGAAGCTTGCGCTATTGCATGCGTCCATCGTTTTGACGAAAGGACGCATGCCCCAAACGCATGCGCTACGTGCGCTAGACGCATGCGCAAAATTGAACGAAAAGACGCATCGTGTGGACGCGCCTTTAGGCCGATATTCACGGTACAGTTTTCGTGTAGATTCTCATACAGTTTCTATATAGAAACGTCAAAATCTCAAACTGAACGTGTAAAAGCCAAAAAGTAGCGCACACAGTCTATACGCTTTCTGCATGAATCGCCACAAGCCGTCGCCAGGGGGAGCTAGCGGGAAACAACTGAATTGCGCCGTCCGAGTACTTTCAGTGATGGTATTTCTATGCGTGCGTTCTGGCTATAATCTTGATTTAGTACTAATTAACCATGAGGGGCATAGAGAATAAAAATTGGAAGGCAGGGATAAGGAAAGAAGTAGTTTATCACAATGTATCACTTCATACAATCGCACCTTGACACACCTAACCACAAAATCGGCATGGCCGATTACCGTTAGTGAACTATCCTGCCGCTAGAAGCGCTAGAGACAAGCTGTATGTTTTCTGCACGAAAAAATTACGAACATGTTCATAATTTTCTCATGTAGAAAGCGTAAAGTCTGGACTATATGGAGAATCTCCACGAAAACTATACCGTGTATATCGACCTCATGAAAAACGTGAAATTTTTGTCAAGAAACTATACTGCGCTTTATTCAACTCTGCCCCCGGCAGGTATCAGCTGTTCACGGTTTCATCCCGGACGGGGCGTTTGCGTTTCGTATGCGACTTCAGCCAATGAGCTTCGGGCACCAGCTTACGTCACAATATTAGCGGGAATTTCAAATGCAGCCAGAAACCAGAATTATTACCTTGTTACAAGACATTGAAACAGATGTATGAAGCATTTCTTTTAAATATTGCATCTTGTACACCTTCATCGTGTTATTTTCGGTTGGTTACCGCTGACAACTGTCACTTTGTACCACTTTCAAAACGTTTCTCTACCTTCTCGCTGTCCATGCAACATGGCGGCCGGCGTCTGGTCTAGCTTTTCAAAGAGTCCGTGCTGTGGTTCGGAATGTAAACTGGTGATGCGTAGAACGAGCAAAAATAGGTGCGCCGGAGTAACTCACCCAAGTATTTCCACCATGCTTTCATCCAATCGATAGCTTGAGTATCACAATAGTGACGTCACTGTAGCGACATATATTTTGTGATTTTTCCAACTCTGCTGTGACATAAAACAGCTGTTTCGGTGACATCCAATCGGAAGGTTGAACGCCACCACAGTGATGTCACTGTAGTGACGTCTAAGGTTCCGATTGGATGGCACCATAACAGCTGATGACCTGCCAGAGGCAGATTTGATTAAATCGCAGTATATCAGGTATTTTATTTTAACAAATGACAAAAATTACGCTTAAGCTAGAAAGCGTTTTTTAAATATATTTTAAATAAGTTTTAATTAAAATATTTAGTGATCAAATAACACAATTTCCCAGGAGAGCATAAAACACTAAAAAATGTTGTGTTCAGTGTTAAATAAAACCGTTTGTTGTTAAACACATGAAATAATAATAATATGAATATCAGTGAAACGTATTGTAATGTTAGCGTCATGTGATTCATTTCATAGAGTCCTACCTTGTAAGTAATGTCTATAATTAATTATTTAAGAAAAAAATGAATTGAAAATTTCATGAAATATCAGTCTACTGGACCGCGTCTTATAAAATTACGATAAAGATTTTCACTTTTAATTTCTTTCTTTTTTATTTATTTATTTATTCATTCATTCATTTATTTCATCGGTCTTATCCTCGGGCCCCGAGCGATCGCCCGGGTCGCGTGTGCCCAGCGCCGCCTCCGCGCCATTGGACGGGTTTGAGAGGCTCTGAAACAGGTGCGCGCGGCCGGAGATGGAACCGAACACCTGTGTTAATGCCTCCGAGGGACAACTCACAGACTGCATTTAGACGTAAGTGATAGTTTTCAGACGGATTTACATTGTTCCCATACAGTCTCTGAGAATAATATTGTATTGTTACAAATCGTTTCTGTAAAGAGATGATAATGTGTGTGCGTGTGAATGAAGGCATCAGAGGAATGTAAACGGACAGACCAAAAACAATAAATTTCAAAGAGTGAATAGTTTACATTTATCACGCTTCAAATTAAACTCGAACAATTCTTTGATTAATTTTTGGTTAATTACTTGTAAATAATATTTCTTAAAAAATAAATCTTGAAGTATATACTTTTCTTGCAATATATCTGCATAAATACATTGATTCATGCGAAACAATGACAAAAATAAGAGGGAGTACTAAGCCCAACCACGAGATATCCAACGGCTGAGAAACGAATACGAATCATTTGCTCGTGCTTCACACCGCCGACGGCAATCACTGGGCCTCTTTCACACCGATCGCATCGAGTGCAAGGCGCGGCCTCTCGGCTCGCAGTTGGGGGAGGGGCGGTGAATTGCACCGCCAGACCACTGTAAGCCGCGCTCCGTGTAAACCTTGAGCGAAGCTGACAGGGAGCATTTTCAGCCAAGGGCCGGACCACAGTAACCTTTGTATCAAGCTGGAACAGCCTTGAAAGCACAAACGGATAAATAAGTCTCCAATAACCAATTTATTTTATTAAATGTTTAATTAAATTATCCATCACCATACTTTTTACTTTCCCGTATACGTACGTATACACGGAGTGTAAACGAAAAAGTGGATAAAACCAGTTGCTATATTAAGAAAAAAAATCCTCTAACACGTTGTGTAGCCACCTACCATCTAGGTCCTTGATACCGAAAACCCCAATTGAAAGGAAAACGTCCGTCCGTCCGTCCGTCCGTCCGTCCGTCCGTCTATCTGTCCGTCTGTGAACACTGATAGCGCCTAAACCATACGTACGATTTCTTCCAAAATGGATATTCCGCGGTCGATCTGATTCCAGTCGAAGCTTTGAGATTTTGAAAAAGATTCTTCAAAATTTGGGGGTACTTTATATGAAGATCCCTGGGGATTGTCAAAATTTTCTCGAAAACCGCTCCATTTTTTTTCTTTAAATGTCTTGTATGAATAGAGTAAAATACAGTAGTTCAAAATTTCGCATTTTCAGAAACGTCATTTTCTCATATGTGGCTGCAAATTTGTTCTTCAAACTTTCGTAACGGATAGTGCTAATTACAGTCTTTAGTATAGCGTAAAGTTTATTTTGAGTTATTTTTTTGTTTTTTCAAAAATGACATATGTAATTTTTTAAAGGATCTCTTGCATTTATAATATTCATATTACCAGCAATTTGTAAACATTATTATATTTGTGAGTGTAAGTGCTTCAAATAACTTTAAATAAAGTATTTTGAAAACTCAAAAATTTTCTGTGAAAATGAGCTTCAAATTTCTCCTTTTTAGTAGCGCTAAAACGCAATTTTCTTTAAAACGGCACATAATTTTTAAAAGAAAATTGCCATTTAGGGCTCGGCTTTTGTGTTCTTTAATATTCTAAAATTAATATTTTCGTTCTACTAATATGAAATCGAAAAAATTAAGAAAATGACAAATAAAAAGTACTTTTGGCCGTGATAGATGGTAGCTGGCGAGAAAGAGCATGTGGCCATTCCGAATGGCTAGCAAAGACCCAAGGAAATAGAAAACTAATACGGGAAAGTCTGTGCCATTGTGCAGCACCACTAGTTAATTATTTAATACACATGTTCGCCAATGGATTGATTCCGGGCGCGTCAACTGCTAAGGTCATTAGTCCCGTAAGTGAAGTGGATGTGTTTGCCGGGGAGGTGGCGGCGAACGTCTCCCGCTGGACGGTGAGAGCGGGGGTTTTCATGTGTCTCCGCCAGCGGGGCACAACCCCAAAGCTTCCAACGGGTCTCCAGGCATGTGTGATTGCTTAGTGCGTGTAAGGCCTCATTCACAATGCAAACTTAAACGTAAACATAACGTAGCCGCAAAACCTAGAAATGTGTTATGAAGCGAGACCATTCACAATGCCTTGACGTAACCGTTGACTTAAGACCGTAAACTTAAAGAGTTCGCAAGCTCCAAGCTTTTACGTTAAGTTTACGTCGGAATTCTACCGAAGACCAATCAGAGAGAAGCATGGAAGTTCGATTTCAGATTGTGTTCAGGTAGGTTGTGGTTATGTCATTGTTTTTGTAATGTAGAGAACTAGTTTACGAACGCTTTTCATGCGTGTAGTGAATTCAATGTAAGAATTTGGACAATTTTTATTGTGACTTTAACCTGAGATGGCGAATCAACTAATTATGTTGGACGAATTACTCGTGCATTTGGTTCAAGAGAATCCTTGTTTATAAGATAAAGGAAATGTGAGCACTACTACAACATCTACTTTCATGTACATAAAGACAAATCAATAGGAATCGATCAAGTTTCAGTACATTGAATTCTGATTGGTTCAGGCGAAACTTACGTTCCAGCTTACGTTCGTCATTGTGAACGCTTGTTTTTACGTGTAATTTTGGCGGCTAAGTTTACAGAATTACGTTACGTTTAAGTTTCCATTGTGAATGAGGCCTAAGCAGGGGGAGAGGGTAGGACAAGGAAGGAGCAGGGAAGATCGTGCGCGGTCCGTGGCCCGTTTGTTAGGGTACTGCTCCGGCATTCGCCTGATGTAGATCGGAGAAACCATGGAAAATTACCGACCAGAGCAGCAGCCGGCCGCTAGAATTCTCCTCCAGACAGCGACTGAATTCGACCTAGCCGACAAACTAGTGTCGAAAATCCTGCAACCGTCGCGACTCGAATCTACGATCTCCCGGTCAGAGGGACTGCAGTGACATCAGTTGATGCCCTGAGCCACCTCTCCCGGTACATTTTCGTCAGAAACTATTACGTCCTGGCTTGGTAATCAAGCCAACATTGAAACCACGCACGAAACCACCATGTACGTCCCAACCGTTATTGTCCAAAGTCTGGAACAAACACATGCGATTTTATTGCTAATTAATAGCCACAATTCCGAACTAATAGTCAACAATTTTCATTATAAAAAAGAGTGGACTGGCTTGCTGACACTATAGAACTCTCAAGCGCTCAACTTGATTCAAAGCTTTACTAAAAGGGTATAACGAATTGAGGAGCTCCAATGGGAAAGCATTTAAGTCCAAAAAATCACATTTATTATTTTTTCATGGACCTGCTACGTACAAGCCGACGCCCATGTCATGGTAAAGTGCTTACAACCGAGCACTGTTTCGATTCGCTTCCAGGGTTTCCGAAAGATGACATCAGTAATAAGTCCATGCGGCTTGGCAAAGAGAAGCACGTACGTCCATAGTACTTAGTTAAAATTGCATTGAATTGTCCTAGATGTAAAGTATAAGGATTTTTATCGCAATGTTTGTGGATAATTTATTTTTTTCAAACATTTGTTAATATTCTTGAAAATTAATGTGTTTTCAGTGAGATGTTTTTTGCTCTGGGAAATTAAGATTTTGGACTGAAGTGCTTTCCCACGTGAGCTCCTCAATTGATGGGCTATCTGTTTTGTATCTATTATACTGCGATTTTTCTAACTTTGCCCCTCAAGGCCACTCAAATCCCATCTTCGCGATGGAATATGTCACGGTATTTCGCATCTTTCTCAGTCGTTCCGATAGATATCGCATGATCGCGACCTATCAAGCAGTGCTTGCGATCATGAGATATCCACAGTTCCGGGTTTACATCATCTGATCTGGTTGACTATTAATTTCTCGCTACGGAGTAGAGAAAAAGTGTTATGTAATGCTGTGCGAAAAAACGGCGAATTTTCGGCAGTAAAACTCGTATTACAGGGATCTGGTAATGAAAAAGTGGATAAATCCAGTTGCTAAATTAAGAAAAAAAAGTTCTAACACGTGGTGTAGCCAGAATCCATGTTTTGTGGCTCCTTGATACTGAAAAAATCGAATGACAGCAAAACCAGCTGTCCGTTCGTCTGTCCGCGTGTCGTCTGTGAACAATGCTAGCGGCTAAATCGTTCTGGTCGATTTCTCCAAAATTTTTCTCAAAAAAATCTCCGATATTTTAATTTGGGGGTACTTTACATGAAGCTCCTGGGATATTTTCAAAATTTTCCAAAAAAAGGCTCCATTCTTTTTTATTAGATTTTGTTGTTGGATACTGTAAAGGACGTTTAAGAGAATGGTGCAGGTCACATAGTCGTTGAAAATCCTAATTTTTCGAAAATTGCAAAAATTCAAAATTTATCGTTACGACTAAAATATGAAAGGTAGAAATTTTTCCCTTAATGAAATCTGTTCCTTAAAGATAGATTCTAAAAATAACGTCATGTACAATTTTTCAAGAATTTTAGTACTTTTTGCGTACTTTTCTATGAAAATACGGGCGAGAAAGTACGTGCCATTTTAGCACCACTAGTTTGTTCTTTTCAACGCGTTATAGTGCCTCCATTTCAATAGAGTCCTCTCCATATTAATATTTGCTCGTGGACTTCTTGTTTAGACGGGTCGTGCCAAATATTTTTCCCACTTAATGTTTAACCCACTATTCTTTCGGTATGTTTCTGATATGTTTTGTAGATTTCTCTAAGCGCGTTCTTTTTTACCGCAAGAGCTTGTATACCGCAAGAGCAGCTATCTTCTGATTTCAAATATTTATTCGTCTTCATTTTGTATTTAATTTTTTCAACCCAGAATTTCATTCTTCACAATACCTTATTTAATTTATTATTATTATTATTATTATTATTATTATTATTATTATTATTATTATTATTATTATTATTATTATTAATAATAATAATAATAATAATAATAATAATAATAAATTGAAGCAAAAACATGTATCTTCATCTGCATTACATTTAATTTTATGCAGAATTCCCTAAACGATTTAATCAAAATAAACTGGTTACGTTTAGAATGATAATGTAATAAACATCAAAATTATCTCAAAAATAAAGAACAGAAAAGTTGTACTTTTACTAACTTTTCGTACTTCGACATACTTTTACATGAAACAACAGTGCAGAAATAACGTAGGTTGAAGTTTTTTTTCTGTAGGTAAATGCAAGAAAATGTCCCACTTGCACGGCCTCGGCGCAACGCACCGATTCAATACTCCCAGTGGCGCAACGAGCCAGGCGCCTGCCGCAGGCGCCACTCGCTCGTGGCGTCACTCCCGACACTTGCTTTCTCGCACAGCGGGAATCTCGATAACGAGAAGGAATTTTCATGAGAAAATCGATCTGAACTCTTTGACGTTAAGGTTTCTTTGTTTTTCCAATCTCGATGTCGAGAAAGAATTTTGAAGATGGAAATCGATCTGAACAGTTTGACGTTAAGGTTTGTTTGTGTGTTTTTCCAACGCCCACTCTCGGCATGTTGGCCATTTAGTAACGCTTTGACCAGTATAGAAATGCAGTTTCCCTCAGCATGAGTGTGAGAATTCGTATGTTCACAATGGTCAAGCGCATAGGTGGCGAATCGCTGTCGCTTATTTAGCGTTATTCAGGGGACGCGTGTGGTTGACCCACGGACGCGAGCAACTTTGTCCCCGCTGTGAATTATTATTATTATTATTATTATTATTATTATTATTATTATTATTATTATTATTATTCCACTACATCACGACTAAAGATGTTATAAGTCGGCTGAATATAAAATCTACCCCAGGTTGCAACCAGCTATCTAAGAAGCAGATCTAGGGACTGTCGGTGCCTCTACAATACTTTGCGCAAAATATGGGCTGTTCCAAATATTACGATGGGCAACAAATTTTGCGGAAGAAATCCTAGAGCTCCGATAGCTAATGGTACGACCTGTGCTTTTACGCCCCACATTCAGCTGATCTCGGTTTCCAAACTCTTGTATTTAAGACGTTTCTCTGCCTCCTTGGTAACGACGTTTTGATCGCAAGGTACAGCAACATCCACAAGTAAACACGATTTTTTCGCCAAATCCCGGATAACTATATCCGATTTGTTTGGCGCTATCGTGCGATCAGTTTGAATTTATTGGTCGTACAATATCGTACACAAACCAACAGACGTCACCGGTTTTGGCGAGTGTTTGTACCACTTGGGGCATGTGTTTGGAACTTCGAGGGCGGTACAGATCTGCCAGTGGAGATAGCTACACACCCTGTCGTGTCTTTTCAAGTATTCGGTCTTTGCTATATATATATATATATATATATATATATATATATATATATATATATATATATATATATATATATATATATATATATATGTTGACAAGAATGTTTGTGTAACAGGAGGGGGAAAGAGAATAGAAAAAGGGTTTATTCAAAAATAAAAATAGCTTTGCTCATGAATGCTATAATAAATATATATATTTTATAAACAAATTATAAGAATGAAATGAAATGGTATTGCACTTACATTATATTTATGTAATACTTTGGTAGAATGAGATTTCAAGATCAGTCAGACTTATACATGGTGCATACCATATAGTGATAAATAGGGAGCGGATTTTTATGCCCTAAAAAAAATCTTGAAATATGCTTTTTAAAATATGCATTTATCACCTAAAAAATTCTGAAATATGCCTTTCAATATGCAATTAAAATCAACAATATTTCATTTCCCGTGTAAACCTCTCTTGATAAAATTCAAGAGAAGCATGCTTGGAATGAAAAAAAACGAAACTGTGTAAACATAATATAACCTAGCTTACTTCTCGGGAGAAATAATTGAAGTAAAGATGCACCTTAGTGAAGTACATTGTAGGTTTTCTTTGAAGTTTTCTGCCTAGTTTAAAAAATATATCAAGAACTATCCTACATTTGCACAAGTATTTTATTACCTATAGAAAGAAAAACAAAAACAATTTTGTTTAGCTTTTCTAATCAATGAATGCTCACAAATAAATACATTCTATGAAAACATAAAAACTTTTTCTCTATTTTAACAAAAAATGCGAAATATGCTCCTTTATGGACCAACAAGAAAAATCAGCCAAATATGCACAAATATGCCCAAACATATTAATCTACATAGAATCCAATTCCAACCAAATGTCAAGAAATTTCACTTAGCTGTGTCCTGAAGTAATGAACAAATACACGCAAAATCATAGAAATCCGCTCCCTAGTGAAAAATTATTCCATAGTGGACAAACATTTGAAAGCTTATTATTTTACACGTATCCAAACTATTTTAATAATGGATTAAGACTTTCACAGTTTGTGAAACATTAATTTCAAATGTGACGGTAACAATTTTGAGAAGTAAACATATTGGTTAACAAAAAAAAAAAAAAAAAAAAAAAAAGGATGCAAAATTCTTTATATAAATATCTCAAATTTGTAACATTTGTAAGTTCTGTCATTCTTTCTGAAAGAAAATGAGATCAGAATGGCTTTCCATATCTGGCAGTTCCTGTAGATGCCTTCATGAAAGCACTGCTCATTTAGCAGATGTAAGGGATCATCCATAAATTATGTAATGCTAAAGGGGGAAGGAGCATTACGTTGTGTTACATACTGGTAGGGGGGTATTAGATAAGTGTTACGTAACATTGATATAAATTGTTTACATTTTTCAACAGTTTCAACAGTGGCAACAATAATTTTTTTTCGAAGCCTGTAAACTAAAACATTAAAATATTAACTAATTAATTTGTTTAAAAACAAAAAAGTTATTAGTTGTAAATTGTTACAATAAATGGAATTTTTTTTTAATCTGTAAGATTACAAAGAAAACATTCAAAACTTACAGGAAGAGTATTCTAAAATCCATTTAAATTGGCGCTGCAGACTCTCGCTCTTGCATCACCCATGACAGCATGTGCATACCTGATCATTAATTTTAAAGTTTAACACAATAAATACAAATTGCTTTTACTGTACTATAATGTGTTTTCACTCAAGCGTATAAAAGAGGGGGGGGATCACAAGTGTTACATAATTAATTAGGGGGGGGGGGGTTCAAGCACATATATTACCGGTACATTACAAGGGGAAAAGGGAGTATTGAAAATACTCTCAATTTGCAGTACATAATTTATGGATGGCCCCTCACCAAAATTTACAGAATCCTAAAAGTTAAGATCCAAGAGAATTCCTTTGTTCAGGGAAGTTGTTCAGTTGAAGAGAATTCATTTCTCAATCTTTTTGAGGATTATTCATGATCTTAAATTCAAAATGTTATTGCATTGTGGTTCAATTTTTAATGAATCCACTTTTTTTTATGTTTGTTCTACAGTATAAGGTAACACAATAAAATAATAATTTGTATTGACGATATCTCACATTGCTTACAAAAATTGTCCCATACGCCACTAGTACATGCCAACAACAGGTCGAGAAACTCAGATCATTAATATTTTTAACTTTGAACTTGAATGACCACTTTGAAACATTCTGCCCTACATAAAATACATTAAACTAATGAAATATATAATAAACAAATCATAAATAAATGTCAAAGAAATTTTAGGAACATTTTCTTATATTATACAAGGTAGCTCATTAGACTAATATTACTTACAAAGCCTGTTTGTTACTGCAATAGCATGTCATTCCATGTGTTAATTCCACACAAAACAAATGTAAAAGAAAAAGGTATAATATCAGGCAAAAAAAAAAAAAATCCCACACACAAGTGAGCATAGCATCAATAAAAACACATTCTTAACACTTAATATTTCCCCCAGTGTTCACATGCAACTACACTTTGCTACATTTCTCATTTCCAAAATCCTTGTTATTGTACTCGGTTATTCCAGTCTCTTTGTTTGATAAAGTTACAGCAAAAATGCTATTGACTGCTGAAAGATGGTTATAAGTTAATTAATATCACAGATGAATAATCTTGTTAAAAAAAAAAAAAAAAGAAATTACATAATGTAAGAGGAAACATGCACTATTGCTCTTGTAATTTAGTCCGTTACACATGAAATATTGATTCAAATACTGCTAAAATGAATGTTTTAATCAACACAATTTTTATTTATAAATTATCTTTTTTTATTATTTGCGTATTCACAAATAAAAAGACTCCTATATTCTTTGCCTTTTAATGTCTCAAGAATTTAACAAAAGTAAAATGAGGTCTTTTCAAAAATACGAACAGAAGAGCACTTAAATGCCTTACCAATAAAAAAAAATTATTTCCTCAATATTTTTCAGTGATTTACATTAACCCCACTCCAAATTAACATTAAATTAAATTTATGTTAGCAAAAGAAAGCAAAAACCACTGAGTACTGGAAAAACAGGGAAGAAAAATGAACATGCAGCAAAATATTTTCTTCATGATTAGTTCACTATCAAGTGGTATTAAAAAGAGCTTAGAGCACTCAAAAAAACATTACCACAAAAGATTTGAAAATCCATTATCATTTCTGTAGTATTCTCAATATTGTTAAGTGAACAACTTGGGATTAAATCTGAGCCAAAGCATACAACAAAAATAGAAATTCACAAAAGTATGGTACTACAAAAATATAACTATAATAAAACATACACAAGTCTGAAAATATCACTTTGTGAAAATATCATCTTGAAATTTTTAAAAGTAAGAAGGTAGAAAAAAAACGGATTATCTTAATTTATAATTACAGATAATCTACTGACAATGTGCCCACAAAGCATTCAAATTTGATGACTTGTTACACAAATACTTTTTCAAGACTTGCACATTCACACAAATACCAATTATTCTTCAAGCGCAAAACACTCATGTCAATTGAAAGTGTGTAATTTGATCAGGATATGTATAAATTACAGTTTCTGTAGCTTGGCCAGTTGGGTCCGTAGTTAAGATGTTGCCTGCTATTGCTTGAGTACCTAGAATAAAATGGTAAGTAAATTCATGAGATATCTTTTATTATATCGACCTCTAACAGGCAAAAGCATATTTTATTAATAAAAAATCAATACTTACTGAAAGCTTCATCAGACACTTCTTCATATATTTCAGCAGATCCCAGAGTTTTATCTCCTTTAGCTGCCTGCATGAAGAACATAAAGGAAAATTAATTTACAAATGACATTACATAAACTAAGGGAAGTCACTGGACTGTAATTATTAATTTTAGTAAACACAAAATGAGCACCTCTCTGTACTTCTGCAAATACAACTTCAGTGGTTCCACATAGTTATCAAAGCCCAAAGTAGTCATAGCAAACAAAATATCTTCGCCATTGATAGTTTTTCTCTTTTCCATGTGACAACGATCACTAGCCTCACTCGTGATGAAACTTATGAACTCTGACACACATTCCTGAACACATTCTCTGGCCTCTTTGGAAATTTTTCCAGGCTCTGGAATTCCTCTTTTCATTATTTTTGCTATATTGGCAATAGGCAAGAAGCGATCTTGTTCCCTTAAAGGGCATCCTGTTTTGTCACTGCTACCTTGATTAGAATCGTCTGTATTCTCTCCAGTCAAAACTGTATCAGGATCATCTACAAAGCAACAAAGTGTAGTTTATTTATCATTTGAAAACGCAAGGGCTGATGTAAACAATAATGCATTCAATAGATGAAGAGCATGAAGGATTACCTTCCAGTTCTTCTTGAACCATATAATTTTGGGAATCTACAGTAATAAAACCGCTTCCTAAGTCATCGCCACTTTCACAGTTATCCATCTCTGCTCGTCGAAGATGGCAATTGTTATGTGTATAAACAATTTTTATTGATTCCTCTAACACTATTTTCTTAAGAAATGCGTACAGTTTCCGTACGATTCGTAATTAATTCACTTCTGGTACAGTGCACCAAACAAAGTACACTACATTGACGATTGACGTCCGATGGAACATTAACATTTCCTAGAACAAATGATTATTCTCTGACTTTCATTGATTATTAATATCTTGATCGTCTCTTGTTCATTACATAGAATTGCGTTTTGTCATATTACACGGAGGTTACTTTAGCATATATTTTTTTTCCGTTATTCTGACTTCGCATCTCATTTTATATTGTACTTCTGAAATGATACATGATAACTCGAAATCTTCAGAACTGGGGACAGGGACTGAGGAGAAGTGTTGCACTACAGCTCTTCAACTGTTAACTAGTATTACAGTGCTTACAACTTCATTAGTATTTATGACGTATAAATATGTGTGAGATATTTGCATGTTGTGAAGGAAACGCATTATTTTTAATAAGTTATTTACCTTTTCTTTTTTACAATTTCGTATAAAATATATTAATAAATCATTCCATTTATTTTCTTCCATGAAATATGTTTTTATTTGTAGTACATTACATGGTGTGGTTATGGTACTCCGTACAAATAATATGGCGGTTAATGCGTGTTCTGTCATGTTGTGGGTTGTCTATTACAATCTTTTCACTGCTTTTAATATCATGAGTGGTCATATATTTTAGTAAATACAATATTAATTTGCAGTTTTTTTTATATTTCAATATGTATTGATTGGATGGATTTATGTTTGGACATAGCTTTTTTATGAGGTTAAATATTTATTTGTATTAGTGTATTTTTATGAATTTAGCGAAAATGAGTGACAGGATAATTGTCCTTGTGGACATGGATTGCTTCTACTGTCAAGTGGAAGCACGATACGATCCTAGCCTCAAAGGAAAACCTATGGCTGTGGTGCAGTATAATCAGTGGCAGGGAGGGGGGTTAGTATGATGTTGTTTGATACATCAAATTGCAGTATCTAATAAATTCAATTGCAATAATTCTTTGACATACGTTTTAGTATTATTGCCGTGAATTATGAAGCACGGGCATTTGGAGTGACCAGGCATATTCGTGGCAACGAAGCAAAGAAAAAATGCCCACAAATAATATTGGTGCATGTACCATCTATTCGAGGCAAAGCAGACCTTACCAGGTAAGCGAGTTAATTTCTCGAAATGTCAGGTGATTTAATCTGTATTATTTACAACTTTCTTTTTTGTGCATACTTAATAGATACCGAGAAGCAGGACGTGAAGTTGTGGATGTTTTATGTCGTTTCTGTGATACTGTGCAGAGAGCTAGTGTGGATGAAGCATATCTTGATATTACTCAAACTGTTGAAGCTCGATACAAAGAACTAAAAGGAACTTGTGTGACATCAGATGAACTCAAAAGTACATTTATTGTGGGATATTCTCCAGAGGATTCAAATGATGAAGGTAAAAAGATTTTATAATTGCTTTAGATGTTAAATTGTATTTATTATTTTTGTTACCTTGTTATTTTGGTAGCCTACATTTCCATTTTTGTGGATTATTTAAACAATTTGATTCTTTGCAATACTTCATTATGAAACTACTTGTATTATTCGTTTTAACATGTTTAGTTCTTTTGGTGTATAGATTGATTTGATTTGATACATTCAACATGTAAAAAATGTAATTATGTGATGTATGGGGAGAATTTGCGCAGGTTTTTTGAGCTCCAGAATCTCTTCCCCATCCATTTACTGTATGTAGTTGTATGATGAATAAGAGTCTGAGGTTAGCAACAACAACTAGAAATTTTTGCTCCTGAGTTATAGAAAACTTATTTGCATCAGTAAACAAAGTATAGATTTGAGATTTTTGTACTAACAAAATAGCAACTCACACTCTTGGATCTATCCCACCACAACTAACAGAAGTTCAATAAAATGTGTACAAAGTGAAGCTGCATTTTCATCCAGAAGCAAAATAATGGGTCATCTCCATATTTGCTATATGAATGAGGGAAACTGGATGCAAGACCTGATTGAGATGGGAGTCATTGACCCAGAAGCTAAATGCATTATTTACTACAGGCATATTAAGTACTTCTAAACTTACTTAGTGAAAATGTTAACCAATGCATTATGTATAATTTTTAAAATAAATATTCTTTTTCATGGGCAGAATTGTCTCCAATAGTATATAAACAGTAACACAGCAGTAACTATTTTCTAGTCACCTAAACTTTAATTGTTTAATGACATCATGACATTAATCAATTTTAATTGTTTAATGACATCTGGAAATACGTTGTAAAGTAACTTAGATGTAATTGTATGTGGATTTCCTGTAATGAGCTGTTAATACTGACACTTGATGAAGATGATTCCTTCGACATTATGTTGCAATTATAAATATCCATATTGCACGAAAATGTGTTTACAACCCTAAGTCAGTTTTGACAGAAACAGATTCGTGAATAAATAGAAAATGGTAAAATTCCAAGCTCAGTGAAGGGAGGCTTGCAGGAATCATGTGGATGGCATTTGCTCACTATTTGTACAATTTTTTTCTGTAGTCTAAAAGTTTGGGTCCTATAGGATATCTCAGGCACACTTTACATACATTACAACAAGATGCATTCAAGAGTTCCTGAAGGTTGAGTGAATTTTTGAAAAATTCTGATTAAATAACACAATGAATTCATTTTCGTATCATTTAGTGTTATGCATATTCCATTTGAAGTTTGAATCAAGAGACCCAGAAGTATTGTTACCTTAACGTCAGTAAATTATATATTAGTGTCTGGGAGGGTTTGTAAGGATGTGTTGGTGAGGGGTTACTTGGTTTTGGAATTTTGGATTAATGGATTTTGTTTTGGGAAGTTTTTGGGTAGTGGATTTAGCAGTCATAGATTCTGTTTAGCATATGAAGAGTATTGTTTTGGGATCTAATGTCTTATTTGGGTGGAGGTTGGAAGGTTGGAAGATGTTGCAAGTTAAAAAATTTATTTATTTATTTCAGAATTTACAACTAGCAATAACCGAATCATAATAAAAGAAAAAATTTCAGTATGAAATTGGAATTCTGAGAGTAAAGGTTAGGTTGGATTCTGAGGGGGTGACCCTTCGTGCAGTAGGCATAGACAATGGGTTGTCGGCAGTATGTCTTAGTATGTAAACAATCTTTGGCAAGTACGCCTGTGTTGCATCTGATCAGTGGTCTTGTAGTCTTCAGTACATATTCAGTAACAGTCAGTTAGAGTAATATGTTTTTTGTTTAGGCAAAGTCTTTTCTTGGTAGTATTTCAAATAGTGTATGTTCCTAAATCTAATTGTCCGTTGTCATCTCATTTTTACTTTCTCCTACATGTATTCTCCTCTGTATACACGGAATAGTATTAATATTATGTACTATTTTATGTGTTATTTTTACTATTATTACTATTATATTATTATATTATAGTTATTATATTATAGTAGCAGTAGAATGACAGTAACAAGTAAACTTTAATTTTACATTAAACATAAAACTACAATTCTAAAATGTTAAATATTTTGCTACTAAAAATAATTGTATACTGTATAATATCTTAATCTACCTGTAAAAAGTATTGCAGTATAATTCTTAGGGCAATGACTCCATCTCGATCAGGTTTTCTGTCCAGTTTCCCTGGTCCTTTGAGCAAATGCTGAGATGGCCCCTTGCTTTGCTTCTGGACAGTAAACGTAACATCCCTCTCTCCACCCAATATACATTGACTCGTCATACACGATTGTAATTGTATATGTGACTCAATAAATTATTATTATTATTATTATTATTATTATTATTATTATTATTATTAATAGTATACGTAATGTAGAGAAAGTTATGTAATGTTTCGGAAAATTAATTTCGAGATTTCAATGCAAATACAAATTTTGGTGTCCCCTAACACCAAAAAAAAAAGTGTGTGTGTTTTCTTTTAATGTCTGTCCATTTGTGGACACCATATGTAGGTTTTTTTCCAAAATGGATATACTGCAGTCGATCTGGCTCAACTCGAAGCTTTGCGATTTTGAAAATCATCCTTTAAATGTTTGGGTAATGAAGCCCCAGGGCCATCTTCCAAATTTTCTCAAAAATGGCTCGAATTATTTTTTGTAAATTTTGTGTAAGACTAAAGTAAAATTTACTTGTAAAGATGCCTTAGGTTAGTAGTTTTTGTGCAGTATTAAAAAATAACAAAAACAGGAATTTCTCAAACACAACTCCAAATTTTTTCTTTAAAATTTTGGTAGGGATAGTGCCAAATGTACTCTATAAGATTTGCTCTATTATTTGTTTTAGTTGTTGTTGTTTCAAAAAAGTACAAAAATGTAATTTTCGACTTCTTTCACATCATTAATACATACATTAGCAGCATTTTTTTTTTTATTTATAACATTATTGCATTTATGAGTTTGCATTCTTCAAATGACATTTATAAAGTTTCTCCAAACTGAAAAGTTTTCTTTGAAAATGACCTCAAAATTCTACATTTTCAAAACATATTTAAATGTATTTTCTCAATAATTACTTCAAATTTGTTCTTCAAACTTATCGTACAAAATGAGTAGTACAAAATGATCTCTTCAAGATTTAGACTTAGAGAATTAAAAGTCATTTTGCTGTATTCTTTTGTTTTTTTAAACAATTATACATATATGATTTTTTTAAAATATCTCTCATGCCTGTAATAAGCACATTTCCAGCAATTGAATACATTATTGCATTTGTGAGTGGGAGTGCTTCAAATATTTCTATTGAAGTTTTTTCGAAAACTCTGTGAAAAAGATCTTCAAATTTCACATTCACAGTAAGGCTAAAACATTTTTGTTCAAAAATGGCTCTAAATTTTTCTACTAAAATTTCAATATAGGACAAGGTTGTACCCTTCTGTAATATACTTAAGTCATGTTTCACTTCTACAAAAAGAATGGAAAGATTGAGAAAATATGAAAAAATGTGGTTTGGGTGGCGATAGATGGCAGCTGGGAAGAGGATGGGATAAGGCCATGAAGCTAACCAGACCAAAGACATTGGCAAACTTACCAATAGGAGAAAGTCTGTGTTATTAGCACCTCTAGTTTCATCTCCGCAATGGAGGAGTGGGTAATACTTTTAATCAATGAGTCTGTGTAATTAAGAGCTCAAGAAAATGTGGACAGATTTCCCCAATTATCACACACAGTTTTAATCTCATTTTATTTTAATGAATAAAAAATTGACAAATGATATAATTGGACTGAATACCTAAACACAGATGAAATGAAACATTATATTTCCCCATATATTTTGTATTCCCTTTCAAATATTTCTTTATGATGTGAGGAACAATACTTATTTGAGTCATTGTTTGCATTCCTTGAATGCAGAAGACAGAAAGAAAGGTGTGATAGGTTGGCTCAATAGAGTCTATCAGGATGAACTACATGATGAAACCGCTGAAAAACTGACAGTAGCTGCCTTGCTTGTTGAGGAAATGCGGACTGCAGTGTATGAAACCACTGGTTTCCGGTGTTCTGCTGGAATTGCTCATAACAAAGTATGTTTATTATTATTATTATTATTATTATTATTATTATTTAATTTTATTTTCTGATCCAGTCTTCAGGTATGCTGCAAATATTTATATTGCAATATTAACTCGTATAAATTACGTGTAATTTTACAACAATTTGCGATTTGGTCACAAGTCATAATTCTGAAAGCTCACCTAAGGGGATCTGATATGATCGCAAAAGTGTTATGTATGAAAAGTTATGTACGTTATGATATGTATGTAAAAAAATAAATGAATATTTAAATCTGTAGTGTTACATATTGATTGTTCTTATTATAAAGAATCATTAGTATTGAATACAAATTTATTTTTATAGTAGGATTTTAAAAAGTTAAATATATTATTGATAGTGAACAGTATAGTTCATTCAGGCCTTAAGAGTTGTCCTGCTTATGTTTTTTAATCCTTTAAATTATTTTATGTGAAAGTAAAGAGAACCCTTCAATTTAATTTTATTAATTCATTTTATTTTGTTTAAACTTCTGAGCTTGCTGACATGTTTAATTGCAACTTTTAAAAATTTTGTTGCATTTAATTGCTTTGTTTCACTAGCGAAATGAATAATACACATTAGGAAGTATTTTTAATACATTTTTCTTTGACAGATTTTGGCAAAACTTGCTTGTGGAATACATAAGCCTCAGCGGCAGACCATCTTGCCACAAAGCGGAGTTCCCATTTTGTATCACACTCTTCCTCTCAAAAAGATTAGAGGTCTTGGGGGCAAATTTGGAGATATGGTAATGCAGCGCTTGAATGTTACATATATGGGTGAACTGCAACAGTTTAGTGAGGCACAGTTACAAAAAACATTTGATGAAAAGTCAGGGTAAATTTTATTTGTGGTCATTGGCTAATGGACTTTAAGTATAATGTGGATTGACTGAGAATAGCATTGACAATCTTTTTATTTTCAGCACTTGGTTGTTTAACATAGCTCAAGGTTTTGATGATGAAGCTGTTACTAATAAGTTAACATCAAAATCTATTGGTTGCTGCAAGAAATTTCCAGGAAAATTGGCATTAAGTACCAAGGATTCAGTGAGTTCACTTCTTTATTTTTGAACATTAATTATTCTGAAGATCTTTTATTTGTCAGGACAAACAACAAAGTGGAAATCTGCAAGTAGTTGGCTCAACAGCAGTGGCTCTCCACATTCCCTGACCAGGAGGTCCTGTGGTGTGAGTCTGGTTGGTGATAGATTTTCCACCCTGACTAAATAGCTAGGTCGAATTCAACCAATCAAGGATAATTCTAGTGACTGGCTGCTCTGATTCCATGGTTTCTCCAGTCGGTTTCAGGCGAAAGCCAGAGTGGTACCTTAAAGAGCAGGCCATGTACCAGGTTCTATCATTCCTTCTTCAGTCTTGACCCGCCCTGTCCCCTTAACACACACACACAAAAACGTGCCCACATATTGCACTAACATTATCACACTATCTCGCTTGTCAGGAGGTTAGAGCTTTATCCCAGTTGTTGCATGTGTTTGTGGAGATACCTGGTCAGGGAAATCAGTCACTAGCTGACATGTGGATTGGTGCCTATTCTCATGTTCCAGCAGGTAAGGAGCATTGCAGCCTCCCAAAACAAGATGTGCGCAGTGCTTACAGAACTAAAGACCATAGCTTATTGGCATGGTCCAAAATCACAATATCATCAATCATATGCATTTTTCTGTACCGAGTGCGAGTCTGTGTGTGTTTGCATGTTTGTTTGTGTGTGTGTGCGCGTGCATGCGCATGTGTGTGCATGCGTATGTGTGTGTGTGTGTGTTACACATAAATATACTTTTAAAAATTTTTACCCCTAGGTTGAACACTGGCTTAGTGAGCTTGCAGAAGAAGTGGGAGAGAGACTAGAGAAAGAACTCTCAGAGGGTAACAGAAGAGCTTCCCAATTTGTTGTTTCCTACATGCAGACAATTGATGGTCGTGATGTTTCTGCTTCACGTTGTGGTCCCCTTGTCTCCCTCGAACCAAAACAAATGGTGTTGGATGCAATGGAGCTACTGAGAAAAAGCAACACTGCCCCTGGTGAAAGTGCAATGTGGTGAGTAAGCATTGCACTCTTGACAGAGAAGAAACTTTATGTAATTGTTGATATGGTCAGTTCAGTCTTCCGAGTATCTTTTGGTGATCTCTGTGATACTGTCTATTATTTTTGGAATTCTGCCAATTGGCAGAATATTTGTGTATAATCAATGTATTTAAGTAGCTAAAATGCAAGAAAAATATACCTAAAAACTTCCTTTCTAAGAAATAATATTCTCGTGCATAATTCTTTGATTAAAATTCGGTCTATTATGAGTTTAATTAAAAATGTAATGAAAGTAAATAATGCAAGGCTCTTTCAAATCTTATATACATGACCTGCTCGTTTACGTCTATTCGACTGCCTTAATTCACTTGCATACATATTCTTACATGCTCTTAGGAATGATTTGAATTGTTTCTTACAATATTCTTCTTAGTGAGGATATGATTATGCACATCATTCATGAAAACTATCCTTAACCTTTAACTGCACTCATTAAAAGGACACTTTGAAGCATTAACAGCTGGTGTAAGAATAAATTTAACAGTGAGATGATGCCCATCTGTTTGAGAACCTGTGAAAAAAATTGTGCACTGGTTCAAACAAAGTCTAAAGATGTTAGATGATTTGCAAAGTAGATAAGTATATTACCTTCGCTGTGAACAAATACTTGAAAGACATTTTAATTATGTATTCGTTAAGCTCTTAATTTTGTGTTAATGAAATTCATTGCCTTATTGCTCCCTCTTCTCACATTATCTTTGTAGTCTCTTTCTTCTGTTCCTAAACAATAATTAATATGTTATTTCAGTACTTAGTATGTATTACCAATGTATCTTGAAAAATGTTTTGAAAATATCAGTTAAAAAAGTTATGAAAGGAAAAAACTAAATTTAATTTCCGTGTGATTTATTAGTATCTTGAAAATATAAAATGCTGACAATTCAAAGACTTAAAATGTTTTAAACTGTAATTTATGTATGAAATCTCCCAACTATTTTGTATACAATTTACAACAAAGAAAATGTTAGTTGATAAGATAGAACATGGTTTAATAGAAATTCATTCTAGTGTGCGTGCTACATCTCATGAGATGATTCACAGAACTAATTTACTGGTATTGATTTCAGGTATCCTCCTCTAAAATTTTTAGGTTTGTCTGCAGGCAAGTTTATTGAGAAAGATTCAAAAAGCAAAACCATAGAGAACTTTTTCAAGTCGGCACCAAAGGAAAAAGACTTTAGCCTTGTGGAAAATGGCCAAACTGTTCATGAGAACACTCTTGACAAATCAAATGAAATCCCTTTAACCCCTGAAAATGCTACTAAGGAAGAAAATTCAAAGTCATCAGGCAAAAAGTCTTTTTTCTTGAGATTTTTTAAACAAGAAGGATTAATACAGACTCCATCATCAAGCAAAGTGGAGAAAGTTGTAGATGATAATAAAAATGAAATTAGTCACAAGGGAAAAGAGGACAAACAAGAACCTACAGGTACTAGTCAACAAGCCACTACTTCAGAAGGGTTTCCAGGAATCACTAACAGGGCTCTGCGTCTTCTACAAGTTGATGAATCATCAAATGATTCTGACAAACCAATAGAGCATTGGGTGAGTCCTGGAGAAATCTTTCCAAATTTGGATGAAGTAGATGATGATGTAGCAGCATTGTTACCATCTCCATTGCAACGACAGCTTCGTACTCGTATTAAAAAACATCAGGAAGCCAAAAGTATTGGAAAAAATAAAGGTTGTGGTAAAGGGAAAAGTAGGAAAAGTTTGATGTTCAATGTAACTGATCCATCTGTAGGTACTGATAATAATGATATTGGGTTTAATCACACTAAAACAATTATAAATGATGTCTCAGTAGCCCCAGAAGAAAAGGAGGACTGTGATTTGTCTGATCAGGCAGAGAACAGAAATGGAGAAGAGTCTTATCCAAATGTTTCCCAAGAAGACATTTTTGCTAGTGATTGTAGTTCAAATCTCAAAGAAAAATGTGATGTGAAAGTTACTGAACTTCAACATATTTCATCTAACAATGGAAGGAAGGAAACGCACAGCACACCAAACAAATGTAATGAAAATGCTGATAAGAGAAAATGTAATTCAGATGAGCTAAGCTGCATTCCAATAAGCCAAGATGCTCATTCTGTTCTTGAAAATTCCACATCTGACAGTGAGGAAATTTTGGAAGTTAGAGAAATTCTCAAAGAACTTTGTCCACATTGTAACCAACTTATTTCTCTGCAAGAGTATCCTGAACATCTAGATTTTCATGTGGCTACAGATTTAGATAAAGAAATCAACAAAATACCACTTCCTCAAAATACCTCTTGTGCTAATAAATCACCAGGGAATTCTCCCAGAAAAGATGTTGGGAAACGCAAAAGAGGAAGACCTGGGACTAAACAGAATGCCCCTGCCACAGACAAGAAAATGAAGAGCATAACAGCTTTCTTTGCACCTGTTAGGTGACACTTTTAAGTGATTTGAATTTACTGGTTTTTATGGCTCAGCCACATTTACTGAAATTTAAATATTTATGCTTAGAAATGTATATACATTAAAAGAAAATATTATGTGATTTATTTAATTCTTAATACGTTAGATCATTTAAAATGGTTGTGATGATTTATGTTTTCCATACCAGTAGCAATCTGTTTTTATGGGCTGTGAGGGTCGTATTATGTGTATATTTAGCATTGTCAGAAATATTCATATTTATTAATAGTTTTAAAAACTAAAATATAAAGCAAGTTTTACTTGTATTTTCTTATTGAAAAGGAGTGTTTTAATATGAAACAAATTGAATTTTTCATTGCTTTATTTTACTCCAAATCCCAAAAACAACAGACTCCAGCAAGCACCTAATTAATTCCTTCTGTAAATCATTGTCTTCTCGCTACAAGGTACATCTGACCTTCAAGTTCCCCAGACAAGTTCAACGTTTTTTTATCGTCTTTGTGTCCCGCAGGGGAGGATCGTGACCTCGTAGGTGGACACGATCACCCGGACCCTAAGTCTCGCGGCCCCACTCAGGTCGTTAGCCTAGCGTGTAGGTAGTGAGTAGGCGATGCTAGGCTCCTGGTCGTCGGTTCAACCCGGCAACCCACCAGTCGGGCCCCTGGCGCGTCGACCTTAAGGCAGGATTGGGTGAAAGAGACCTTTCTGGATTCATCGGAATCCACATATAGAAGTCCGGCGGGAAATGACCTACCGTCAGGTTGCCTTGGTTACGGCCCGACCCAGATCGTTAGCCTGAAGATGCAAGCAGTGGGAGACGGGAGCCACCTGGACCTTGGTTCAGGTGGCCCCCAGTTAGGCTCTTGGCTTCGTCGTGGCAGTGGCCCAATACTCTGGGCATAGAGGAGGGACTTTTGTGTCCCGGCGCATGTGAGTGGCGCGTTCTCATACAGGCAACATTGACTCCGGTACTAGCCCAGATAGCTAGTAGCTCTGAGGTAGCAGGGCGACCCTAGACCCAGGCATTGTATGGGGCGGTGGTCCGCGAGGGCTTTTTTTTTTAACTGCGTTCCGGCGAGATCCGGATATTGGTCAGGTGTACAGTACTTGTACACCTGATGAGGGTGAGGATAGACGCTAGCGCCTAGGAGCCCACTTCTCGGTCCTCTAATACAGTACAAGTGCTGGGGATGCTAAACTCGGCATAAGTACGTCTATTATGTCTATGCCGTCTAATATGAACGAGACTTTTCATACTGCGCGCGTATTTTCGAGTGGTGTGGCCGGCCGCGGCTAGAGGGCAGTTGTGGAGATGTGAAGACGACGTGATCACTGGCTTCTCTTCCAATACAAGTTTACAAAACTTTTGTATTATATTTTTATGCAGTTGTAGAATTACATAATTTTGATAACACAGCGATGGAATCAGTGAGTTGTTCGCTTCTTGGTTGAATTGGACGTTTTCAAATAATAGCTAAGATGTTAGTAGGGCCTAGCGCAGAAAGTGCAATGTTTCAATCCTAATTAAGTATCTGTTTCCTATAAGACGGGAAAGTATGTGCTGTTGTAGCCCCCACTAAGGAATGTGACACAAGCTCAGACAGATGCAAACTAACTATCTTTAACATTTTAAGAACCACGATGCAATAGAGAGATTTTTGCCACCTCGAACGTTAAGCTCTATCAATCTGCGCGTGCGCAGATGCACAAATGTGATGCGAAACTTCAACTGCGCATGAGCAGGAGATCGATAGTGCTCACCATTCGAGGTGGCAAAAACTCCCAAATGTTAGCACACGGTACACTCACCTAATGACAAAAAGATTGCAGTGAAGAAAGTAAGCAAATGTGATTTTAGGGGAAAACATTGTTTACGGTACTTGAAAAGGCGTTCTCTATTTCTAGCACAAAAATACGCACAATTTGCTGAGTTTGGAAAATAAGAACGGACGCCAGGACAATCGCTAAATAAGATAAGATAAATTTATTTAAACTGCAATGGGGTATAACCTGGTGGCAGCTAATTACAAAAACATAAAAAAGCAGTGTCTCAGTACCATATAATACTAGTACTACTACTAATAAGGTAATATAGCTAACCAATTATATATTAATTATAGTAATAATAATGGTAAAATAATGATAATATAAAAACTGACTGATTCATTAAACATTAAATTACGTTAAGAGAAAAAAAACTTCTATAGTCTGAATCCGCCACTAAATGTTTATACAATTAGGATCATACTTCACTTCACTTCACTAAGACCTATTAAACACTTGTATTTCTCTGCTATACACTGCACGACACCTCACTTCACAAGATAACACTTATGCATTATTATATAACCCACTATTCTCCCTCATTTACTTAATAATACCCTAAATTAATTTCCTAAACTGTTGAACGCTTTGAGGAAAGGGTTTTTGCAGGCAATCAATTCCATTCCGCTATCGTTCGATTTGTAAAAGAAAATTTCCCGACATCCGTTCTCTGAAGTCTTAAATTTATTTTCTGCCTGTAATCCCCTCTGCTAATGTATGTAGGAATACATAAACGCCGATTAATTTCTTTCCAAGCTGGATGACCGCTATAAGCTTTATACAAGGCGCAGAGTCTTGCTACTGATCGCCTGTTTTTGAGTGAATCCCACCCTGCCATTTTCTTGTCCCTGAAAGTAAATTTAGCTGCCTCTATGCTGAATCCTTTCCAAGTGTTTACACTGCATAATTTTGTGCGGATCCCAACAAATTGTTCCATATTCCATTATCGGACGAACAAAGGATAAATAAGCAATTTCCTTCGCGTTTATCGTAGTCTTTTTTAAGATGCGCATAACAAAGTGAAGAGATCTCCAGGCTTTCCCTACCATAAAATCTACGTGATTTTCCAACTTATAATTTACTATCGAAATGGATTCCTAGGTACTTCCACGAGGAAACTCTCGGAAGAATACCGTTATTTAATCGGCAATTTGTCTCTCTGTAAGTATGACCCCTTCCAAAAGTGATGGATTTACTTTTAGAGCTATTTATGGATATTCTATTATTTTCCGCCAGTAATATAACGCAGCAAGATCCCGTAGCAGCATTTTTTCATCTCTTTTCGAATTAATACTACGATATACTATGCAATCGTGTGCAAATAGTCGAACTGCGCTGGCAGATCATTGACGAAAACTAGAAATTTGACGAGGTCCAATGACACTCGCTGTGTATTCCTGACGTAACGTTTGCCCCGGAAGTATAACTCTTGCCCAATTCGGACTTTCTGTTTTGTGTCTCGCAGAAATTCGCTATTCCACGCCACCATCTTGGGATCTATGCCTGAATTCATTAATTTCCGTACAAGCCGATCGTGTGGAACAACATCAAACGCTTTGGCAAAATCTATAACAACTGCGTCTACTCTCCCGCCCGCATCAATTTCATCTGCCAGATCCTGAAATAGCGTGACTACCTGACTTTCGCATGAGTAGCCACTTCTGAACCCGTGTTGCCCATCGTAGAGCAATCCCCCCTCCCATTCTTGCTTAACTTCCAACTAGATGCTCCATAAGTTTGCTGGCCATTGACGTAAGACTTACCGGCATGTAATTGCATAATTTAGTTTTGTCACCACTTTTAAATATTGGTACGACAAAAGCTAATTTCCAATCTTCGGGTACTTTTGAATTATTCAAAGACACGTGAAAAATTGTAATTAGATGCGGTAATATTGCCTCTCCTCCTAGTTTAATTATATCCGTAGAAATGTCGTCTGGACTCCTTGACTTACCATTTTTCATAGGCTTTACTTTATTCCGTAGAACTTTTATTTCAATATTAAACTGACGGACATTTCCTGCTAAATACGGACGTCTGGTAACCGTGCTCCATGGCTGTCCAGCTTAGAAGTGCTTTTGGGCCACATATCAATTCTAGTTAAGCCATGGGCCGCCCCGTCATTCAAGGTGGTTTTTAACCTACTGAGATAATACTGAAACAAATATACATATATCTTAGAAAGCCTTTTATTCAGCATACTTAATGATTAATGTAGATACAACTAGAAAATTAATATTACAGTTATGTAATTATAAAAATGCATAACAGAATAATTAAAAAAACGTATTTGGTTGGTATAATAAAATGTTTCAAAGCAGTCGCGGGACGCACAAAAAGATCCGGCGGGCCGCCAGTTGGAAAGCCCTGCCCTAGTCAGACATAAATCTGTCAGAAGTTTTTGATCTGAAATTTGCCAAATACCACAGATCAAGATACCTTCTCGGCTGTCCGGGTGACGCCACGTCGTTGGCTGAGAGGCCGACGTTTCGCCTGACATGTCGCAGCCTTCCTCAGGGCAGTGACATGACATTGTATGACATAGTTATGGACTCGAGCCGCGGAAGCTTACGCGTACAGATCAAGTTGTGCTGTTCCGAAAACCATTAGGATATTTTAATTGGGGGGGGGTACTTTTCATGAAGCTCCTTGGACATTTTCAAAATTTTAACCAAATGTGATTTTTTCTTTTTCTGTAAAACCGAAGAGAGTGTACTTTTAAAAATAATGTAGACCTGATTTTCAATAAAACCGATAAAATTTTGAAAATTGTAAGTTCTAATTTGTTTCCAAACCTGTCCTCCAATGTTAAGCCAGATATTTCTTTTTCAATACAATTTTTCTCTCTGTCAATCTTTACATTATCTCATTGCAAAATAATAGTTGTCGAGTAATAACTAGAAACACTAAAAGGAGGAACGATTTCGGTATGCCTCACATTCCCACCAGTTGGTATCAGGAACCCACAAAACGAATATTTCTATTAAAAAGGGGGGGTGGGAACTCCGTTTCTCGCTGCCGAATACAGTACTCTATATTACGTAATAGCAGGGGCAGATCCAGAGACAAATTTTAGGAGGGGAAATTAAAAATGTTTTGGTCGAATGTGTCATTACAGACTTTGTAAAATATTGCAGGCTACACTCAGTTCATGCCGCGATATGATTTTATTCGTTTAATGATTATCCGAAAATATTTTTGCTTGAAAGTTTTGTGACAAGTTAAAATTAATAGGTACAGAAAAAAAATAGGGAGATGGGAAAGTTCCCTCCCCGTGGATCCGCGCCTGGTATTATAATAGTAGACATATGAGAATAAATGGAACTTTCAATTTTGAGTAGCCGTTGATATGATGCAAATATCCCGTGGAAATATATTCTGAAAAATGCGATGGGTGGGAAAATGTATAAGGACGACGTAATTGTAATAATAGTTTAATGATGTTTGAAATATATCTAAAACAATATTTTTTATTGTAATTTCATTTACAGAATATATAATTTGAATGCGTACTCTTCGTTATTGTAGAGCCGAATCGTGACTAAAGCGCGCGTTTTGAGGTGCGGCGGTGCACGGTGTAGAAATTTATTTTTTCGCATATGAAATCTGGCAGCACTGGTGCCATCGCTGGGGCCATGCTGGTCACACTGAAATTCTGGCGGCTGTCGCATGGATAGAGAATCATAGAGAATGGAGAAGCGAATATAAATCGTGTAAATTATCTGGTTTACTGATGTGTGTTAAGAGTGTGCCAAAGGATTGTTGTTTTTACCGTTTTACGATATGCTAATCGGCTAAGAAGTGAATTTAAATTTAATGTTTGGTGAAATTGAGACGTGACACCTTTTTGGATTCAGGTTTGAAATATTTCTATTCCAATTATATGTAGCATTTTCTTCTCTCTGTATGCTCGAATATCTAATGTAAGCACGCCTTGGGACAGTGGCAATATCGTGACCAATAGTGTAATGTTTTCTGGCATTGCGGTGAACTAAAGGTGGTCTTTACTTGAAATAAGAACTTCTTTGTTTATATGAATTTTGCTTCCCCGGTTTCCGGGGCGAAGGCACCCAGGGTAAGATTACTTTCTGCAAAAATTTGTATTAGGTTCAAATTTTATGGTTGAGGTCAGAGAGTATTATGGTTGTGGTGTTGCTGCAGGAACCACAGATGTTTCTTTCCTCTTGGTCTGTGCATCTGAAGGAGAAAACTGTTAAACTTATGATCAAAGATGATCTCGTGATGATGGGTAATTTTAGGAATTTGATCTAAAATACAGTAATGAAAAATGACAATTGTGAATTTTAAATGTAAATATCATGAAATCAGAAACTTGTTCTGATTTTAAATGGTAAGTAAGGGCCTACTAAGAAATAATGTCATTTAATTGTCACTTGACAGTTTTGACAAAGTGCAGCATTTGCAATTTATTTTATTATAAGATACTTATGGATGTCTGAAACTGGGAAATGAATTTGTGTAATGTCTGCAATAATTCTTAGGTCTATCCTTTCCATTTCTTGTTTTCAAATTATCTGGATAGCTTTAATGTTAAAGAATTATAATGACATGCTTTACAGAATTCTTGCAAAGACTCCGATTTTTAATATAAAGATATTATCATTGTGTGCAGACATGGCATTGCTGAAGGAAGTGCCTGATGGAGCAGAATTGGTGGAGATAACAGAGATAATTCATGCTAGTGCATTTTGGGTAATTGCAAGTGGATCAACATCGGACACAAAGAACGAGGAATGGAGCAAGCCTCGAGCCCAGTTGGAGATGCTAGAAATGTTCTTGGCAAGTGCCAAGCTCACAACTGTTCCCAGGAACCGTGCTCCCCGCTTGCAGGAGGTATGCTTTGTTCAGTCATATCAGTGGGTTGCTTTTTGACATCCGTTAATGCCAAACCAGATTGAGAGGCATGGTCGGTGAGTAGCATGTAGAAATGATTTTCCTTTATTTCACAAATGTTGGTTAACTTGTTCCAGAGCTGTTTTGTTCCCTATTGTTCATGATATAATGCTGACTGGAGGAGGTTCCCATGATATCAATGCATTTATGTAGTTAGAATATAAGAAAAGTTGGCTGATCCGCAGTGTACAGTACCCCTCGCTGCTGCCAGCCATCGCTGACAGGGCATGCATGATACGTTCGTAGGTATTGTTCTCTTCTGATTCTAGAGTCGTGAACGATAGATTATTCATTTATGCGGTACATTTAAACAACAGTTTCCCGAGCCTCGCCGTGACTTGGATCCAGGTGAGCGAAGCGAGAAAACTTGCCTTGGAAAGTAATTTGCCTTTTTTATAAAGTGCTTTCTGAAGTGATTTCTTATAAAAGTGAATTGGTAATTATGCGGTGGATAGACTCTAGGTTGTTTATAGTGAACATGAGGGCCGGATGCCTGAGCCTCACCATGACTTGGATCTGGGCGAGTGAAGCAAGAAAACTTACTTTTGAAAGTAATTTGGCATTATAATGTGGCAGGCGTCTGAAAACTTAAGGGTGTTCAGTACACCCTACTTTAATGAGTTCAAATGATTGGTAGAAAGCCGCGTTGAAAAGAATGTAAATGATTGCTTTCTCGTGAACGGTAACGTTTCTCCGCACCATTTGGAAGAGAATCGAATCACGTCGTGGCGTAGTAATCGAGGGAGTGTAGTGCTCGGGGTACCGCAAACTGTGGATCCACCCACTTTGCCATTGTTACGGTATCTACAAAAAGAAAAAATTCTTCCCAAATTTATTAAAAATTAATGGGTATAAGCGAGCTCTCACGTTGCCTGAAACACAGCAATGGCCAACTGCCAAAGCTGTCGATCATTCCCTCCATCCCTTCCCCCTTCGCTCGCACTGCTTCTCTGAGTGTCTTCTCGCAGAGGGGAACAGTGCCCTGACGTCATTTCTCCTTCGGTTGGCAAACATTGCTCTAACTGCACTTATTGAACCGACTCTTTGGAGACATTGTCATGTCTGACAGGAATAAATTTTGCAGAGCAGTATGGTCTTCTCAACTGTTTCAGAACCTGTCAAATGCCATTTGTTTTTCCTCCTTTAACAGCTTTATATCTTTTTCTTATAATTTACCTTTCAGATCTATGCAGAGTCTCGGTATCAGTATTGGTAATTCCCCCTTATTTCTGCCCCCAAGTTACTTTTGGTCTAGTGAGAGTTTGTATATCGTGACTTTTTTTCAGTCAGTAGAGCAGGTATCAGGAGTGGTACATTTGCATAGTAAGCTCCATTACCTTTCATCTCTTTTTTTATTTATTTATATATTTTTTCAAATATTTTGTGCAGATAGTAGCTGTGAATCATCCACTGACTGGAAAGTGGCATCGTGGCCGTGTTCAAGCCATAAAAGATCCTAACAAGTGCCTTTATTACGTGTTCTTAATTGATCATGGACACACTGTGGAAGTATCTGCTTCAGCCCTCAGAGACATTGATGAATATTACAAGAAGCAAGAAGCACTCGCTAATAAAATATTGCTCTTTGGCATTGTGCCTGGCAAACGTACATTCCGTCATCCTCGCGATGAAAGACTTCTGTAAGTTTTGTTTATATTCAAAGTTTAGATTTGTGGTTTTTGGTGCATTTTGAGAATCATTATGCTAATGCTCTTGTGTTTCTAGTAATAATGATAATTATAATAATTGGTACTTATTCATCACAGAAATTTTTGTGTCTTGAAAAGTTTTGCAATGGCTCCCTTATTTTTAAAAAGTTCATGGTGTTTAGAAACCCTAGCAACATCCAAGGTTGTGCTTCCACCAGGTAAAAGAATAGACTCCACCTGGAATAGCAGATTTATATGACATCCTGTGTTTTGAGTGACATGAAATTCGCTAATCAAGAAGTAGCAATAGTTAGTCTGCTGAAGAAGTGAAAGATTGCTTGGAAACGGTGTGATAATATGTAGATAAGTGCATTTGGGGACTCCTTATTACTGCTGGTCACTTGAAAATTACCATCTCTCAGATTCTGTAGTGTGGAATTGGAAATATGGGCGTCAATATTTCAAGCCACCATAATGAGTAGAGTCAAAATTCGAAGAGCTCCTTCTTTTCCTTCGCTTTGATGATGAGTCAAGAAGTGATAGTCAGAAGAATGACAAACTTGCACCAATTTGTGATATTGGAGGTATTCTGTAAGGACCTGACCAAACATTGCCTTTGGGGAACAATATCACTGTGGAAGAACAATTAGTGCCATTCTGAGGGAGATGTTCTCTCCAACAATATATGCTAGGCTACAAAGCGAGATAATATGGCTTGAAAATACATTGGACAGCAGATTTTAAAATAACTATTGAAAGGTTTGCTGTATTTAAAAACGGACACCGACAGCTACAAATTTGGGAACTTCAGTGTTAGTTCACCGTGCAGAACTGAATAATGTTATCCACCGAAATGTAACTGTTAATAATGTTTTAAGAAACAATTGTTGAGTAATGGATTGACATTACTGTAGGGTATTCTATGAAAATACAAAGTTGCCATCCCTTTGGAATTCCAACCAAATAGAGGCAGAGAAAGTGTATTACCCCTCTGCAGTTTCACCACTATTTCAGAATTTCACTCTAGTGTCATGTGTTCCTGCTCCAAAGAATGCAGCAATGTTTATCAGCAGCATGCATCATTCTAAACACATTATTGAGGAAAAAGTGGAAATGCCAGATGTAATGAAACAAAAGGTGGTGTGGCAGTTTATATCAAACGGCACATGCATACTCTTCAAAGATAAAAGCAAACTATTGGCCTGTTGTGTTTTTATGAATATGATTGGTGCTTCTGGAGTTGCTGTTTATGTCATGTGCCTCACATTGATTCTAGAATGGAAGAAGAAACCAAACCAAAGGCAAAGACTTCTTTGTAGATTGCCAGAACATCTAGAAGAAGATGGAGTAAGATCTACCACTTCAGTATGTTGTGAGTCTACTGAAATGTTTGCAATGTGTCTTCTGCAAGTTAATGTGATTTTCACCTTGCACTTCTTAATTTATTTTTACCTCTTCTGGCTCTTAATTGATTTGAAATGAATATTTCTTGTAATTTCAACTTCTTCACGGTTTGACTTACCATCTGGCATAATAATAGTTGGAGCAATGCACAATGGTGTTGTTGGTTAGAAAGAAACATACAATGGTACCAACATAATAATTTGCATCATACCTCAATAATTCTGTATTATGCAAAAACACAGTTTGCAAGGGGAAAAAAAAGCATTTCAACTTTCGATGCTCAAAAAACTCCAAAAGAGCGTTTACGACTCGAGGATCATCAAATTTGGTTCAGTAGTTATCATTAAACAGAAACCACAGAATCAACTTTACACTACTAATATGTGCAAATTTTGTTTCCATTGGTATATTATTGTATTATCATATTAGATTTATTGCACTAGTCAACTTTGTAAATCCTGATGTGCTTCATTTTGATCTTGAATATTAATTGGGGAAACCTCTCTTGAAGATGAATGAATGATGAAGATGGTGATTAGTGAATGATGAAAAATGTTGTTCATTAAAGTGGGTATGTGACAATTCCTTCGAAGTAACTAATATAACAAATTAAATAATGAGAGATTTCCTAGTTGTTTTTAAATGAAAACCAATAGATATAAAATAAAAACCCCTTTTTACACTTTACAGAGGACTGAAGGAAAAAAGTGTAAAATGCAGGAAAGTTAAAAAAAAACAATAGTCTAAGCGAGTACTTACATTATTTACTGCAAGTACTTGTTTACATAATTATTATTCATTAACACTCATATTACACTTTTAATTACACTATTTAAACACTATTACACTTTTAATTACACTAATTAAACTATTAAAAAAATCTAAAATCGACTTCTTTTTTTTTCTTTTCTTTCTTTCTTCTTCTCCACACTTGCTTCTCCATACTAGACAATGCTTTGAATGAGTCCTCACCACCTGATTGACTCTCAATGTATTTCCTCAACATAGTGATAGCATCAGTTGCTTCTTCCGTTGTTGGAACAGCAGATTCTGGATCTGTGTCTTCACCAACTTCTTGTTACAGGTGGTTAGAAACTATCTCCTCCTGAGAAGGTAATACCAAAGTTATAATTTCAGAATCCACATTAACGTAATCTTCAAATGAAGATCCTTCCATTTCTGGCTGGTCATCAGGTTCCATCAAATGTTCCTGTTGGCATTTCTCCCCTGCTGCAAACTTCACTCCAGCCTTATGGAAGCAATTGGAAATTGTATGGGAGGTTACACTTAACCATGCTTTGGCTACAAAATGCATGGCGTCAAGTACTGTTATGGTCATTAGCTTTGAGTCCATACCATTATCGTTCATAAACAGAGCTTTTTCAACTAGCATTTTCCGATACTTCCATTTAGAAAGGATAATGCCCAGATCCAGTGATTGTACAACACTGGTACAATTTTGGGGAAAGAACACTAATTTTACATTCCTGAGCTGCAGATCTGTAGGGTGTGCAGGACATCTGTCTAGCAGTAATAACATCTTCATATTTTTTGCTCCCATTTTTGCATTCAGAGCATGCATGGTAGAGGAGAAGATGCTGCTGGTCATCCATGCACTACTGTTTGCCTCATGTTTAGTTGGTAAATTTTTTTATGTTTTTAAAACCCTATGTCTTTTTAAATTTCCCAATTAGCAATTGTGGTAATTTTTCTGAACCATCATCATTCACCTTTAACAAAACAGTTACCCTCCGTTTGTTGAGCTTCCCACCAAGGCACTTTTCACCTTTGAAACACAATATTTTACTTGGCAGAATGTTATAAAACACCACGTTTCATCAACATTGAAAGTGTTTTTTCCTATTTAGACCTGGATAATTGAGACCATTTCATGTTTCCACTTGGTGATGGTTTCCCCAACAACACTTCGACTTTCCCTGCACACTTGGTTGTAAACAATATTAGGCGAGTTTTGAAGCAATCAATCCATCCATTTGATGCTGTGAATTCAGTAATTCCTAACTTTGCTGCAAACTGGAGGGCTTTCGTTCGCAAAAGGTTGCCATCAAGTGGAATACCCGATGCTCTTGTGGCAGGAATCCACTCTGCCACAAGTTCGTCCAACTCTTCATAAGCTAATGACCTTATGTATTTTCTTTTTGTTGACATAGCACCACACTATTTTGCCTTAAATTCAATGGTGGTTCTGTTTGTAATTGTAATGTTCAATGTGGAAACCGAGAGTTGAAGCTCCTTCGCTAATTGAACGTGTGTTCCCACGTGTGCATCAACACGACACAAAATCTCTATCTTCTCTTTCAATGAAATGCATTTCCTGCCCTTCTTCTCCATATTATCGCCTCCTCTACCTTCAAAAACCATGTAACTTCAACAACCACCTCGCACACAAACGCACCAAACACCACAAGCTGACTATGGGACACTACAAGATGGGACTACGACTATATCACTAAGTCTACAAAGCATGCAATATACTAAACAGGAAATATATATTTATTTATACACAACATATATTTATACACACACACATATGCATACATATATACACACACACATCATAAAAAGAAATTAAATCGTCAACACAAAGCAGAATACAAAATACAAAACACACAATATAAATTACAAGATTCTTCACAATGGAAATTATTAGTAAACTTTCATATTCCCCCCAACAAAGTATTAAGTTGTATATGGCATGATCCGAGTAAGTTTTTAAAATATATTTGAATACCCAACATATTTATTGTTCCTTCTAGTCCTAATATGAAATTTATCTACTGTGCATTCATCCATACATATGACAATGGTTACATCTATTCTTTTAAAAGAATAGATGCAAACATCAAAGTTGACCTCTAGTTTTTAATTCTACTCATGGCCTAACCATTTTTTTAAACTTTTTCATTATGTTCGGCCCTAGTATCCAAGAATTTTATTTAAGAATGGAATTGATGAATCTGTTAAAAGAAAGTTAGAAATTGTGAAACTTGATGTAGCTTTCTTTGCTGTTCTCAGAGAAGCAGCGGAGTGGTCTGCCGAAGCCATTGCCTTCGTCAAGAACCAGATTGCCAGGAGCTCAATGGGGTATTTCTGCCAGAAAGGAAAGCACAGCAGCCCAAACACTCTGTTTGGAGATCTGTATTTAGTGGCTGATGAAGGTTTTCTGGATTTAGGACTCCTGCTGTGTTTGCAAAAATATGCTCTCTCTAGCCTCCATTTGTTTCTCGGTAAGCCACATTATTATTTAAAAATTTTGCTAAGAACTTTTAAAGCTTCTTCATTTTAGTTTTAAAGATCATTAATTTCATGTTATTTCATTCACATAAAATTAAAATTATATATAAAAAAAGAAAAAAAAGAGAGAGAGAAAAGAAAAGAAAGAAAGAAAAAAGAAAAAAAACAATTTAAATTTCATGTTATTTCCTTCACATAAAATTAAAATTATTTCCAACATAAAAACAATTTAAAATTCTGAAAAGATTATAACACATGTAAAAATGGACATTAATAGCATATCTTAAAGGAGAAATTCATGTGAATCATGTTCAGTGTGTTCCAAAACATTATTTGTTCATGTTTACGTATGTGTGCAAATTTTTATAGATTGTTGATGTGATATAAGTAATGTACTGGCGATTCTATGTAATTGTCAATAGTTTTCATGATACGATATACAAATGTACTAAGATTGTTTGCTTACTGTTCAGTTAGTGCAGATGCAAATGTCTTCAGATTGTTGAAATATTTTTTTAAATAGTTCTGGTATGCATGATCTAGTATATTTTATCATGGATTTGTAAAAATATATTGTTCCACCTGAGTAAATAATATTGTTTTTTCCATTGCAAGGTATAAAATATTTTGACACTGATTTGAGCCCAGTTGTAATTATGATCTCTCATGTGTTATATTGGTTTTGTACTTTTATTGTTTTATACTGTGAATAAATGTGGCAAATGCGAGAAGAGAACATACCTATAGAAATTAGAAGAGCAATCCAAGCCTCTTCACTGACTCACAAATGAAGATAAAAATGGACAATGCAAATGTGTCAAAATCTTTCACAACAAAGAGAGGGTTAGCGCCACAAAATTCGTGGCACCATTATTTTGAAAATGTCTCACGGGCTTCATGTAAAGTACCGGCAGAGAAAATCGGCTGGACCGTTTAGCCGCTAACGTTGTTCACCAACAGACAAACAAGTTTTGCTGTCAATCGATTTTTTGGTATCAAAGAGCCATAAAACATGGATTCTGGTTGCACCAGATGTTAGAGGATTTTTTTCTAAATTTAGCTACTGGATTTATCCACTTTTTTGTTTCCAGGGCCCTGTAATAGTTTTTCTGTTGAAAATTCAGTTTTTTTCATGCAGCATTACATAATTTTGTCCTTTTAACCCATTAAGGACTAAGCATTGAAGTAATAATACGTTTTAATAATTTTATGTATTTACTTAAATATTACCCTAAAAAGAATCAAAAACTCAGTTAAAATTTGTATAAACTAATAGTCTGTGTACAACAAAATGATGCTTATATGCAACTCTGGGACAATAGGGTATATCAATTCATCTTGACCTGTGATGACTGAAAACTATGAATGAAGATGAGCATAGAGTTTTTTTACATTTGTAGATTGCAGTGCTTTTACACAATCTGCAGCTCCTTCTGGCTTTGGTTTCTCCCTTTGTAATCACATGTTCTACATCATGATTGATGGAGTGATGATTCCGGGAGCGTCAACTGCTAAGTACATTAGTCTTGTAAATGAAATGCATGTTTTTTATCACGGGAGGTAGTGGTGACTTTCTCCTGTTGGATGGCGATATCCGATGCAGACCTACATGTTGGCTTGCAGGATTTTTCCCAAACTGGTATCTCCCACTAACGGAGCACCGCCTCAGCCAGGATCAGCTCTAAACTCCTGACCGGTCTCTCGGCAAGTGTGGTAGTGTGGTGCAAGTAAACGTGAATGCAAGCAATGGATATTAGGACAAGGATGAGGAAGGAATGGTAATGGTCCGTGGCCCGTTTGTTCCTGAATTTGATTGTTATTGATCGGAGAAACCAAGGAAAATCACCGATCACCGAGAAACCAAGAACAGCTGGCAACAAGAAATTTTCTATGGGCGGCGGTTGAACTTGAGCTATGTAGCTAATGTTGAAATTGCTGCCCTTGTCACGACTCGAAACTAAGACCTCAGTCAGGGGCACTGCAGTGTCGAATTGATGTTTTGAGCCGCCTCTGTTGGTATCCATAATTCTTTAGGTAGGAATGGGTTTGTGAGTCAACCAAAAGAGGATTTTTCTTTCTTCTGAGTATTCATGGACTCATTATTGTATTTATTTCCTTTTGAAGTCTTTAGATTCCATAAGAATCAGGGCTAATTAAAAGCGAAATTATTATAGTTGTGTTATCTTTTCTTCATCCACACTATTATATATTATGTTGTTCTTGAATTGACAGTTGCACAGCCAATCAATGTTTCTTTTTCTACTTCTTTTTCCTCCTGAAGATCATCTGTATTTTCCTTATCTGACATTTCGTCAACATAAGGAAGAATGTGCACAGCAAGGTCCACATCTTCATCCAAATCAGTTCAGCAGTAATAAAATAAGTTCAGCAGTTTGATACAGGCCCTTATTTTTGTTTCCATTTTATTTCCAAATCCCCCTTTGTATGCGAGAGTAGATTCTGTCAGTAAATTAATTATAAGTAATGTAGTGAATTATTGCAGCGAGGAAGAGAAAAAGGGGTTATTAAGACCATTAATATCATTTGAAAGACCTTTGCACAGAGCTGTACTACAACACACTTCGTCATTGACTATACACTCTACTCACGAAAGGTATGGAAATAGTTTTATTTAGCCTTTGTTCATATCTATTACACAATAGTTATGGTCTTGCCCGCATCTACTCTGCCATACCCTGCAATGAGCAGGCCTATATCCCTCTCACTGCCCTCTATATTATATCTAATCATTCAGTATCTACTGGAGACGTGCGTTTCTCATTCAGTCGGCGGTGACCTCATGTAAACAGATTGCAGCTCTCCATCTGCAAATGTGAAGTGAACTTGTAATATGATTATAAGTTAATTATGAGAATGTAGAATGTAATCTCAGAAGTGAACATCCCTTTTTTGTATGTATCCTGTTTGTAGAATTCTCTCATCCAGGATCTGAAGTTCCCTAGTATCTGCTCAAGGTTCACTGACTCGCACAAATAAATATACGTATTCTGAACATTTGTTTTAGGAAGGTATGCTAGAGATATAGAAGCACTCTCCGAAAATAACTCAAATGCATTAATATCATCTTCAACTACACCAGTGGTGCCTTCCAGAGCTTCTCAATCTAGTTACCAGCATCCTGAAGATACCTTATCAGATGAGCCATTACAACCAGAGAAACACAAGCGACAGGATGATCAAAATGAGCATGTAAGTTAATTTTAAATAATCTCATTCACCGTTCATTGTATTGCTGGATGAATTTTTAAATTTTTTTTATTTTTATTAAGTTGTGAGACAATCAAAAAATTTATCGAAGTGATTAATGTGGTTTACTTTTTCATTCCTTTTAAAAGTATTTCCTGGACATCATCTTTAAAATGTGATATAATGATTTTTTTCTGTGTGCAAGTACTTTAGATTAGATTAGATTTATTATTAATTCTGCAATTAAGTATCGCTACTTGGTGGCAGAATATACTCACCACACAATTGTAAGATTTCAGTTGCTCAAAATTCAGAATTTAAGAAATATATTCCTCTGGGCTAAAATTATTGAAATGAAATTAACTAAATTTAATGATTTAATTATTAATAAATATAAGGCCATAAAATTTTCGAGAACACAAAAACAAATTGACTATAATAACCAAATTAAAAACCAGTTGCTATAGAGGGTGGATTGTTTGAAAGATTTTGATTTCATGACTAATTTGTAATTTAATCGAGATATTGAATTCATCCTTTCTAAGACCAACTGAAGGCTGGATTTTATAAAATGTGTGCCCCCTGAATTTCAATCTTTATACTTGTTTATAGTGATATATTCGACGTGTTCAACCTATACTTTTCTTCATCTGTATGGACTGTATTGACTTTTTGGTTCACATGTGTGTTCACCATATCATGTTTGTTAAAAAACAGTTTTTAAATTCCATTGCATGGAAAACTAATATAACTTCGTCCTTCTTAACTCATAATTATAACCAAAGTGCTACCATAACCAACATTAGCACTGTTAATTCTCACAAAATGTATAGTGATTTGTTATTCTTGTATAACATATGTAATAATAACATTGATACTATACAACTCTTGTTTGAACTGTCTTGGCAAATTCTTTCCAATAATTTACGAAACAAAAGACATTTGTATTGTCCATTATCGAGAACAAATTGCACCTGTTGTATGTATATGGTTTGGCAAATATGTTTAAAAATGACATCAACTTCTGCTTGTGAATTCAAATCATGAGCAAAAAATAATTTACTTAATGACTTTTTTAAATTAATTGTAATAAAACTTTTCTGATTTTATTTTATTGGGCAACAGCCTGTAACTAAATAAAAAAGACTATTCCAAATGTGTGGGCTATAAATACTTATTTTGGTTTATTTTAGGTGTTGAAGCAGTCTTTTTCTATGCAAGGGTCAACAAGAAGAGAATGGAACAGGATAGAAAGATTTCCTAACAAAGTTTCAAATGTGAACAAATCATTGCAAGAATCTGTAAACTTTTCAGAAATGAATTTCAAAACCAAGTCTTCAGTGAAATTCCAATTTTCTGATGAACATCAAGAAGTTGTAAATTCTGAACCTGTGCTCGAAAATATTTCGTACTCTGGCGCTCAGAACAAAAATAGAAGACAATTTCCCCTAAGAAAAAATTTTGAAACCAAATATCAAAAAAAGATTGACTTTGTCAGGCCTGACATGCAAGATACATTTTCTGATTCTCCTAAGTGGACTGATGATGAAGAAGAAAATGCAACATGTAAAACCTGGAATTCAGAGAAATTACAAAGAGAAACAATTTCTACAAAAAAGACTAAATCTTCTGATACCAGTGTCTGCAATACACACATTATAACATCAGGAAGATCTGTAAAATTTTTGGGACGAGATGTAGATAAAAAACCTGACTCTTCTAGCAATTTTAGAAAAGAACTCGGCCCGAGGAAAACTGAACAAGCAATAATTAATGAAGGTAAAGTACAAAGCTCACAAGGACAGGCTCATAAACAAGACAGACTTTGTTCGAAACATAATGTGACACGGGATAGTACTGCATCAGATGAAGGTTTATTTTCTGTAAAGTTTACAGATAGAGGTTCAAGAAAATCTCTGTCTCCACAAAGAATGGACTCAAAAAGAATTGAATCCACAGACGCTGATGCAAGACAGGACACATCCAAGGGACAGTGGAAAAAGGAGAACAGGGTGTGTGAAGCAAGTGGTTCAGTTGCACCCCATAAAGGTTCTATTAAGTTTACGAACAGAAATGCAGTAAAGTCTGTGTCCCCTCAAAGAATGCACCGAGATAGAATGGAATCCACAGATACTGATGAAAGGCATTATACACCTGAAGGACATTGGAAAAGAGAGAATAAGATTCATGAAGTTGGTAATACTGTTGCATCAGAAGATGATCCCATCTCTGTTAAGTTTACTAATAGGGGTGCAAGAAAGTCTGGATCTCCCCCAAAAAGTACTCACTTGAATAGATTTCAATTCACAAATATTGATGCAAGGCGGGACACATCTGCGGAACTTCAGGAAAGAGATAATAGGATAGGTGAAGCAAGTGGTTCTGCTGTATCTAATAAAGGTTCTATTAAGTTTACAGACAAAAGTGTGAGGTCTGTGTCCCCACAAAAAGTGCAGCTAGATAGAATTGAATCTACAGATCATAATGCAAGACGGGACCCACTTGTGGGACTTCGAGAAAGAGACAATAGGATATGTGAAGCAAGTGGTTCTGTTTCACCTCATAAAGGTTCTATTAAGTTTACAAACAAAAATGTGAGAAAGTCTGTGTCCCCTCAAAAAGTGCACCTGGATAGAATTGAATCCACAGATGCTGATGCAAGACGAGATACATCTGTGGGACATTGGAAAAGTGAGAATAGGATGTGTGAAGCAAGTAATTCTGTTGCACCTCATAAAGGTTCTATTAAGTTTACGAACAGAAATGCTATAAAGTCTGTGTCCCCTCAAAGAATGCACCAAGATAGAATGGAATCCATAGATACTGCAAGAAGGAACACATCTGAGGGACATTGGAAAAGTGAGAATAGGGTGTGTGAAATTGGTCATACTGCTGCATCTGAAGGAAGTTCTGTTTCAGTTAAGTTTAAAAACGGAGGTGCAAGAAAGTGGGACTCCCCAATTACGAAATATGGACAGAGAAAGGAGCTGAATAGAATTGAACCTGCCGATACTGTTGCAAGACAGAACACATCTCAGGGACTACAGGATAGAGAGAATAGGGAACGTGAAATAGGTAATACAGTTTCACCACCTAAAGGATCTGTTAAGTTTATGCACAGAGGTGCAAGGGAGTCTGTGTCCCCACAGAGAATGGACCTGGATGGAAGTGAATCCACAGACAGCGATGCAAGGCTGAACAAGTCAGAGGGATTTGGGGAAAGAAATAATAGGTTATGTGAAGTAGAAAATACAGTTGCATTACAAAAAGGTTCTATAAAATTTACAGGCAGAGGTTCAAGAAAGTGTGTGTCACCAGTTAAGAATTTCCCGAATAGAAGAATGGACCCGAATAGATTTGAATCTGCAGGTTATGATGCAAGACTAAACAAGTGTGAGGGGCTTTTGGAAAGAAGTAATAGGGTTTATGATCTTGGGAATGTGATTGGGAGCCCTAAAGAGACAACTAATGATGCTACGTGCATCAGTGAAACACAACTGAAAACAAGAGAGGAATCAATCCCAGCTTTACAACCTCATGGAAGTGACTCAACCCAGGAGAAAAGAAGTACTAGTGGCCCTCACAGTGGTTACTTATCTGATAGAGCAGAAATGTTTGACAATAATACTGAACAGCTTGGAGTCCAGAAACCTTTTAAAGGATCCTATCAGGAAAATAGGAGTAGTTGTGAATCGCAAATTGGTGGTGTGTCTTCTAGTAGGAAAAGTAAAAAACCAAATCTTATCCAAACTTTCTTCCCAGCTGGTTTCAACATGGCTGAAGCTGACAAAGTGGTCAGTGAAAAAATAGTTCCCAAAAGTAGTGTGAATAGTACAAGCGCAAGCAGTGGAAAAAGTGCTGGTTCTTTTTCTGCTGCAAAAGCTGAAAATAATTGTTCTAAGGTTAAATCCAAAGATAGATTACTAGCAGATACTGCTTTCAGTGTTTTTAACGAACTTAAATGCAGAGATTCTGAAGATCAAACTCCCCAAACATCTTGTGAAGACGTCAGCATTAATGAGGAAATGCCTGAGAAATATGAAGGCAAAAAGCAGAGGGGCATGTATGAGAAAGGACGTAAAAGTATGTTTAACAGGGAAGAGACAGAATCTATGTTACTTCCTACACCACCTGAAATGTCCCATGAAGATCATATTGGTCTTAAATCAGAAGTACCAGTTACTGCACCTTCATTTAAAGCTTGTAAAAAGGAAGTAACCTTGATCAAATCATATTCAAATGATGAACAAAAGCAATCTGTTGACTATACAGAAACAGAGACAGTTCAAAATGATGTGACTCTAAATTTACAAAAATCTAATTCATATGATCATTCGTCTTTCGAATTAACTAGTGAAGGAAGAGGTGGCAGATACAAAAATACAAATGAAAGCTATATGTAAGAAAACTGAGACCAGTGAAAGGAGTATAAAAAAGATTTTTCCCAAAAAATATCAGATAGAGAAGGCATGATACTTTTATCACCAGAACAGGAGCAGTTTACCACCATAGAAGAAACAGAACACAAACCTATATTAGGCAGGGAAGAAGAGGCAGAATTTATGCAGTGTTCTTCAACATCTGAAATCCCCCATACAAATCATATGGGCCTTAAAAAGCCTGATGATCCAGCTATGACACCTCTTTGTAATTCATATAAAGCTTGTAAAAATGTTGAAATCAAATCATATATGAATGAGGAACAAAAGCAATCTGCTGACTATACAGGAAACTGAGACTATTCAAACTGATGATCCTCTAAATTTGCAAATATCTAATTCACATAATAGTCTGTTTTCCAAATTAACTGTGAAGGAGGAGGTTGCAGAAGAACAAAAACCAGTGAATTCTGAGTATGATAAAACTGAGACATGTGAAAGTGAGTTTAAAAAAGATGAATCCCCACAAATGTCAGATAAAAAAAGCATGTTAGCTTTGTCACCAGAACAGCAGCTGCTTGCAGCTGTAAAGGCTGTAAAAGAATGCATTGCTGTAACTGGAATTTCTGATAGTAATCGAAGTGATTGTGTAATACTGTTAGATCAGCTTCTTGCAAAACTTAAAAATGCATCAAAAACTGAATCAACTGAAATGAGAGAAGTGAACGCTTCTCATCCTAGAAACACAAATGCAGGAGAAATTAGTGCATTAAAGGTTGAGGTACTGGACGCTACGCCCGCTACCTCAGAAGACACTCATACTGATAACTCCCTGGATACAGCAGTAAACTTTGCAAATGTGTGTTCTGAACTGATTGATTCTGTACCCCTTGGCCTGAATCATTCAGCATCCCATGACCTAAATGATTTAGAACTCCATACACCCAATGAAAGTGTCCAACATATCCCCGAGCTGGCCAAACCTTCACATTTTGAGACAGCCGAACCTGCTTCTGTAGAGCCATCCAAAAGTGCAGAGCTGAAAAAACCTGCCCCTGTGGAACCGGCTAAGCCAGCATCAATTGGTCTCGCCACACCTGAGCCATTTGACCCAGCCAAGCCAGCACCACTTGATCTCGCCAAACCTGAGCCGTTTGACCTGACCAAACCTGCGCTGGTTGATCTCACCAACAAACCTGCGCTGGTTGATCTCACCAAAACTGAGCCTTTTGACTCAGCCAAACCTGCACTAGTTGATTTGGCTAAACCTTCACTGATTGACCCAAGCGTACCTGACCAAGCCAAACCTGCACTTCTTCACATGGCTGTACCTGCACTGGTTGAACCAGCCCAATTTGCATCAGCTGAACCGGCCAAACCTGCATCGGCTGAGCCGGCCAAACCTGCATCGGCTGAGCCGGCCAAACCTGCATCGGCTGAGCCGGCCAAACCTGCATCGGCTGAGCCGGCCAAACCTGCATCGGCTGAGCCGGCCAAACCTGCATCGGCTGAGCCGGCCAAACCTGCACCGGTTGAATCGGCCGAACCTGCACAGGCTGAGCCAGTCCAACCCGCACCAGTTGAGCTGGCCAAACCCGCACCAATTGAGCTGGTTGTACCTGCACTAGCTGAGCTGACCATACCTGTATCGGTTGAACCAGCCTTACCTGCGCAGATTAACACGGCTGCACCTGCATCAGTTTCCCCCAGCCGAACCAAGACCAGTTGACACAGCCATACTTACTCCGGTTGAGATGGCTGTACCACCTTCACTATTTGACACGGCCGTACCACCTTCGCCGGTCGACACGGCCGTACCACTTTCGCCGGTCGACACGGCCGTACCACCTTCACCGGTCGACACGGCCGTACCACCTTCACCGGTCGACACGGCCGTACCACCTTCACCGGTCGACACGGCCGTACCACCTTCACCGGTCGACACGGCCGTACCACTTTCGTCGGTCAACACGACCGTACCACTTTCGTCGGTCGACACGGACCATACCACCTTCACCGGTCGACATGGCCGTACCACCTTCACCGGTTGACACGGCCGTACCACCTTCACCGGTTGACACGGCCGTACCACCTTCACCGGTTGACACGGCTGTATTACCTACACCGGTTGACACGGCAGTACTACCTGTTGACATGGCTGTACCATCTACACTGGTTGACACGACTGAAACTGTGTCAGTTGATTTGGCCAAACCCGCATATATTAAACCAAGTGTACCTGACCCAGCCGAACCTGCTCTGGTTGGCCCGGCCAAAACTGCATCAGTTGAAATGACTGAACCCACAACTGTTAAGCAAGCCCAATCTGAATCCCCAGTGTCAGCCAAATGTATTCCCATCGAGAATGCCAAACCGTCAGAAGTTGAGCCAGCCAATTTTACGCATGAGTGTGTGAAAACTGCATTTGCTAAGCCTATCAAAGCTGCACCTTCTGAGCTGGCAAAATCTGTACCTATGAAGCATTCCCAGTTGGCTCAATGTGAGCCCGAACAATCTCTGTTGGATAAGTTGGCTGAACCAGCACCGGTCGAATGTACCAAATCAGCTCCTGCTGTGTCCACTGTGTCCTCTCGTGCGGAACTGACAGGATCTTCACCATGCAAACTTGAGTCTCCACTAATGAATCTTATAAAAAGTGCACACTCTGATCTTGTGAACTCTTCAAAATCAGTTTCTGAACCACAAAACCACTTTGCTTTGGAACAACCAGGCTTTGTAGAATGTTCAGAAGCTAAGAATTTAATTAAATCTAGCACTCCTGTAAAAGATCAGACCACTTCCCCCACAACCACAGAACAAGCTGATAAAAAAGTACTTACTTCCACTCCACAACACAGAAATATGAGGTAAGGTCCAATTATTTTCATATATTTGTTTATTAATTTTTGTTGTAATGGCCAGGCAATTTCTGATGTCTGTGATCATTGATAAGGCATTTCATGTTATGCAGCCAAAAAATTCAAAATCTGACAATAAATATGATGTATAAATTGTAATGGCAGCAGAACAGTAGTGGACTATTGCACTTTGCAGTATTTCTGCACTAGGGTTAAGGTAGAGGTCTCAAACTGAAAGATTCTGCCATGGCATATGTCTGCATACGAGAGTGCACTTTTACTTTGGTTTCATTCTGTTAATCGTGTGTTAGGCCAGATGGTGATCTAATATTTGGTCGGTGGCGATGTTTGAAGGTGTGATATCCTTTGGAAGCATTTTTCATCTGGCATCAATGCTTTGGGCTTTTTACTTTCTTGCTACCATTTATGCAGTAGATTTATGTAATGCTGTGAGAAAAAGTGGCAAATTTTCACTCCCAACAGACTGAAGATCTGGGCCCCTGCACCATAGACAGATCCCACAAGACCTTTCATAGTGTCTTTTTGATTGGGTATCCTTCCCCGCCTGTTGGTCCGTGAGAGGTATTTTAATTGCCACTTGACCTCTGTATCTAGAGATTCCTCCCTGTCCGCCACCCGGGGACACATCGCTTAGAGATTACAGGCTCCCCCAGCTTCAGCCGTTATCCTGGACCAGGGTTGCAGCCAACTGGCCCATGTCCCGACATACATTCAGGGTGCTCCAGTATGACGGTTACATGCCATTACATAGTGATTTGTCAAAATTCCCTTCTCTCGTCTGTTCTCTGAGACTCTTCAGCGAGTCTTGTAATCGCATCACATCCCCTTGGACCCCTGTGTGTGTGAGTATGCATGCGTGTATGTCGTGTGTGTGTGTGTGTGCGTGATGGGCAAAAAAGCCACAAAGTCTTGGTTCCAACATGTGAAGTGCTCAGCAATATGTATTCTCTTCAACAAACCATCCACACAGAATCGCACCATGATTATTGCTGTTATCCACTAGTGACTTTTATTTGTGGGGCAGTCTAGATAAAATGTATGCCTATTTAAGAATTGATATGGAAGAATTGCACAAAGATATGATCACAAGGCAAGTCATACACAATGCATTCAAACAATCATTTTTAGCACCTCTTGTAAGAAAAACAAAACTATAAATATTGTACAATGTAGAAGTCAAACAAGAAAATACCACTTCATTGCCTTTTTTCTTGCTGTTGTTATTGTTGTTTGCTTATGGCAGGCTGGATTTTTGTGCGCCTCCCTTCACAGTGTTGTAAAGAACTTACGTATTACTTTTTCCACCCTTTTGTTATAGTTATTTAATTTATAAGAGTTGAATGACGTGTTGCCTTACTAATTTATAGATTTTTTTCTTTATTGAATATATGGACATGCAGTCCTTGAATACAATTTACTACAGTGCATTGCCTAGTGGGGTGATATATACATTAATAAATCACAAACACATGAATTTGTACTGAGGCTATACATTACTATGATAGAAATTTCAATTACAAACAATATTTAAAAACCAAGTAACAATATTATTATTATTATTATTATTATAATTCCAAAAATAAATCCTTATTTCAGTGATTTAATTACTGATTGATGATTTATTATAATTATTGATTTTTGTCTGCAGTGTGGAACCTGATCCTTGCCCAGGCTTTGTTCGCAGTCCAGGAAGAAAGATCATGGACCAGTTGCAACTGTCAGTTGTTTTGTTGCATGGAGCTCCAGAAGATTTTAGGTATTTGAACTTAGTCACCGATGCCATTCTTCGGAGAGATGTCCATGAGGTATGCCAGAGAAAATGAAAGCACTATTCCTTTAAACTATTTAGAAAAATAAGTTTTGCTAGTGTGTGCAGTTGTTGTCAATGTACAAAAAATGGAAAGTCATATAAGGTTAATATTGTTTCACTCCAATTTGAAAGGGCTTTTTATTTTTTATTTTTCCTCCTATTCTTTCCTTTTCCCCTCCTTCCTCCTTTGTGCATTCTACTTCCTTCTTTGTCTCTTTTAATATTCTTTCATTCATGGTGGCCCTTAGTTTTCTCTTTGACTTTTCATTTTTGTTATTCCCCTTTTTGGTATGATGGCAGGTCCTGAAGACTATCCTGAACCGTTTAATGCGAATCCAGAAGTATGCATGGCCACTTGTGCAGCAAGGTCACAGCTGTGTTATTGTTGGTCCTCCTATGTCGGGCAAAACACTAGGATACGCTGTCCCTCTCTTGGATCAAGTGATGCAGAAAGTGCAAGCGAACGAGGTAATGATAATAATTGATTTTTCAAAACATATTGAAATAAGTTGAAGAGAGACTCCAGTGATGCTACCAGGTGAGACACTTCGGTGACATCTGTTGTTGCCACTGCAATGTGTGATCTGGAGGTTCTGGGCTTTGACTCTTGAAGACCAGGAGATGTGACTCAGGGCATCAACTTGTGTCACTGCAGTGCCTCTGACCAGGTGGTCCTCAGTTTGAATTCCGATGGTGGCTAGATTTTCAACTCTAGCTAGATAGCTAAGTTGGGTTAAGTCACTGTCTGGAGGAGAATTCTAGATATCTAATGGCCGGCTGCTCTGCTTGGTAGTTTTCCATGGATCAATATCAGGCAAATGCCAGGGCAGTACCCTAACATGCCACAGACGGCCCACAATCTTTCCTTCCTCTTCCTTGTCTTATCCTCACCAGTTTCTTACCCACACTTACACTAACCTGCACTACACTACCATACATGCCAGAAGACTTGTTGGGAGCTTAGAGCTTGTTCCAGCTGGTGGTGGGGGATACCTGGTTGGGGAAAACCGTGCTAGCAGACAAGTTGGTGCCGGATTTCACCATCTAGTGGAGCAAGTTCACTGCCACCTCCCAAGGAAAAATCATCACTACACTTACTGGATTAATGATCTTGGCAGTTGATGTGCCCAGAATCACTAATCAATCAATCTCATCCTGATGATTGCCACCAGCTGTTTTGATAGGGATTTTCCATGGTTCATCTGATCACTACCAAGCTAATGCTGGGGCAGTGCCCTCACACAGGGGCACTACCCTCATGTGCATTCGTCTTGTTCTCATCCTTGAACCTCACTCTCCCCCCACACACACACGCATGCACGCACCCACACACACACACGCATGCACGCACCCACACACACACACACGCATGCACGCACCCACACACACACACACGCATGCACGCACCCACACACACACGCATGCACACACCCACACACACACACACACATGCACGCACGCACCCACACACACACACACATGCACGCACCCACCCACACACACATGCACGCACACACACACACATGCACGCACCCACCCACACACACACATGCACGCACCCACCCACACACACACATGCACGCACCCACACACACACACATGCACGCACGCACCCACACACACACACACTTACATGCACTATCTGGCAGAGTTCTTTCTCATAACTAGTTTTAATTTAGAATGGCATATACAGTATTACATTCAAATTTGACTTCTTTCAAGAGAAGACATAACACCTTCCTTTTTCCTTCCTTTTGGCCTAATCTTTGCGAACTGTTGGCTCAGAATCAGTAGACTACTTCAACAATTCCAAGAGTATGGTGTTGCGTGAACAAAATTTCATGTAGCCATTTTTTCCAACTTCAGGGCTTGGCAAAATCCATTTTGAGAGTCAACCTACTGAGTTTTGGCCATTATAAAATGCAGTAAAACCCCTTTATAAGGGACACCTGGGGGAATGGAATTTTGTCTCTTATAAGTGGGAACTCTTATAAGTGGGAAATGTGTTTTTGACATGTTTAATGAGATGTCACCATATTTTTAGTGGATTAGTATGATTTGTACACTTATTTTAAACTTGAGGAAACATAAATTAGTTGATTCCAGGGCCCATTTAACCAGATATATTGGGTGAACATTTATGACATTTAAAGCACATGTGCTCATAAATGGATTATATGAACAAATCGCCTCTAATGTAAATATTGACACAAGAGTTATAAAAAAGACTACATTTGTGTAATTTTTGAAAAAAACAAAAGAATAGAGCAAAATGATGTAAAGAGTCTTATAAAGTACCTTTATAACTATCACTATCGAAAGTTTAAAGAAAATTTGGAGCAGTTTTTGAGAAAATCTTGTTTTTATACAAGTTTATTATTTCACTAGATATTACGTGAAAACTTTTTATTTAGTACAAAACATTAATGAAAGACCTAATTATAGAGAAAAAATTTTATTATAAGAAAAAATTTCTATTTTCAATTTTGTAGCTGTAGAAAAACACCGAAAAAATTGCAAACTTTTTCAATTTTTGAAAATTTAGAGTTAACAGTGAATGTAACTAACTATGCCACCTCTAGAAGTGAATTTCACTTTATTCTTACAAGAAATTTAAAGAAAAATATTTAGAGCCATTTTTGGAAAGATTTTGAAAATGTCCCATGGACTTACAGTACCCTTACTTACTCGGACGTACAGTACCCACATAAATTTATAATGTTTTCAAAACCGCAGTTTCGAGCAGAACCAGATCGATCGCGGAATATTGATTTTGGAAAAAACTGTACGAATAGTTTTGGCGCTAGTGTTATTTGAAGTGACAGACGAAGGAAAGTTTTGAACAAAAAAAAAAAACAAAATCTTTTTCGGTATCATTGGACCCCAAAACATACATTCTGTTAAAATCTCGAAGTCTATTTTCTGCAGCATTACATTACTTTCTCTATATTACGTATGTATGTACGTATACAGAAAGTAACAATTGGAAACGTGGTCAAAACACTACTAGCAAAATACTGTGTGTTATTCAACTCAGCCTCTGGCAGGTATCAGCTGCTGACGGTTTCATCCAATCGGGAGCTTGAAAGTCACCATCGTGACATCACAAGCGACACAGAAGCTTCCGATTGTATGAAACCGTAAACAGCTGATACCTACTAGAGGCACAGTTACAAAATTCGCACTATAGGCGTCTTCCTTGTTGCCAAAAGACACAAAGCTTACTGAATGAGCTTTCTTCACGAGAACTTCGCACACACACACACACACACACACACACCCGCCGGTGGCACTGGTGTTGCGAACCCCTGCTCCAATCTATTTTAAGCACGTGTCCCAACCCTTACCACACTGAGGAAATTCCTGAGTCACCTGGAGGAAAATTCCACACTTTGTCTCTTACAAGCAAGAAGAAACGCATGGCGGGGAATAAACTCTTGTCCACTATGCGCGGGAATCTCTTATAATGAGGTCTCTTAAAAGCGGGAAATAAATGCATTGTTTATATACAACTGACCTCGGGACCGTGAATTTTGTCTCCTATAAGCGGGATTCTCTTATAACAGGGTCTCTTATAGCGGGGTTTTACTGTAATTTACACATTTATGGCCAATGTTGAGAAAATGCATCATAAAATTCACAATTTTAAAGCTGTTTTGGGTCAAAAGGAGTTCAGGAGAAAGTTTTGTTTTGGTAAATGTTGTATAGTTGTTTGGTTTGCGTTGTATATTTCATTATGTACAATAATTTTACACATTTTTCACAAAACTTTTCATTAAATGTTGTACTGAAATGTGTAATATTCGCAGGTGATAAAAAAAAGTACTTGGACACATGGTAATTTGTAATTTCTTTTCATGTTGTGTTTTTGCAAAGTTGGTTGAATGTGAGGTCTAGCCTTGTCCACAGTGCTATACTTGTATTTTGCATGGAAAAGTAAAGCAGTTTAAGGAATTCCGAACCCTTTACCTTAGCATGGGTCCTAGCAGGTAATAAGACGAGGATGACAGCAATGGATTTCGGAGCCTAATTCTTTCTGGAAATTAGAAACATTGATGGCAGTCATGAATGGGAATATAAGTCGCTCAGCATTTCAGATTCACACACATTCTGACAGCTCTGGCAGTTGCAGAATTAGTGTTCTTAGAGTAATAGTAAATTTTTCTGAAACACATGCAAACTGAAACTGAACTGCAAACATCATCAATTTGACTTCACAGTCAGTGATGAATTTTATAGCAATTCTGTATAAATCAGGTTGCGACAACTTTCCCCAACAAGACATATTGGTCTAAAGATGAAGATAAAAAAGCGTAAATCGTGAAAAAAAACAATGAGTTAGTAGATACGAAGGAATATTCATTCATCAGACAATTTATGTCTCTATAAATCTGATAAATTTTTCCAATTGGCCCTCTCATTACATTCCAGAATTATGACATTAATTTCAATTTGCCCATTGATGATCAAATGATTCTATATTTTGGGAGGCATTCAGCTAATATGTTTTATAAAAGGAAAGGCTGTTAGATTTGGTTTCAGACTTTTGTGACTTTGTTTATAAAATGGTAACCTCTTCTAATTTCAACCTGAATTTAAATAAGTTTGATAAGCATATAAGTTTAGGTGAAAGAGTTGTGAAAAAATTACTAGAAGTAGTGACTTGGTGAGTCACTCAGTCAGTCACTCACTCACTCACTCACTCACTCACTCGCTCACTCACTCGCTCGCTCGCTCACTCACTCGCTCGCTCGCTCACTCACTCTCTCACTCACTCATTCACTCACTCTCACTCACTCTCTCACTCACTCACCCACCCACTCACTCTACCCAATTTCCTGCTGTGTAGGTGGGGGTCAAAGGCTTCTCCATGAAGTATTTGGGGGTGAGGAACAATTTCATTTTGCCCTCATTAAATATTTTGGAAAAAAGAAATAATATAAATATACTATATATTTTTTCCCCATTATGAATCGTGATTCAAAAATTTAAACATTTCCTTTGGGAACTCCCATTTTTCCGCTCTCATTCTTGGTTTTTCTTAATGGTTGTGGTGATACTAAAAATGTGATGTTGATATGAATGAAATTAATATGGTATTTTTATTCAGCTAGTTAAAAATAATTACAGCTATAACAAAGTGTATAACTGGAGTTTTAATGCTTTGATCTTTTCCTTAGACATTCTTTTAGTTGTGCAAATTGTTCATTATTTTATATTTTGTTTTTCCATTTCCTCCTCATTCCAGATACCGAAGGGCAATGGGCCTGTGATGCTGGTGCTTTGTTCTGGTTCTAAGTGTTGTAATGAGATATTTGAAATTTGTTATCAGTTCGTGAGAAAATGTGCGAAAGAAATTAAAATGTTGGTAGCTTATGGAGGAGGAGCAGAAAAAATTGAAGTAAGGATTACTTTTTGCATAAAACTAATTGTGTAGCTCTGTAAAATTTTTCTTAATCTTGTGGTTCCTTTCATTTGTATTTAATTTACTTATTCTATTCTATTCAGGATTTTTCATGCCTCTTGCTCTGTGCATTGAACAAATCCTGTATTCAGTTGAAATTAACTGTCTCATGTAAATAATTGTTTTGTAGTTTAGTCTCATCAATGGATGTCACATTTTAATAACAACACCCCGTTGCTTCAAAAGGCTACTTCAGCTTGGGAACGTTGTGGTAAATTTTGCTCGTTTAAAATACTTAGTTTTGGATCAAGCAGACGTATTAACACTGAGATTTTTACCAGAGGTAAGATAATATAATTTAATTTACTAGAGATTAGATAATATAGTTTAATTTACCGGAGGTAAGGTGAAATGGTAGTTTAATTTACCAGAGGTAAGGTATTATAATATAATTTAATTTACCAGAGGTAACAATGAGCTTTGGAAACACACGGCGGGTGATGCTCTTGTGCAGTCACCATCATGTATTCGTGAACTATTTGCGATACTGTTGGAAGTCTGTCAGCCATCTGATCCAGGGAGTTTGTGGTGTGAATTCAAGGAAGTCCTGTGTGATGATATTTTTTTTCAAATGCAATTCAATTTCAAATTTTTGAAGATAACCAAGACTTGGCATTCTCAGATGTAGTATTCAAAATAGGATAGATTATTCTTAAAGATTATTATTGCAACTTTCAGTTATAAGCGTCTTCATGATTTTGGTATTCTTGAGCCAAGTAGACAAAGTAATGACAACACAAGAGATACATATACAGTGAAACCCCTATTTTACGTTCCCCGATCTTACGTTTTCCCGGAATTTACGTCATAAATTAGTGGTCCCGTTAAAACTTCCATATAAGCAATGTAAAATTTTCCTCGATTTTACGTTTACGCGATTTTACGTTTTCCTCGATCTTACGCCTGATTTGTTAAGTCCCACTGTGTAGTGAAACCCCGATTTTAAGTTTTTTTTTTTTTTTTTTTTTTTTTTTTTTTTTTTTTTTTTTTTTTTTTTTTTTTTTTTTTTTTTTTTTTTTTTGCGCGCGGCAAATTTCGAATTTAGACGGACTTTCTGAAAGAAAAGGCGGCGTTGCCGATGCCTGAGGGTGATGGGGATACACATAAATGTTGTGATTTGCTATTCGCCGTTGACGGAGAAGGGGACACTATCACCCAATCAGGAGCTTCGTTAAGGCGTCTCCCTCTCCACCGCGTGATAAAACGTGGAAGCGGGAATTGGAAAGCCTCTGTATGTGTTGATTAATGTTGTGAGTTGGTTGGTTGAGTAAAGTTCCGGGAATCTTAGCCACGTGTTTCATTTCGAGTGTGTTTGTCGCCAATTGCTGTTTTTCTGTTTTCTGGACGTGTTGCTTTATTGAAGAAAATGTTTTCGCACGCGGGAAAAAAACGCAAATCGTTTTCAATAGATGAAAAAATGCGTATTTTAGATGAAGTAGATGCTCACGTCGGGAAACGAGTAGACCTCGCCGCCAGAATGGGTTTAAATGTGACCACTTTAAATTCCATTGTAAAACAGCGTGAACAAATTGAGAAGTGTTTCTCGAGATGCGGCCCTTCGTTTTCGAGGTCGCGAAAATCGTTGAAAATGTCTCCAATGGAAGAATTGGAAACTACCCTCGCGAGTTGGTTCAAGCAAGCGAGAACTTCGAATTTAGCCATCGATGGATCTCATTTAAGAGAAAAGGCGCTACATATAGCAACACGACTAGGAATTGAAGACTTCAAGGCGTCCAATGGCTGGCTGGACCGCTTCAAAAAGCGCCAAAATCTAATATACAAAACTATATCAGGAGAATCTGCAAGTGTAAATCCCGCCACCGTTTCGGACTGGAAACAGCAACTTCACGAGCTAACGGAGGGCTACGAAATGAATATTTTCAATGCCGACGAAACTGGACTATTCTTCAATCTCCAGCCCAACAAAACCTTGGCATTTAAAGGGACCCGTGCCATGGAGGCACCAAAGCAAAACAGAGAGTCACCGTGCTACTGGCGTGCAATGCCGACGGAAGCGAAAAACTGCCTCCTTTGGTTATCGGGAAGTTCCAGAACCCCCGATGTTTCAAAAACATTAAAACTCTTCCGACAAAATATAAAGCAAATCAAAAAGCCTGGATGACTGGAAGAATTTTTGAAGAGTTTCTAGTACAATTAGATAGGCAGATGGGGGCCAAGAATCGAAAAAATTGTACTTTTTATTGACCAGTGTGCTGCTCATCCAAAAGAAGTAAGTGGGCTGCGAAATGTTAAAGTAATATTTTTTCCACCAAACTGCACCAGCCAGCTACAGCCACTGGACATGGGTATCATCCATTCGTTTAAGTGCCATTATAGGAAGCAGCTTATAAGAAAAGCTGTTGCAATGATAGATGGTGGGATACTTGAAGATGTGTCAGAAATGAAATTGAACATGCTTCAAGCATTACATTTTGTTGCGGAAGCTTGGAGACAAATATCTCCTGAAACAGTACAAAATTGTTTCAAAAATTGTGGATTTCAATTTGAAAAAGAAATGGAAAATATTGATCTCCCAATTTTAACACCACATGAAAAGGAAGACTGGCTTTCATTGAAGCCCTGTGACTGTGACTTTCAAGATTATGTGAGGGTGGACAATGACCTAACAACTTGTGAGCTTTCATTGAAGCCCTGTGACCGTGACTTTCAAGATTATGTGAGGGTGGACAATGACCTAACAACTTGTGAGGTTCAGTCTATTGACCAGATATTTGATCAAGAATCTCCCGCTACAGGAAATGAAATGTCTGAAGTTGCCGATGAGGAAGAGGAAGACGAGGAAAAGATTACCTTCATGCAAGCTGTTAGAGGACTTGAAACAGCAAGGAAATATTTTCAACAGTTTCATGTGGAAGACAGTGTGTTTATTTCATGCAGTGACGTTGAAAACAAACTCTATGCTGTAAAACAGCATGGAAACACAAAGCAAATGTCCATTTTAGATTGGGTGAAAAAGTGATTGTTTGCAGTTCTTCCCTTTAATGTATTATTCAGTTTTAATGTTATTTATTATTTTTAGAATGTGTTTGTTTTGTTTTTTTAGAATTTTTTGTTTTTAGAATTTTATGTATTTTAAAAAGTTTTGTAGGAGTTTAGAGTTTTGTGTATTTTTTGAATTTTGTGTATTTTTTAAATTTTGTGGGATTTTGGAATTTTGTGTATTTTTTAAAATTTTGTGGGCTTTTGGAATTTTATGGACTTTAGAATTGAGTTTCTAAAATATAAATAGTGTTCTGGAATAAATCTGTGCAGAAAAATCATTTCCTCGATTTTACATTTTCCTCGATTTTACATTTTTTTTACCAGTCCCTGGAATGGCGTAAAATAGGGGTTTCACTGTAGTATTTGTGATGCACATCAGTACCTAAAAGAAAATTTGCCAAAGTTAGTTCCTGAACAAAGAACAGTCTTCAGTGCAGTTATTGATAATGTTCAAAATGACAAAGGTTCTTCATTGATGCTCCTGGAGGCACCGGTAAAACTATTGTAATCAATTTGCTTATTGATAAATGTAGATCAGAGAGAAGAACAGTCATTGCTGTCGCCTCTTCTGGAATAGCAACAACATTATTAAAAGCTGGGAGAACAGCTCATTCTATATTTATTTTACTTTTGAACGTTATTTTCTAAGAACAAGCAACATGGAACATTAGTAAGAAAAAACAAAGCATTTTCAGACTCTCAACACGGTTTTACAAAATCTATGGAAACTGCCATTTTTTCTTTTCTCAAAGATGTTGCTTCATCAATAGACCAAAATGAAGTACCCATTAGAATATTCTTTAGATCTTTCGAAAGCTTTTGACCTTAACATCCTGCTCTCAAAATTACCTTCGTATGGCCTCAAGAAAATGTGCGCAGATAATCTCTTTCCCCACATGTCAAATACAGTTTTTACTGTTTTTGACCAAATAAATAAAAAGAATAGATCTGCAAAAATTTTTCATGATTCAGTTTTGAATATCTGGGATGAGTGCTTCATGAGCAATGGAGGTCACATAGAAGCTGTTGACAGAATGTTTTGGGATGTCTGATCACCTTCCAAATTAATGGGAGGAGTTCCTGTTGTATTTTCTGGTGACTTCTGGCAAACCTTGCATATAATTGCTAAAGGAATCAAAGCAAACTTAAAGATGTCCTCACTTTGGCAGAATGTTAAAATCATGACTTGTTACAAACATGAGGACTGTGTTAACTGATGACTCAGATTCTGTGCAATTTGCATCATTGCTTCTCACAGTTTGTAGCGGTTCACTTACCACCAACATTGGTCAAAATATTAATGGATAATTGGTATGATCATGTGGTTCACACTATTGATGATTTAATACAGAAGATATAGGAGAATGTGCAAACAATGCTATACAAGACTCCTTCACGGTTCTGTGAAAGAGTTACTCTGTCACCAAAAAAAAAAAATGTGGTTGATGAAATTAATCGTCAGATCCCCTAATGCTTTCAAGTGGAAACGAGAACATTGATCTATTGGCAGCGTTCTGAATGATGATGAGTGTGTTGATTATCCAGCAGAATTCTTAAACTCTTTAAAACCTGGCAGGTCTTCCGCCACATATATTATACTTGAAAATTGGTACATCCATTATATTGCTTCATAACCTCAATGCTCCAAAACTTTGGAATGAGACATGACTTCAAATAATCAAATAAAGTTTACCAACAATATTTTACTCATTAGAATTCTTACTGGTCCGGCATCTGTTGAAAATGCCCCAATACCCAGGATTCCAATTAAAAATAGGCAAAAATTAATTGATCTAAACATATTTCTATGCAATTAAACGATTCTGGGAGTCCTTGGTTTCTATTATTCACATTTCAAGCTCCATAGTCTCTAGCACTTCAGATCAAATAATGAAGCAAATATTGTTTTGTTAAGTGGTTCTGATCATTGTCAATTTATTGTGTACGTATAATGTACATTTTGGTGGATCAGTATTGTTCTCATGTTTCAAAGGTATGATTGATGTACATTAACAAATAAGTTTTGTACTACATGTAGTTAAAATATATGTATTTCTGTCATCTTCAAAATAATTATAAATACTTGCAATTATGTTTCAGCCTAGATAATTGCATTCCCATAAATAGATATTCACAAAAAAACAGAGCCATCATTGCAGTAAACAATATAAGTACTAGCTTAGGTAGACTTGGCAAGTACTTACATTTTTACTCCAACAATGGCTCTGTTTCAGACAAGAGAAAATATAATTGTGCACCAGAAAATTGCAAATTTTTGACAGAAAATATCATATTGACGGGCCCTGGTAATGAAAAATTGGATAAATCGTGGTCGTATGTATACAGTACATTACTTCTAACATATGTTACCAGAATTCATGTTTTGTGTGTCCTTGATACCGAAAAATTGATTGACAGCAAAATGTCTGTTTGTCCCCCTGTGGTCAACACTGGCGCCTACACTGTTCAGCTGATTTTCTCCAAACGTGATATTCCCCAAAAGATGTGAATAACCTAGAGGCTTTGCAAGCATTGCTACATACATATGTAGTAATTTACTACAATTTGGAACAGAATTTATCCACTTTTTCTCAATTGGTATGAGTTTTTCTGTCGAATAATTGCTTGTTTTTGCCAAAGCATTACATAACTTTCTCTGCTCTACATACGTATGTAATGAGAAAGTTAAAAAGAAAGATAAAAGAAATGATGTAATAGACTGGAAGCACTCTTCATAACTAGTTGTAAAGTACTGGAAGAGAATGGCTTAAAAAATATGCTTTAAGACTGGACCAATAAAAAATTATGTAAAAGGCAGGAAAACGTAAAAAGCGGGGTTTTACTGTATGTATGATTGATTTTCATCTCTTATTTATTTAATTTAGTAGCTTAAAGATGACCGTCTTTATGCAGATTGATTTCATCTCTAAAAGTGTGGAACGAGAAATGAAGCCTCAGGAGAGAAAGAAACTGCAAGTGGTAGCTGTTGCAGAGAAATGGTGTCCAGGTCTTGAGTTCATAGTGAAAGGATTGTCCAATCCAGTGGTGTGCATCGGGGCCTTCTTGGAAGCCATTGTTTATGCACATCTAAAACCCCAGGTGCATTTTGTGACACAGTGCACTAGGCTTTCTGTAGTACAGGGTGAGTTGCAAAAGTTTTAATAATAATGACCATTAAATGTCTAAGTTTTGACATAGACCTAATTTGGGGATTATCTGACACTGATAACTAAAGAAGATTTATTTATTGTTCATGAAGGCATTGACAATGGGAGGTTCTTTTTATTTCACAGCTCTTGTAATTCATAAAACTGAAAATGATTTAAACATTGATTGCTAAGACGATTATTACTATATATTAATTACTATGAAGGTAATCCAGAAATTGTTTAAGAAAACGTAATTTGAAATGAAAATGATTGCAAAAATTATTTTTTGTCAAAACATGAAGGAAAAAATTTCCAAACACTTTGTCAAACTATTTTGGTTTCTAAGGGCACTGTGCTACATTACGTAATACAACATAAAGCTTTAAACACAATGAGATACATGCATTACAGTGAAATCTATCTAAGCGGGAATCAATGAGGACAAAAATATTTCGGTTTAGGTAGGGTTCCATTTTATGCAAGGTTGACCATTTTATGACACTTGTGATATTGACATTTCTGCCCTGAAAGTAGTAAATTATGTGAATGTATTATAATTATCAAAATATAGTAACATACAATGAATTTATGGAAGAAATCTCCAATAAATGAATATTAAACACTTCAGTGACAGCTTCTGGGTTGAAAATGCACACTTTACTGGCTAAATTTGGACTGCTTGCTGACTCTTTCAAAGCACAATGCGTCACAACCCAGTACTTTGACTTTCTGGAACACTCGCGTAGCCTTGAGTAATGCACATCTGGTCGATATGATTTTTAATGTGGGGCAGGGAGATGCGTAAATAAAAGCATCTTCCCACACTCTGAGAGTCGGGAGAGAGGGAATTTCCCTACGGCCTACACGTTGACAGATAAGCGACCCCAAGATCGAATTCTACGCTGTCAGCTGAAGTCCCTCTCCTTCAATGTTCAATTGCTATGACTAAATCGTACGTCACAGGGATAGAGAATTTAAAACAAGCTTGCAGATCCATTCTTTCATTAAGAACATCTTGTGTGTCTCTGCCAATTGCATTAAATTCACAGGAATTCCATTTTGTAAGGATTATTTCCCCCGTGCAGGACATGAAAAACTGTTCTGTTTCCACGTTGGAGAGGTTCTGCCATTTAACTTCATGGGATGGAGAAATTTTCCAGTTAAGGCAGGTTTACGGCTTGTACAGGTTCCTTTTTAGACAGATTTTACTGTATCAGCTGTGCTGCTAATCGCTGTTTGAATATTACATACATTCAGAGTAATTTGTATTATGTTTAATGCAGAAGAAATGTAAGTGCTGATAACACAGTAAGGCATTTATTGTCATGAAATTAACAAAATAGACTTTTTACTTTCCCGTATACGTACGTATACACGGAGTGATATACGTAGTATAGGGAAAGTTATGTAATGCTGCGCGAAAAAATGGCCAATTTTCGGCGGAAAAAAAATTAATTGCTGGGCCGTGAAAACGAATAAGTGGATAAAACCAGTTGCTAAATTAAGAAAAAAAAATCCTCTATCTCGTGGTGTGCTCAAATCCATGTTTTGTTGCTTCTTTATACTTAAAACTCGATTGACGGCATTCCGTCCATCTGTCCGTCTGTGGTCAACGCTAGCGCCTAAACCGTTCGGTCGATTTTCTTCAAAATTGATATTCCCCAGTCGATCTGACTCTAGTCGAAGCTTTGTGATTTTGAAAAAGATTCTTTAAAATTTGGGGGTACTTTATATGAAGCCCCCCCCCCCCCGGGGATTTTCAACATTTTCTCAAAAACGGCTCCAAATTTTTTCTTTAAATTGCTTGTATGAATAGAGGAAAATACACTTTTTAACATGGCATAGGTCCAATTTTCACGTACAGCTCTGAATTTTCGAAAATTGTGAAAGTTTGAATTTTTTTCGGCGTCTTTCTCCAACTACAAAATTGAAGATAGAGATTTTTTCTTCAAATAAAATTTGTTCTGCATATTGAGTTCTTTAATAAAGGTCATGTAAATGTTTTTCACAATTTCGGTAGTTTTCGTGCAATATTGCGTGCAATATGTGCAATTTTAAAAAATTACAAAAACAAAATTTTCTCAAAAACGGCTCCAAATTTTTTCTTTAAACTTTTGGTAGGGATAGTGGTAAATGTACTCCATCAATGACATAAAAGCCATTTTGGTCTATCGGTTGGTTTTTTTCAAAAATTACAAAAATGTAAATTTTTTTACTTGTCTCTCACGTCGTTAATATTTACATTATCGGCGATTTTTTTACATTATTATATTTACGAGTATATATGCTTTAAATAATGTCAAGTAAAGTTTCTCGAAAACACTACCGTTTTCTGTGAAAAGTAGCTCAAATTTCGGCATTTTCAGAAATGCTCAAACGTCATTTTCTCGTATATGGCTGCAATTTTTTTCTTGAAACTTTTGTAACGGATAGTGCTAATTACACTCATTAGTATAGTGTGAAGTTTATTTTGAGTTTTTTTTTGTTTTTTTTCAAAAATTATATAAATGTAAATTTTTTGAAAGATCTCTCACATCTTTAATATGCACATTATCCGCAATTTGTAAAGACGATTATATTTGTTAGTGTAAGTGCTTCAAATAACTTCAAATAAAGTATTTTGAAAACTCAAAAATTTTCTGTGAAAATGAGCTTCAAATTTCGCATTTTTAGTAGTGCTAAAACGCCATTTTCTCTTAAACGGCACATAATTTTTAAAAGAAAATTGCCATTTATGGCTAGGTTTTTGTGTTCTTTAATATTCTAAAATTAATGTTTCTGTTCTACCTATAGGAAACCGAAAAATTAAGAAAATGACAAAAAAATGTACTTTTGGCGATGATAGATGGTAGCTGGCAAGAAAGAGTATGTGGCAATTCCGAATAGCTAGCAAAGAGCCAGGAAAATAGAAAACTAATACGGGAATGTCTGTGCCATTCTGTAGCACCACTAGTTTTATTTATAAAATGCTATAAATAAGATTATTGGTGTGTCACTTGTGTGAAATGCAGTATACTGCCTTTGTGACAGAACATGAATTGTTAGCACTTACTTCATTACAATTATTCCTAATTTTGTAATGAACCATAAGCATTTTTTAAAAGTATTTCTATCGGTACTTCTTCATTATGCAGTCTATAACTGAAGTTTGATGAGGCAGGCAATTTTTGTTTTATGTTAAATATTCCTTTTTATTATGAACTTGCACAATCAAAAAATCGTAACATTAAAGACCTGCCAGAGGCGTTGTGTTAAGCAGGTATACGTTTATATAATGTATGTGTAAAGAAATTGTCATTGTTACACTGCAATTTATACAGTAATGGTCTGAAAAGGGTTTCTTTTTTGTTTTTTGGCTATTCTTCAGAGGTGATCAAAGAGTCTGCGAAAGAGCACCGAACTTTGGTTGTATGTCGAGAAGTGGAGGAAGTGGTAGCTGTGTACGAGGCACTGCAGTCAATTGTCGACCCCAAACATCTGATAATGGCTCATCATAATTTGGATTCTATTGACATCCATGGTCAGTGTAAATAAGTGTGATTATGTTCTTTTACTAATTAGTAATTGAAGAAAAGAGTTCCATTGTTTACGTAGTTTTACAGAATGTGTCCAGTATAAGCAAAATCTTTGCTTATTAATTCTTACCACCTAGTATAGTTACAATTTTTGTTGACACATTGTTACTTCCCCAGTGTCTCTACCCAACCTACTCCTACGACCAAATACCTATTTGTGTGTTGGCTAGCCTTAAATAAATGTGATGATCTAAATTTATAATTGTACATTGAAGTAATATCAGCTGTGAAAATGAGATGAAATCTGTTGACTATTTAGACTACATGTTCACACAAGTAAGTTTCAATTGTTGAACTATCTTAGTAGCTTCCTTTTCCTGTTTATTTCTCTCCATTGAAATTTTCAGAGAAATTGGTAGCACTATTTAGGATTTTAAAAAATTGAATTGATGTATGCTGCAGAATTGTATGTTAAATGGAGCTGTATGATGCAACCTGTGCTGGTGTGCTCGGATGTAATCGTTCAAGAAATGAGTATCCAAGGTGCTACTCAGTTGGTTCACTTCAGCCTGATGGGTGTGTCTAAAAGAGAGTTTGCGTACCGCTGCTCTACTCTGATTGATCGACTACCATCTATGTTTGAGATTGAGGAAGACAAAGTAAGTAAATGTTTAAAAGGATTTGTTGATTAAAAATGATCAAGTTGTACTGAAACCCTCCTCTCACTGAAATATTTTTTAAAAATAAAGCACGATTTGGACTAAATACAAGAAAACCTTCATCAAAAGTGTGAAATTTTACTTCTTCCTTGCTCATTTATTAATTAAATATTTATAAAATTCATTAATAAAAATGGAAAGAGCTGTAGTAAATCTTAACTTTTCCCAAATTTACTAAGATAAGTCCTGTGCGAAAGGAAGGAAATTTTGGTATTAATTGTTGCTTTTAATTCGTTTCAATTGCCAATGATGACAGCAGGGCAGCAAGATGCAATCACAGATGCACATTTTCATTGCGGACACTGACAGTGAACCACTGCCAACACTGGTTCGCTTCCTGAAGAGGGTTGGTGTAACAGTAGACCCTGACCTGCAAAAAAGAGCCAATGTAAGTGAACTACATTTTTAGCAGTTTCCAATTGTTGATCATGGAGTATGCTAATATATGTTTATTTAAAAGAGTTAAATTTTCCTTTATGGATTGAGGTGCCTGTTTGGTGTCATTCTAACGAATAAACAATTACGAACAAAACATTCATTTGAAATTGTAATTACAGGCCATAGAAAAATACTGATATTTCCAGATTTGGCTCATTTAAACTAGTAACTGATCTCAACATTGTTTCACAAAATCAAATAAATTAATAACAATAAAGGGAAGTCTGACTGCCCTATCTGGACTATGTTAAATTGACTGTATTCTTGACCTTTTAACTCAGAAAGTACTTTACTTAAAACTGAAATTTTTACTGTATATTCTGTAACTATTTGTTATTTTATTTCAGCAGAATTATTTGAATAAAAGATCATAAAACTGTTTTACAGTTTTTTAAAAAAGAATTGAAAATAATTATAATAATTAGTTGCTTATTAATCCATAATTCAAACAATCTTGCAATGTACCTCATTATTTTAATTAAGTAACTCATGTATGTTTACATAAAACTACCCCGAAAATGTCATCTTTTTATTGTTAAGAGTTTCTGAGAAAATGGGTCAAATGTCCAGAAAAAGATATTTTTCAGGAGTGAATGTTGAAGTAAAAATTAACTATTATATACATTTTTCCTAGTGGCAACCAACACTATATGATGGGACACCATCCTTCTCTTCATTATTAACTCAAATTGCTCTCCTCTCCTCTTCTCTTCTTTACTCTTGCCTCTTGAGTCGGCGTTTTTCTAACGAACAAGGTATACTTGTCTAGAAAATCGTATTCTGACCTCACGAACACAGAGAACAGATGTAAACAAATCAATGTTACAAAACTACAACAATAAAGTAACAACAATTTTGACAGTTTTGCCAACATGAAGAACAGAACCTCTTCTAAGAGGCTACCAAAGTTACAGATGTAAAGATAACTAGGTTGACTGAATAAAAATTGAGTCGTAACAAAAGAGACATGCCCCTGACCTGCTATAGTGACAGATTTAAACATTTAAAATGCCCAATTCTATATCGAATTTTGCAATAAAAGTCATATCATTGTGTTTGGGAAAGTCTAAATAATTTAAGTAGCTAAAATGTTTAAAATGTCAAAATTTTCATATTGTTGCTCTCACTCTTCCCTTAAATAATTTAACAATATACAGTAAAACCCCTTTTTTACACTTTTCAGGAGACTAATGGAAAAAAGTGTGAAACACAGGAAAGTTAAAAAACATTATGTGAGAAGAGTGGAATAAAAACATTATTTATTGAAATGGTGGCTCTGTTTTTCTTTCTTGCTCTTACTAAGAAGAGAAAGTATTGTAAAAAGCGCTGGGAAATGACGAATTTTCGAAAGAAAAGCTTATTGATGGGCCCTTGTAACAAAAAGATGGATAAATGATATTCCTGTATATAGTAAATGACTACTTATAACACGTAGTGTAGCCAGAATCCATGTTTTATGGGTCCTTGAAATCAAAAAATCAATTGACAGCAAAATGTGTTTGTTCGTCTATGGTCAACGCAAGCGCAAAAACTGTTCTGCCGAATTTCTCCAAAATTGATATTCCTTGGTTGATGAACCTGAAACTTTGCAAGATTGCTCTGTAGAAAAATCGCCATTTTTGCTGCAGCATTACATAACTTTCTATACACTACGAATTTTTCCCCTTATAATACACATGTATAGGAGAAAGTAAGAAAATAAATAGAAAAAATGACCTAAAAGACTGGAAGCACTCTTCATATCAAATTGTAAATTGTGGGAAGAGAATGCATTGTAAATGTAGGTTTTACGGCGGGACCAACGAAAAATTACATAATAGGCAAGAAAACAAAATCGGGAACATAAAAGCGAGGTTTTACTGTAACATGAAATTGCACGATATGACTTAATATATCACAAGATGCCCCCGAAAAGAACAACAAAATAAGAAAGTGTATCACAAATAACAATTGAAAATAAAAAGTACAGAAAATAATTTTAAAAAATACAGTAAAATCCTGTTATAGGAGAATCCTGCTCATAGGAGACAAAATTCACGGTCCCGAGGCCAGTTGTATACAAACAATGCAATAATTTTTCGCATTCAAAAGACCCCATTATAAAAGATTCCCGCATATAGTAGACCTGATTTTATTTCCTGTCATTCCCCGCACGTGTGTTTCCAATTGTTACTTTCTCGTATACGCACGTATATACGTAATATAGAGAAAGTAATGTAATGCTGCAGAAAATAGACTTCGAGATTTCGACAGAATGCACGTTTTGGGGTCCCCTGGTACCAAAAAAGGTTTTTTTTCTTTTGTTTTCAAAACTTCCCTCTGTCCGTCCTTCTGTGAATAACTCTTGCGCAAAAACTATTCATATGATTTTTTTCCAAAATGAATAATCCCCAGTTGATAGGGTTATGCTCAAAACTCTGCGGTTTTGAAAAACATTCTTAATTTTTGTGGGTACTTTACATGAAGCCCCTGGGCCATTTCCAGAATTATCCCAAAAATGACTCCAAATTTTTTCTATAAATTTCTTGTAAGAATAAAGAATAGAGATGTAAGAATTCACTTATAGAGGTGGCATAGTTTGGATTTTCACTTTTAACTCTGAATTTTTGAAAATTGAAAAAGTTTGTAGTTTTTTTGGCATTTTTTTTCTACAGCTACAAAATTGAAGATAGAAATTTTTCCTTCCAATAAATTTTTCTCTTCATAATTAATTCGTTCATTAATGTTTTGCACTAAAAAAAAGTTTTCACGCAATATTGTGTGAAATATTAAAGATTTACAAAAACAAGATTTTCTCAAAAACAGCTCCAAATTTTTTCTTTAAACTTTTGGTAGTGATAGTTATAAATGTACTCTACAAGACTCTAAACATCATTTTGCTATAATCTTCTGCATTTTCAAAAATTACACAAATGTAATTTTTTTGTATCTCTTGTGTTAATATTTATATTGGAAGTGATTTGTTCACATAATCCATTTATGATCACATGTGCTTTAAATCATGTAATAAGTTAACTCAATAGATCTGGTTAATGGACTCTGGAATCAACTAATTTATGTTTTCTCAAGTTTAAAATAGAGTACAAATCATACTAATCCACTAAAAATATGGTAACATCTCATTAAACATGTCAAAAACCCATTTTCCACTTATAAGAGTTCCCACTTATAAGAGACAAAATTCCATTCCCCCAGGTGTCTCTTATAAAGGGGTTTTACTGTATGTAAGCAATTAGGCTAAGATGATGGAGTCAACACTAGTTCACAGCTGAGGTGTTATTTTCATCTATAAAGCAGATACTCTTCAAAAGAGCTGTAGAGCTAGAGAAATAGAGGAGACCAGAAGTTCATTCCAAGAGTCTACCTCAGTAAATTTTGTGTAGTGTCAATATAAATTTTGTCTTCATCAGTTTCATAGAGTGGCCTCTCACTTGGAGATTTTATTTTTGAAAGATTCTGTAGAGATCAGTGTTGCAATGTGAGTGTAAGATCTTACGCCTCAATCATGTCAACTTGTTTTCTTCTATCACTTGGCAATGACAGTCTAAGCTTTGATAGTTGCTGTTCATACATGATTTTCCTTATATCAGCTGAAATGCATAAAGCTCTCTTTATTACTGAAATGAAATTAAAACTGTTGTAGATAAGAAGTCTTTCAATATATCATTCGTTTATTACAATTGAACTTTGATATATTTTAAGCTCTACAATCCAGGTACAACATACTACGTAACTTATTTGACCATATTAGGCAATTGCCCATCGTAAACACACAAACACTCGTTGCTTTGATACATGTTTTGTTCGTAAACTAGTAACGTTCTGGAAAGCAGTCTCCAATCGTTGTCTTAAAGAATGCATTATTGCCAAAAGCACATATCAAACAAGTGTGGCATTCTTTAAAATTTAAATCCTCTCTAATGTGGAGAATGATTACAAAAAACAAATATTTTCAAAATGATAGTTTCTTGGTGAAGTTGAATGTGTATTTTTTGTTTTTAATTTATTTACCTTTTAATGTAACTCTTGAATTTTTCTTTGAAGATTGCAGAAGTTCAGAAGGACCTCAAGAAGGACTGGGTTCCTTTATGCACCAATACAAAAGCATTTGGAGATTGCTGGAATAAATCGAACTGCCCTTTTCGGCATGTCATATCAAGTGCAGATAAACCTCGAAATATTCCCACGTAAGAACAGTATAATTGGCCAGTGTAATACAAAAAGAAACTAAACAACATTGAAAAATAGAGATAAGAATACTTTAACATTTCTTCCATATATGCCAGACTATGTTAAATATTGTTTTTCATTAATCATGTATAGCAATAGTTGTCAAAAAGGAGTTGGATCTTTTCCGCAATGTGCAGAATCTTGTCTGAAGATAACAACCTATAATCTAAATTTTTGTAATTTTCAGTGTTGAGTTTCTTTCAGTATAACCTGATTTCTTGGGAATTGTTGTTTGAATTGTGTGATTAAATGAATGTTCTGTGAATTACTCCTGTTTTGTTTTATTACCAAATTTTATGATAAGATAAGGGTCCAGATTTTTTTGTTATTATAGAATATTCCATGTTTTGAAGTATATCACATTACAGTCCATGACATTCCACAACTTTCTCTGAACTTGAAGAATTTTGCTTGTCGATCTAGTGAGTTATTCTTTATTGTTCAGGTCTGGGAATGTGAAAGTGAAAGTGCTTCGTGTGCATGATGTTTGCAACTATTCTGCTCGTGTGTATGAACATACCAATGAAAATGGCCAGATGGAGGTGGTGCCCAATCTTGTAACCAGTATTACCAGGAAAATGCACTCCTACTTTAAGGATGAGACTCACAGGCAAGTGAATTTATACAATTTTCATTCAATATTTTGTGTGTAATTTCCATCATGCATTTGTCTCTTCTGTCCCCTGACAAAACCTTTAAATTAAGATCTACTGCATAAAATGACTCATTGTAATCCAGTCGGCTCTTACTGAAAAAAAGGGGGAGGTACCTGGAAAAAGGTCATAAACAACTTTTTCTTCAGGTATGTTGTATGTACTCAGGCACTAGTTGAAACTCAACTTTTTGACCTCAGATTTTGTGGTAATTCTGGGAAGCCTCAAAAACCTGTATTTTTTTGTAACTTTTGGGGGGGCTTTTCTCTGTAACATTTTAACCAAAAGTCCCATAGAAAAATTTTTAAAATCAGTTTCAAAGAAGATAAAATATCCTACAACTTCTGTATCTAACATTTCTTTCTAAACCAATTATTAAGTGAGCTACAGCCCTTTTTTTTAAAAACAAAACAAAAAAACAAACTATTTTTTCATCTTTTTCAAAATATGTGCAGAAATACATATGCTTTTATTATTGTAAGCATCTTATAACAGGGTGGCCACTTTCTGGAAAAGTCGGGAGAGGGGATTTTGAGAGAGTTATAAAATAAAATATTATTCATTATAAACATTAGTATAGCTGTTTGTACAGTATGTTTAATGTTGTTGAGAAAACATTGTGAATTCGTACTTTGTCGTGGTGCAGTCAAGAGCTGATCAATTTGCAGGGAGTATTTTTAATAGTAAGTAGCTACCAATTTGTAGGGAGTAGCTAAAAGCAATAATAATATTTTGAACCATTAGGGATATCTAAGTTAGTCCCATGAGTAATGTTTACAATGTATTTAAATTTCATGTGATAGATTTATTACTTTATTTAAATCGGTTCTTATAGATGCTCAGAAAGACAATGAATTGATTTGACATGAGGTACGTTTTAGTAATTGAATAAGAGTTGAAGTGTTTAAAAGTTGAAAATTTGGAAATCAAATTCAGACACTTCTGATTTATTTGTCTGTATTGATTGTTTTTGTGAGTAGAAGTGCTTCAAATTATTTTCAATTTAGTTTCTCAAATTCTCAATAGTTTTCTGCAACAACACATATTACAGAGACCCGGGACAAACTGTAAGCCCTGGGCATGAATCCAAACCAGGACCCTTTGCTTTGAAGCACTGAGTCAGTACACGCAATTAATCATTTTGGCTATTGAGTCTCTTCAATATCCCTAGTTATGTTTTAGTTCTAACATGACCCGAAAAATGGAGAAAATGTGAAAAATTTCCTGTGGATGGCAAAAAACGACAGCTGGGAAGAGAATAAAGTTTGTTGTTTGTTCTAGCAAAAGCTAGTCCAGACCAAAGAGATTAGAAAACAACTAGTGTGCGAATGAATGTGTCATTCTATTCCACCACTAGTTTTTTTTACCATACATTTTACATACAAGGAGAAACTTTAATGAAAATGTATTGTGCAATTTTTGAGAAAATACTTTTTTTAGAAACTGCTTAAATTTCAAGTACATTACGCAAAAACTATTTTTTTTCAAAAAATTGTACATTACCTTAAAGGGCTGATTTTTATGGTTTTGCTTCTGCTTACACAGTAGAGTTATGTAATGCTGTGGGGGAAGAAGCAGTGAATTTTTGGCAGAAAAACTTATTGCCCAGCCCTGGTATGAGAATAGTGGATAAAGCCAGTTGCTAAATTTAGAAAACAATTCCTCTTACACATAGTGTAGCCAGATTCCACATTTTGTGGGTCCTTGATACCAAAAAATCAATTGATGGCAAAACATCTGTTCTTTGAACAATGCTAGCGGCTAAACCATTCAACCAATGTTCTCCAAAGTTGATATTTCCCAATCGATCTGGTTGATGTAATGGCTCCATGAATTTGAAACTGATATTTTAATTTTTAAGGGAGTATTTTACATGGAACCCCTGGGACATTTTTCAAAATTTTCAAAGAAATGGCTTGAAACATTTTAGATTAAATTTTTCTGTTCTATAGTGTGAACATTCAAGAGAGTGGTGCATGTTTCAATTTCATTTAAACCCCTGTTGTTGTTTTTTTAACCCTTGAGCGGGCACTCACAAAAGTTTCTCACCAGCAGGCACGTGTCGTAAATTTTACGACATTCATTGACTCTAGAATAAAATCAAGAAATTGTAGAACTGCGCAATCTTATCTCGCTGTGTAATATCTTTGAATAATATAGAACATATATTCTATGTATTACATATGTTATATAAGGATTAAATAGACACAACACAATGAAAAATAAACGAAAGCTCTTGTTCAGATTATCATGCTGATGTTCTATATTTTCAACACTCGGGTCACTATCACTATCCAATTCATGATCATCTTGGTCATCAGACAGTTCTTGAAGAATACGCTGAATTTCAGTCACATGAATACTTTCCCTGGACATTTTCCACAAAATTTGACAACTTTATAACACCAGCAGGTGCGCAACGTAAAATTTACGACACTACACCTTACATCAAACAAAGCGTTACAGAAACTGAATCTCGCGTGCAAACTAAACAGTGGCTGAGGATAAGCATAATTAAAGATATCTGCGAGGAATATCAAGAACTTAGAAGTCTTTGGCAACAATGAGTTGATAGAAAATTCAAGAATACTGCTGTTGTCGTAAAATTTACGACAGCGCACCCGCTGGAGGGTTAAGTTAATTTCTTGCGCTTCTTGAAAGTAATTTGAGAGGTGTTTGGAGACAGTTGGTTGCTATGCAAGTTAGAATTTGCATATTATTTCATATTTCTTTGTTCATTTCTTACAGTCGAGCTTTTGGTATACATTTACAAATTAATCTTTTAGAAAGTTTTTCAAATCTTTTTGATAATCCATATCTTTTGTACATGTTGCAAGAAATGTATTTGCATTCTCCATGAATTGATGTATTGTCTTTCAAGCAATCCACAAACATTAATTGAAATTAGCCCAATTAGGTTTTCTGTCTTACTAATGTAATTTAAATTTAATGTGAAAAAAAAAATGGAAATATTAGATTGAAATGTAACAATTGCATTCTGCCCCGTGAGACAGCAGCTGTAATTCTGTGAATGCTGTCTCGTTGTTGGGGCGTGATTTAGCTGTATGAAACACATTTATAATTGTCAAATTTGTATTGTTATTTACTTGAAAATATTTAATATTTCGCACCTAACTTTCTACAATTTGTAATGAGTTTTACAAAAAACTATGATTGAGATGTGTTAATTTGGAAAGAAATTCCAGAATAAATAGTATTACATAACCATTACTAAGGGCAAGAAAGTATGTGCTGTTTTAGCACTGCTAGTTTACAATAGAATTTGTTTAAAGCAAAAATCTCCAATTTTGTATTTTTGAAATGGCAACATTTTGCATCTTTCGAAAAAATGGAGAGTTTGCCAAGAATGGCACTAGCACTTATTTTTTACCATCCCTTATTACATGTGAAGAGGAAATTTAAAGAAAAAATTTAAAGCAGTAAAATTTTGGGAAAATGCATAATTTGTGACAACAATACTCTAAGACAATCGTGGTCCGTATTCTGAATCTTCAGCATCTTCATCATTCTCTGAACTTTTCCTCTTTGTTCCTACAATCTTACTGCTTTTCAACATTTTTTTCTATTTCTTCTGCCTTTTGGCCCTGTGACTAAGTAGTAGTGACTACGACACTTGGAACTACTAGACACTCAGATGGCATTTTCAAGCACTTATGAACAAAATATCTCGAAAATATATATTGCACTATGTTACGTGAATATTAAAGATTCAAAATAACATAAAAAACAAAAATTAAAAATTTTGGTCCTATGATGTGTGTGCAACCTCCCCTTGAATATCCATCTTTAAGGAACAGATTTTTATTAAGGAAAAAATCTCTATTCCACATTAGAGATGTATGAAGAAGCCCCCCAAAAAATTGCATTTTTAAAATTTTCAAAAAATTTGAAATTTCAGTGAAGATCATGCCTGCACCATTCTCATAAGCATCCTTTATGCTATTCAAAGACAAAGTTTGATCAAAATATCTGTTTGTAACTCCCAAAGCCTCGAGTTCATTCAGATCAATTTGGGGAATATCTATTTTGATGAAAATTGGCTGAACAGTTTAGGCACTAGTGTTGACCACAGATGGACAGCCAGACGTTTTGCTGTCAATCGATTTTTCAGTATCAAGGACCCATAAAATATGGATTATTGCTACACCATGTGATACAGGATTCTTTTTTTCTTTTATATTTAGTAACAGGATTTATCTACTTTTTTGTTACCCAGGTCTGGCAATTAGTGTTTTTCACCTGAAAATTCACTGTTTTCCCATGAACAATTACACAACTTTCTCTTGTTGTGAAGTATATCATAGGGCGAGAAAGTAAAAGGAGGGAGAATACTTATCCCATGTACTTCTGTTTTGCAGAATTCTCAAGGAAAAGCCTATAGCCTACGATATATGTGCAGCTGAAAGAGTGAGAGGAGTTTATCATCGAGTAGAAGTTCTTGCCATATATAAAACAGATAGACATGACAATCCCACAGAACTATTAGTGCGTTACATAGATGATGGTTGTCGTGAATTGATTAAGGTATGAATGCACTCTTTGTGGTAATGTTATTAATAATCATTTTTAGATTTGTACTTGTTTATTAAAAGTTCACTTAGAAGTATGCTTGTTTGCAAACAATTATGATTACAATGAAAGTGCTTGGTGGCTTTCTTTGCTTTCATGAGCTTACTATGAAGTGAAGAAAGTTAGTTGCTATGTTAAAATGCAATAGTAGTGCAGAACAATACAGTTCAGAAAGACAGAACTCTATTTAATGTATGGTCTTGGGCCTCGATTTCATACTTTAGATGGGATTTATTACTAATTAGGGGTGTAGGCTAACAAGAATCAAGTTTAACAACAAAGAAAAGAATGCAAAGGAAGCATTTGGCAGTAACTGCTGAATATGGGTGAGGGACATTGTGTTGGCAGGTGGATTCAAATGTTTTCCTGCAGATATCCTGTGAAAATTGTTAAATGAAAACAAAAAAAACCCACCAGCAATTAATTCAAATACTTTGTTTCCAATCGTTATGGTTACAACATATGCAGGGATATAACCACTTCCTTGGTGTCAGATACATTGGGGACACGTTTCCAACCTCAAAACAAATAAAATAGATCATAAGAATATGGGTCTGAAAATAGTTTGTTAAGGAATGCATATGAGGTGTTGGTTCTCCATCGTAAATATTTATTTTCGCATAAAACTTTTTCGGCTTTTGTTAAGGAGTTAATGAAACATTCATCTCTTTGTTGCTAATAATTAACTGCATTAAATTGTTGCCATTTGATTGTTTTCATTTGCTTTATTTTTTAAGAATAAAGTAGGCAAAATCTGTGAATGAACTGACTGATATGCACTACATTTATGACCTTGTGTATAGGAACACATCACAAGCATGTGGAATTTGTGCAGAAAGGTACCCCAATAGGCAAATATCTTGTTCAGGAACATTCTCTCTAATTCACCAAGACTTGATAGAGAGTAGTTGTTAACAAAAGGAAACCTTTCTTAACATTTTCTCCAAACCTTGAAGAAAAAGTGACAGAAGGCATATGAACATTGATTTCAGCATGAACAAACAGCACATTTATTCTGCAGAGAAAAGATTGCAAAGCGAAAAGACGCAACAAAAACTAATTTTATGTATAGTTACAGCTTTATCATACCACTTATTTCTACAAGGCATTACAAGAAAGTAATACACAAATCCCATGAAATCCATGCAGGTTAAATTAAAATAAATTCAAAAGGTTTGATACAACAGTGAAAATTAAGTCGCTACAAGACTCCTGGTGAGAGGCATTGAGCCATCAGGGAAATTTAACACAAGAAATGCGTACACCATACGAAGCACTTGTGCAACATCAGGGAGCTCACCTTATCACCAACACAATTGCCATTGACCGTAGTATTATTTGCTTAAAATGACGTTACGAAAAAATAGTGAAGTATGCACAGCTCTCAGCCTACATTCAAACATTCATCCACGTTCCAATGTTTCCACATTCACCCCAGCTTCCAGTCATAAAAAAAAGGTGACACTCAGACACCAGCACCTCCAGTGGCTGTCCTGCCACCTGCAGTCTCCTGCCGTTGTGGTGGGTGAGCCAAATACCTCCCCCGTCAAGCGGTCTGATTGCCAGCGTGATGGGATGAAGGGGAGGGAGGGAATGAATCTGCTCTTCCAGCGCCACCACTGGAGGCCCAGGTTTCCCAGCATCTGGCGACACCAGTCTGCGCACAGAAATCTTGTTTGTACTGGAAGAAGGTGTAGGACAGGCAGACCTCTGCTAGTTTGGGCATTACCGTGGGCTACTGAAGGTATTGCCATTGGCTCACCGCTCTCCCCGGTGGTGGCAAATCTTTTCATGGGAGCTTTTCAAGAACAGGCCCTCGATAACGTGCCTTTAAAACCCACGATCTGGCTCCGTTACATCGATGACACTTTTGTCATCTGGCCCCATAGCCCCGAGTCTCTACAAGATTTCCTTTCTCACCTAAACAGCATTCATCCTCGCATCCATTTCGCTATGAACTTCAGGGTCGGCTCCCATTCCTCGATGTGCTGGTCTCTAGACGCCCCGATGGTACCCTCGGCCACTCCGTGTACCGCAAGCCCACCCACACAAACAGATATTTACACGCGGATTCACACCATCACCCTTCCACAAAGCGGGGAGTGCTCAGAACCCTTACCCATGGGGCAGCCATCATCAGTGACAGCAACAATCTCAAAAAAGAAATAGAGACACTTAGAGAGACTTTCCTCGCCAATGGCTACAGCAGTTCCTTGATACATTGTGCCTTCAAGAACCTCAACGCACGAGACGCAGCCACATCCCAACCACGACTGAGGAATCCAGCTCACCACAGAAGACCGCACGACTCCCCTACATCCAAGGTGTCCAAGATAGGATTGGCAGGCTGCTTCGCAGATCCGACATCTGCCCGGTGTTCTACGCCCTCAACAAGATCAGAAGGAGCCTGGTCCAGGTGAAGGACCGCCTTGACCCTTGTAATAATGCTGGGGTATATGAAATCCCGTGCACTTGTGGGCTAGCATACATTGGCCAAACTGGTCAATCTGTAGATGAACACATGCGTGAACACATGCGCCATGACCTGACTGAAAAACATCCACAAGATGGCCCCTAGCTCTACACACCGCTGAAACCGGTCACCTTATTGAGTACAACAAGACCTGTACTCTTTACTGTGAGGACCGTTGGTGGCCACGAGTCATTAAAGAGGCCTTGGAAATATCTAGAAGGCCCATTAACCTTAACAGGGATAATGGTCTCCGCCTCAGCTCTATGTGGAAACAGGCTGTTTCAATCCACCAATCCGGCGCTTCTCCCCGGGGACACTCCCCCACGGCCAACTAATGATGGGTGCCCTCCCGGTTGCCGATTGGCTGTTGCCACTTTTGCCTCTCAGGCGCCGCTTTTTACACTTTTACTCTTCCTTTCTCATATCATCTGCCCCAATAGGTTTCCCTCTTCCCTTAGCCACATTCTCTTGCGTCCCGCTCGCCCCCCCCCCCCCTGCCTCGCTATAGCTCTGTCTCCTTCACCAATACCGTACCATCTGCCCGCTTCCTATTGGTCGTTTCCGTGACCTATCACGTTCACCCCTTCTCCCCTATATTAGGCGGCCTCGCTAGCCATTTGGCAGCAGTACGCTCCGAGGAAGGCCACAATATGTTGGCTGAAACTTCAGCCACCAAATCGATGACACAGCTCACCCCGGATAGCCTAGACCACATCTGTAACACCGGCAGCTGCAAGAATTAATTGTGGCGGACCTTCAGTTAAAAAGACATTCTAATCGCACGTTATGGAAGTGTGTAATGTTAATTGCAACCCTCCTGAAGTGCAAATATCAACAGGTTCTGCTTAAATGTTTGGGGTGGAATCACACACGATTATTTTGTTGGTCCCTATTTCTTTCCTCCATGTCTGAAGGCACAAATGAACCTACAGTTTTTCAAAAGTGAGTTGAGTCATTTAATTGATAGAGCCTCTGGACATTATCCAATGATTTTTACATGACAGTTCATTTCAGTTTGATAGTTGTTAATATCTTGAATGGTTAATTTCCACGTTGATGGATTGGTCAAAAGAGATTTATTGAATAGCTTAATCTTTTGATTTGAATCCAGTGGACTTCTCTCTCTGGGGACATTTAAGTCCGTGTTTTATGTGACTCCTGTTCCTGTAGTGATGTTCTGAGAGAGTGTATTCACCAAATAAGGAACACTCCAGGAATAGAGTATGCAATAGCATAAAATGTAGGGTTATGACTTGTATTGAAGTAGAAGGAAGCCAATTGGAGCAATTTTTTGTTTTTCAGGATCTTGTAACTGAAATAAGTGAATTTCAGACTGAAAATGACAGCAAGTACAAGGAAATCTGTGATAAGTGCAGTGAAACTAGTGGTGCTAAAACAACACATACTTTCTTTCCCGTAATAATTCTTACTTAATATTATTTGTACTGGAATCTATCTCCAAAGTAACACATGTCATTATTTTTTGTAATTTTTGATAAATTGTACATAACCTGAGAAAATCTTGTGACATTCTGTAGCACCACTAGTTTGATAGTGAGCAAACCATTGTGTTTATTGAATAGATATTTTCTGCAGAGGGGCACAAGCATTATTTCACATATTTTTTACCTTAAATTGAAAATATTCTTGTTCTTCTTAAATTAATTACATGTAAACGTAGTTGGGGTTATCAGAAATTACCTAAAATATGGAAAAACATTAAATAGAGTTCATGGAAAATGGGTTGTGCTACAAGTTTTTCCTCTTTCTAAGAGATTTTTGCAATATACTGTTCAAAGATGGCATCAAACAAATATTGTAGTTTTCGTAGCATTTCAAGATGTAGTTTCAATGCTGTAGGCCAACGTGGCTTTTTATTGTGCAATATGGTTTTGAGGCCAAAGAATTTTGTCACTTCTTTCTTTTCAGCATTTCCATTATTTTTAGGATTCTTGGTATCTTGATTTGCAGCTGTTTGTAACTTTTTAAATGTGTGTTCCATGCTTTGTTTTCAGGCTGAGAGGCTGTTTGAACTGCCCCCAGAGTTAATGGAGATTCCACCTCAGAGTGTGGACATATTTGTGTGTAGACTTGCTCCATGTGATCTTGATTGGAGTTGGGGACCAATCACCACAGACAAAGCGGCTGATATATTAAGAGAAACACAACAGAAAGATCGATTTGTAATTGGAAAGGTATAGTTGCTGGACTTTTTTGTGTATATGTGAAGGCTAAAGTTTGAATCTGTCATAATTTGCAAATTAGCCAGTTTATTTCCATGTTACCCAAAAATAGTAGAGGTTTAGGTTAGTTAGCATTGCTGCTGCCTCTGCCGGATTTGAGTCCAGGTGGTGATGGATCTCGGTACTAGCTACAATTACATTGAATTTGGCCACTCTCTGGAGGAGAACTCTAGTGGCCAGTTGCTCCATTTGGTAGTTTTTGTAGTTTCTCCAATCAGTACTGACTCCTGCTGAAGCAGTCAGTCCAATTAGCCAGGTGTCCAAAATGAAAATGAAAATCCATTCATTTTTGTAGTTTTATTCAAACCATCTGACTAAATTGCAAATTATTCATATTTCAGACTTAAGCTGTCACATCTATATTTAGTGAGATAATTTGTTAAATATTTCCTCCCTTCAGCTTTCCTTATTCCTTTAGAGCAGGCCTGCACAGCATTTTGCACTTTCACTGATGTCAGGAGCTGCACGCGAGCAGCTCGGGGGCAAATGCGAAAATCGATGAAGGGTGAGGATGAGACTCATTCTAAGAGTGGGGACCACCAATTAGAAGGCGCAACTTGAACCATAGCACGTAAATTGAAAGACCAATCGGCCAGAACACGACTGTCACATACAGTTCAAGAATATTGCCTTTTGAATTATATTGTAAATGTTTGTTGTCGATATATGACAGTTTGAAATATGTAACTACAACGAATCATAAATATTTGATTTAGACACCAAGAATTATAATTGCTTGTAGGGCAGATAATGTAATGCGCCTTGGTAAGATGTAATCATAAATTTAGTGTTTTGCTAAACACAAAATTATGAAACTTAATTGTTTTCGTTTGATGATGACTGCAATAAACTATTTTTTCATTAACTATGTTTAATTGAATAAGGCAGTTATATCAAAGCTAAAATATTTTTTTATTCTTCTTCTGCTCTAATTTCTGACAAGAGTGCATTCTATATTTCTAAAATCAAACCAACGCACTCTATTTATACATTGTTTACGACATCGTATAAAAATATTAAGCCCTTTGCATTCAATTTAACAAGACCCACGACAATCTCATGATGATCCGTAACATATCATCACAGAAGTTTGCTCGTTGATCTCTTTTATTAAGTTTCATAATGAGGAAAATGGTCACAAATATACATGCTGTTAAAACATTACCGTACTTGGAATTGCCACATATTTTACTTTTATGTCAATCTTGATGAGACTGATTATTCCCATAATTTTCTTCATTTTGCTGTGATATGGAGATTATAACATTCCTGGTGAATATCCAATTTTTAAATTGTAATGTTTTGCTAGTTAGAAATTAATGAAGTTTTTAAAAATGCAACTGCTTTAAAATATTGCTTAAGATACAAAGGTCAATAATCAGCAGTTCACAGAACGTAAACAGTGAATTATGGCCCTTGTAACTTGAACTACTAGAGGTTCTCCATTTAAACAAGTGAGCATATAAGTTTGCGGCATGGATCATTGTATTAGACGCCCAGGCATTCAATCTACGCGCCTCATCATGCCACGTCAGACTTCTCCCCTCCATGCAAAGCTTCCTACTCCCCACTACTTGCACTTTTGCCACTGCCGCGGGCAGGCGGTCGGCTCCTAAGTGCAGAATGCCCGCAGGAGCAGGCGTTGTGCAGGTCTGCTTTATAGGAATCTTAATTAGCCTTATATTGGTTTCCTCAAAAAACAACTTTTATTTTATGTGTTTGATCTTTGCCATTGGTTTTTGTTTTACAGATTAAATATATAAGTTACATACTAATTGATTTCAGAACTTCGTTTTTGCCTTAGTTGCCTTGATGAGGTGAAATTTTCCAATAAGTTCTGTTTGAGTCATGTATCTTTTGTTTCTATTTCCATTTTTGAAATATTCATGATATGTAATATTTGTTTTCACTGAAATGCATGGGAGAATGGACCTAACAGATACATGCTGAGTCTTTTTACTTTCCCATATACTATACGTATGTATAGTATAGGAAAAGTTATGTAATGCTGCGGAAAAAAAACGGCGGATTTTTGGCAGAAAAACTCTTATTACAGGGCCCTCGTTACGAAAAGAGGATAAATCCAGTTGCTAAATTAAGAAAAACAAATCTCCTAACACATGGTGCAGCCAGAATCCCTATTTTGTGGGTCCTTGATACCGAAAAACCAATTGAAAGAAAACATCTGTCCGTCCATCTGTGAACAATGCTAGCGACTAAACTGTTCAGCCGATTTTCTCCAAAATTGATATTCCGTGATGGAACTGAATATTCTCACTGCCCCATGAATTTGAAACCGATAGTTTTATTTTGGAGGGTACTTTACATGAAGCCCCTGGGACATTTTCAAAAAAATGGCACCAACAATTTTCACTAAATTAGGTTGTTGGATAGTCTGAAGGTCATTTAAAAGAAGGGTGTAGGTCTGATGTTGGTTGAAAACTCTGATTTTTCGAAAATTGAAAAATTTTAAAAAATTTTCGGCATCTTCCTACAACTACAATTATGAAAATGCAATTTTTGTTGTTAATGAAATGTGTTCATAAAAAACAGGTCTTCAAATAAGGTCTGATTCAAAAACCGCACAACGTTTTTTGATTAAATGGGGACCTGAGATAGCATAAAGGAAGCCCAAGAGAATGGTGCAGGTTTCATGTTCATTGAAATGCCTGATTTTGCACACACACACACAGTCACACACACACCACACACACACCACACCACACCACACCACACACACACCACACACACACCACACACACACCACACACTCCACACCACACACACACACACGCACACCGCACGCGCGCACGCGCACACGCACACACCGCATGCACGCGCGCGCACGCACACGCACGCACACGCGCGCACACACGCACACACGGCGTGTTTCGACTACTACAATTCTGAAGACACGTTTGTTTTTCTTAATGAAATATGCTCATCAAAAGAGATCTTCAAATAAGGTCATGTTGAATTTTTTGAAAATATGAGTAGTTTTTCTATAATTTCCAGAGAATCATAAGAGCCCGCTCGGAATTGACTGCATTTCGTTTTCGTCGTTTTCTTACAACTACAATTGTAAAAATACAATTTTTTCTCCATTAAATGTATTTATCAAAACTACATCTTCAAATCAGGTCAGGTTAATTTTTACAAAATAAGAGTGGTTTTTCTATAATTTTGTGACAAACCTAATAGCCCGCTGAAAATTTACTGCGATTCGGACAGCTGGATGCGTTGTAAATTAGAATTTGCAATTTGTATATTATTTCTTTGTTTCTAAAATTTGACCTTTTGTTATATATTTACACATTAATATTTTAGAAAATGTTTATTTTGAAATATTTGAAATAAAAAGTGAAAAGAATTAATAGCTCTCAGAATAGTGACAATGCAGGGTCTGCAGCAATGGAATTCTTTGCACTCGCGAATATCTGTGACTTACGTGTGATTGTTGTGACCTGATGGAGCTGTATGAAAAGGAGTTAAAATTGTCTATTTTATGTTGATATTTGCATGAAAATATTTAGTTTTCGCTCCATATGCTGTACCATTTGTAGTGAGTAGAGTATTTGTTGCATGGTTTTAAAATGTTCTTCTCTAATCATGGCCCTAGGGAATGCATCTCTCTATTGTCCAGGGTATTGGGCTTCTTTTTCCAATGTAGATTTACAACACTTTTGTATTCTATTTTTGGGCAGTTGTTGAATTCACATAGTTCTGACAACACTGCAATGGAAACAATGAGTTGTATACTTATTGATTCAATTGGATGTTTTCAAATAATAGCTAAGATGTTAGTAGCGCATAAAGTGCAATATTTCAGTACTACTTAGCTGTTTCCTCTAATGCGGGAAAGTAATTGCTGTTGTAGCACCACTAGTTTACGATCTGATATTCTATAAGGCACATAGGAGGCCCCACTAGATCTGCAGTATGGCGGCTTAAAGTGTTTTGTGTCAGAATAGCCAACTTTTGAATCCTTCGTTCTGATCAATTCTAGCTTTTGTTGGTTTGATTTTTGAGTAGATACCTCGTGTTTGAGAGACCGTTATAATGTGTGTCTTATTTTCTCATGAGATTTAAAGAAGATTCTAGTGTGTAAATGAATATTAATTCAGTGAACAATCATAGTCAACCAGATATCATTGTGTGCAAGTTGTAAAGTATTGATAAGTGTTAAATCCAAATGTTAAAGATAACCTTAACATTGATCTGCTGTCAGACTTGTATTTTTGTGATGGTAATAATAGCAATTATTCATTAGGTCTAATGATACATTAGGTTTGAAAAATAAATAATCATTAGTATAAGCAAGTTTTCAGTAACTTCGTTATCCTTCGTAAGACAGATTTTCTCTTCATAATCATTGAAATGTATGATGTACGCTATAGGGACAGGAACATACACCAATACAAAAATTTCTCCGTGAATATATTTAGTTGCACAGTTTATATACTATCAGTTATTGTGAGTTCATTACAATAAATTACTCCATGACTATGCAGAAATTACCGTATTTACCTGAATATAAGAAGAACCCCTCATTTTGATGAAGACTTTTTTTAAGAATTTTTGACAAGTTCTTACCATTTAGTCAAAATAATATTGCAAATTGACTTGAAAATTATCTTATGGATGAGACTGTTATAACTTATGTCTGAGCCAACAATATTTTCTTGCTCCTTAAAACCATCATAATCATAGTTTTTGTCTTACCCTCTTTATCTTCACGTTTTTCATTGTTTCAGTTTGGTCTTCCTAATGTACTGCGATGTCTTCTGACTTTGAGATCCCTCTGAAAGTTTTTTGTGTGGAATTTGCCTTACTCTTTCAAATGACGCCTCATTCGAACATTCCCTCCTGTGTCACTAAATTTTCTTCCTGAACCATTCTTATTTGTGATATATCAGATATATATATCAGATTCTTTAATAGACTAAACTTGAAATTCGCATCGTGTGATGTTCATGTGATCTGTGAACTTGTACTTCTTTGTTCCTCCATTTTGCAGATAACATTGGAGATAGCGACAAGTCTCCTGGTTCGGAGAGATTTTGCTTAAAAAATATTTGTTCATCATTATGTTAGAAAACCTCGACACGTTTGTCATTAAAATTGTCATCACGTTAGTTTTATTAGTCGGGACGGAGAGACGGTTGCAAATGGCATGCAGGTTGCAAGCAGAGGGTGCATGTGCAGCTATATTTTTGAAAATAATATCAAATGAAATTTACGTAAAACAATAAGACTCTTACTTTGCCGTGGTGAAAGGTCTGAATACAGCATGCAGAGGAAGTGAGAATGAGGTTGAAATATGTTTCTTGGGCTATGAGTGAAGGGTTGGAGGTGGTCGGGTTCGTGTCTTCTTGGAAATGTCTCAAGAGGTAAGGGAACCAGTTGGTGGGGTAGGGGGGTGTAAAATGATTAGCAGAGGGGATACAGGGAAGTTGGTTTGTTTGTTGAGGAGAGAGACAGATTTCTGTTTGGATTGAAAAACATGAAACATTTCTAAAGCGCTCCTTTTCTAGAAATTATGATCTGTTTAATTTGTGATTGGGGTTGAGAATTTTAATTTGTGATTGGGGATGAAGAGTGATGCCAGTATTTTTTGAGATATGTAGCAAAGTGCAATCTGTTTGTGTTTTTTCCATGCATGTAATTGTCATTTCATTCTGGCCTTGAAGCTTCTGCTGTCTTGCCTATGTATTTAGCTTTGCATTTGTGGCAGTGGAGTTTATAAATCCCTGACTATATTATGAGCGAGATGATGTTTTGATGAGGGAGTAGATGTTTCAGGGATTTGTGTATGATAAAGGAAATGCAAAAATTGGATTTGTGAAGAATGTGAGCTACCTTTTGTGATATTTCTCCAAAAACAGAATAGAAAAAAATTTTGAAGGTTTCTGGGTGAGTGGAGTGAGGGTGTGTGGTGAGTGGGATGTTTATTTATGTATTTATTGACTATAAAGACTATTGGCCAGTTACAAAATAATTAAAAGTAACATAATATAAACTTTGAGAATTTCAAAAGGTTGATAACTCTGGTCTCTTTAACAAGATAATGATCGATAAACGGAATATCAAACAATATTTCTTTAAAGGAAACTTTAAAATTTCAGTTTTAAGAAAATTGATAAGCTCGCACATTTTCAAATCTAATATATCAATGTTCAGTTTCTCACTGTTTCTCCCTCCCTCACCCTGAACCTTTCTGTCTCTGTCTCTCTGTCTCTGCCGCTCTGTCCCTTTCATTCACATTTACTTGCAGATTCTGCTGGTCTTCTCTGAACAGGTGAGGTAATATCGGGAAGCGCCAGACCAGCAAAAATGTAATACAATGTTCGAGAAGAGCTCATTCTGTAGATTACGGTGTGAGAAACGTTTCTTTGAGGCGTTTGGCCTCAAAATTTTAGATTTTTAAGGCCCTAGAAAGCCTCATTTAGGAGTTATTTAATGATAGAAATTCAAAATGTTGACGATTGTGATGCGGGTTTCATTTGACATGAATATTTAGTTGTTTTTTTTCTACAGAGCCATTTAGTGGAGTTTGAACAGAATTAATAACAGATAAACCTTCTGGGTGAAAAAACATGTAGAAGTGTCAGCTTTCATAGAGATTGGTCCAATGGTGTCGGAGTTTAGCTCTTATATACATGCCAACATCCAGTTTTGTATATAAAGCTAGAATGCCATCAACATTAGTTTTTGTGGAAGGGATTGTTTAATGTCAAACAAGAGTGTTTCAAAACTGTTCATGATAAATGTTGGAAGACCAGAATTTTGTAGGAGGAGTTATTGAACATTTAGAAGTTGACATTCTGACTAGCATTCAAAATTAAGTAAATGTAAGGGAAAATATTTAATATTATTTTACAATGTGTTTATTATTTTTTGAATTATTGTATTTAATAAACTTATGGGAAAATTTCGAGCGGATGCCTAAATTGAGGAAACTATCAACCTCTGGCCATGTGAATGGTATCTGAGGTGTTGTTTCATATCCTGGGAGACTGGAAAAATACAAAAACAATGAAATAGTTTGGATTTTGAGTGAAGAATGCAAATATTTGATTACGTTAATTCACAAATTCTCAAATTTTAAGTTTCAATTTAACTCTCATACTCTTTAATACAAAGTGTTTCGCCACTTCTTACAACACAGCTGATATACAGGGTGAGTCACGTAACTTTAGCACCTCCTGTAACTTTTGAACGGTTAAAGTTATTGCAATGCAGTTTTCACGGAAGTGCATGAGGGGAAGGGGCTAATAGATACGTGCATTAATTTCTATTTTATCACTTGTATTTTACGAGATTTTTTAGGTAACTTTGTTTTTTCAAATGGAACTATACATATTTTTTCAGACCACCATGACGAGCGTAAAAAGACGAATCCAATGATGTACATATTGTCATATGTTACATAAGCATTTTCTTGATTAATTTTGATTTTTGCGACTGGGGTTTAACGGACATTTTGAATAGTCTACCACACAAGGTCACACAGCACTCCACCAGCAACGCGCGCCCGAGCAAGGGAAGGGAGATTTGAAGATACGAAACGTATTCCAAATATTCACAAAACCATTGCAGTTTTTTCCTGAACTGTGCTTTCATCCTTCCGCATTTTCAGATTTTCGACTTTCTTTGATTGAAGGAATTAAAGGATGGAAAATAAGGATTTGTCATTAGTTTGTATCGTAATAAAATTGTTTATAACTTCAACTCCATTTAATGGGGTTTCATAAGATACGTATTAATGGGATCTTGAAACAAAGCACAATAAGAATAAATTATTAAACTGTACAAAAAATATTGCGTATTTTCAGCAAACAATTTTAATGTTAATAAGAATATAATAATAACTTAGGGATAGAAATAATCTTATTTCAATAAATACTACTTAAGACAAATCCGTATTTTCAATCCCTAAGAAACACAAAATATCTGAAAATGGATCGGGATGGAAAGGAGAGTTCAGGAAAAAATGCAATAGTTTTGTGAATATTTTTCGTATCCTCAAGTACTTCCCTTTCCCGACCCCGCGTTTGCTGGGGGAGCGCTGCGTGACCTTGTGGGGCTGACAGTTACAATGAAAATATCCGTTGAACACTAGTCGCAAAAAAATCACAATTACTCAAAAAAATGCTTATCTAACATATGACAATATTTATATCTTTGGATTCGTCTTTTTACGCTTGTCATAATAGACTGAAAAAATATATATAGTTCCATTTGAAAAAACAAAGTTACCTCAAATATCTCGTAAAATACAAGTGATAAAAGAGAAATCAACACACACATCAATTAGCCCCATTCCCTCATTCACTTCCGTGAAAACTGCATTGCAATACCTTCAACCGTTCAAAAGTTACAGGAGGTGCTAAAGTTACGTGACTCACCCTGTATAAGAAGGAAGGAAGAAGCTTCAGTATTTAATTTCAGAACAGCCAAGTTTTGCGGCTCCTGGAATCCATTTTCCACATGGAATCGCACCAGTTTTTGCTGCTGATCACTGACTTTGACTGGTTTAAGAAAAGAAAAACACAAGGACAATCCAGTGAATATTGTTGAAGTTGCATGAAAATGAAAATTCTGGTTTAGCATGTTTTCATCAAGCAAACAAGTGTTTGGACACATTGAAGAAATATGAAACATGAAAGCTTTCATTGTTATGTTTATCTGATATTTATATTATGCTAGAAATGTCTCTCCGCAGTGTCACCTTGCTGGTGAGATTGCTTGCAACAGAAATTATGTTGGTAGAACAAGCAGCAGCTTGTAACAAGAGAAAACTTACATTTCGTACTCGCTACAAAAATAATAGATGCTGGAAGTGTGATCCCATTCACTTGTTTCCTATCAGTTGTGACTAACATAAATGCAATTTAGTTAATATGAAGCCCTGATTCAGTGCAGAGAGACTTTCCTGAGGCAATACTTGTATTACTTTTTCATGTTTAGTTTGTGCTGATAGCAACTAATAGTTAATGCTGATAGCAACTAATTTAGTTTCTAATATTGAAGAAGGATCTTTTAAAGAGTTATTTTATTAACCCCTTTCTAATTATTTTAACTGTGATACGTACACATCTTCGCTTCCTAACGAAATGATTTTTTTCAGATTAAACTGAGTCTTCGTCATACTCTTTGGTTGGATCCTCTCGAGTGTTATGAGCGCTTGGTGACATTAAAGACGAGCACCATCATATTTTCATTGCGTCGGAAACTGTTGGAAGCTCAGCTAGCTGTGGAAAGTCCTCAACATTTGGAGCTGCTTAGTCAAGCCTGCGCGAGGGCTGGGATAGATGTTCCTCAGTATGCCCCTTCTAGTAAGTGTAGAACTCTTGATGTGACAGAGTTGTTTTTAGATTGCCTCATTGTTACTACAAGATCTTCAGGAATGGGTGTATATTCTTGAGTACTGATTAATAAACGTAGACATTTCTTATGCTTGTTGAAATTCAATTTGTTACAATTGTAGATACGTCATCACACACTGAAAAATCTGAGAAGGTAAATGTGTGCTGGGCTCATCTACCTGCTGATGAATTTTCACTTGTGTATTTCATTGTTGGTGATCATCCAGGCAGATTCTATGTCCGGCAAGAAAAATTTGAAGATCTGTAAGTCTGTGAAATGTGTAAATTAATTTTAATTTATTTTTATTTACAATTTTTAAAGTTGATTTATTGTCATGTTTATTTGCATTTTAGGGTACATAAGATGGATAAGAAACTCACCAAACTTGCAAAAGAGAGAGATTCAAACAGCAGGACACTTTTTGCTGGCGATTATTGCATTGGAAAATTTCCAGCAGATAACAGGTTCTAAATTTAATTCTTATATTATGGTTTCACAGTTGTAGAGGTTAGGGATTGTTTTTCAGAAGTGATTTAGTTTGTTCAGATATCACTACAAAGTAATCCACGGCCAACTTAACAACAATAATTGCTTTCATAATGAAAGGGAAATGTGTTCACACAAGTGTTCTGTTAGTCCTTGACCTTCTATTAACTTCTATTTATGTCAGTCTTATCACATTTCACAGGATGAAGAGTCAAATTTAAACAAAAATTACAGTATACTAGAACTTTTACAAAGTGGATGAAATGTATAATATTTGTGTCATAAAACTCGATTGGTTATCAAATTTGGCCTAATGACCTTGTTTGATAGTTATCTGATCTCGTATATATTAATAAGATATCTTACTATATGTCATAAATATTATATTTTTTCAATTAATTACTTTTTTTCGTAATGTACAGTAATTTTGAGTAATTTAACATTGTTATCACTTGTTATACACTTTACTTTGTGCCATAACTTGTTATCACTTGTTTTTCTCCTTAGATGGTACAGAGCCCATGTTGAAAATTCACAGAATGATACTTTGGATCTCTTCTTTGTGGACCATGGTGATAGAGCCACTGTGTCCAGAAGTGAAGCAATACCTTTACCTAAGGATTTGATTACTCAGTTACCATTTCAGGTGAGTGTTTAGATGTGAAGTCCGTTAAATGAAAATTTCCTTTGTATTTCTAACTTACAAGGCCTCAAGAGCCACAACTAAAACATTTAATATGGTTACAGACCATGTTTACATGATTCGGGCGATCCATTTCTGACTTTCCCGTATTGATCTGAGCAGTTTGCCTTGCTGCTGTGTAATGTGCGGAGGGGGGGAACCATGTGTGATATCAGGCTCTGTACCATGCATAACGCAGGGAAACACATTTGGATGATTTTGCTTTTGTGAATTTACTAGAAAAAAATCTTATATTTAAATTTAACCTATTATTACATTAAGGGGGTATTAATCCCCTATCAGGGTGCAAGCGCTAAGTGGCCCATGTTCATGCCCAACATGGATGCAAAGGACTTTCACTTTTGACTAATCACCTTTCATGGGCCACAATAAATGGCATTGCAGGCAACCGGTTGGACAACCCTGCTAAGCTGGAAAATTGACAATGTAATTTATGAGAAAGTAAAAGGGTTAATATCATTGATTACAAGTCTGTGTGAAAATGTCTTTTCTTTTGTCTTGTGTAGGCTATTGAATGTTGCTTTGCTGGTGTGAGCCCTGATCAAGGAGACAGGTGGAGTGAGAAGTCCATTGATGCACTCTATGGTATTACAGCGAAAGCAGGAACAGTGGATGCAGTTAAGCTTTTATATGCAAAGGTAGGATTTTGCTAACCATTCCACCAACATTACATTATATCATTTTGTTTTAAAGTTATGAGATAAATTACTTAATGTTCTCCTTTGTGGCTTCTTTTAAACTTGGTCATGTCCAATTATCATTGATAAAACTTAACAGTTGCAAACATGATGTGGAGTTTTTAGTTATGATCAGCAATTGTAAACATGTCAACATTTCATATCACAAATAAAATTGCAGTTCCAGCTTTGAACTGTACTAAAGAGTTCCATAGAAAATATAGAATAACATTTTTAAATAGCAGTAATATTTATATTTCTCTACAAGTAATTAAAGTTGAATGTAATTAATAAACTGAGATTTTAAAAATATTTGTTCCATAGGCTTATGTTTTTTTCATTTTTTTAATGTAACTTGAGTAATCAGTTAATAACATTCAAAACGACTCCTTCTAACAATCTGTAAATCTTCTAACAAAAAGAATTTTTCATTTTCTTGTAGGTATTGGATAAGGTTAAACCTGCAGACTGCACTGGTGGCTACAAGTACCATGTAGCTCTGATTGAAGTGACAACACATGGCCAGGCATTACTTAACAACAGCCTTGTAGCCTGGGGTCTAGCTTCACAGAGCGAGGAGCAGAAATTGCTGCTGCAGGGACTCGACTTTAGCCATTTGACACCTCCCTTGGATCGTGACTGTTCTAGCGAGTCAGATGATGATGAGATGGAGGAGGAAGAAGAAAAGTCATTGAAATCATTGAATGGGACAGAAGTTATTTTTGAAGAAAACTGGAATTGTGAACAGTCAGAAAATAGTAATGTTCAGTGTAGTGAGGTTAACTCCTCTTCTCTGGCGTATTCCCTTGAAAGCACTGCGTCCAGCACTGAAGCGCGCTTGGAGGACACATTTGCCAGCTTTGATTTCAGTGCAATCACAGAGGATGAAATTATGGAGTTCTTTGAGAAATCCATGGTAGGTTTATTAGCACATTAAATTTCATAATAATTATGTGACTGCCCAAATGTAAAGAAGCTGCTGTTTGCGACCTCAGCATTTCGATACAGAGCTTTGGCCTAATTGAAAGTGAGTGTGGATTGTAGTCTTATTTATTTAGAAGAGAGGAGTGTTTATAGCCTGACTAGGTGGCTTGTGGGTTAGCCTGCTTGCTTTCCACGGCGCAACACCGGGTTTGATTCCCGGTGAGGTCAATTATATAAGTATGCTTTCCTTAGAAAAGTCCCAGTATCTGTTGCTGTGGGACTATGAGAAAGCCCGCCCTATGGTTATGAAGACCAGTATATGTGGTGAAGGGTTATCTTTGTGCTAACCACACAAACCCCTTATCCTGTGGCAGAGAGGCTGGGTCACCACTGGTCGGCCAAGGCCTGTATTGGGCTGTTGAGCCATAGGACAGGAGTGTTAAAAGGCAGTTCCAAAAAATAGACATGTTAAGCATTATACCCATTCCTATTTTACTTTCCCATCAACCAAGAAAATTCGAGCTTTATATAGTTATACTTCTTGGTTTTTAACCTTCAATTTGATGTGCTTAAAAAAAATTCATGATTTGTTACACAGGGTTTCTGGTTACCCCATATTAACTACTATTTAAAGTAAAACACCATGTATTACCTACATCTTTTTAATTGTGTTATAAGAAGGCTCTTTCTAAGTCTATAAAGGCAAAGAACTGAAGTTTTACAGTTTTTGTAAACTTGTCTTCTTCTAATAACTTCTACAAATTATTTGTAGGGTTAAAGTATTTGCATTAAACGAGTTTGACACCCTTTTCAGTTTCCAAACAAAGTGTTCCTTGAGATGAATCGTGCTCCTCAGTGGGAGAAGAGAGAGATTACTTCCGAAGCTGAACCACAGTCTACTTGTGTTCATACTAGCAGGCTGTGATTTAGCAATACTCTGTTATTTTTTTTGTACACATCTCACTTATACTGTATATTGCACATTCTAAGTGTATGGTGTCTTTCTGTAGTGTAGTTTTTGAAAACTTTCTTCATGACTTCAGATACAAGTAACATAGTTTTCACTCAATAGCACAAACAGCAGGATATTTACAGCTGAATATGAAGCCTAATAAAGCCAAGATGTAGTCCAGATTTTCAAAACTAATTTTTTAATCTAAAATTACAATTTAGTAAAATACGAAGATCAGTTTTTGTTTACAATATGGGTGATGGATGGATGAATGAATGAATGAAATCAGTCACATTTGAATATATTTTCACCCAACAGTTACAAATTATGCTTAAAAATAAATATGAACAAAGAGTTCAAAACATCCAATACATCTTTAAAATTAACAGTATGATTTAGTGATGAGGCATAGAAGTGTTGTGAAGTTGTTGCTAGATCTGGCCATTGTCTTTCTGAAGCAATGCATACTGTTCCCAATTGCTGAAAACCTGGCCAAAGTATGAAGGTATGGCCTAAATTACTGGAACCAGAGTGTTTGTCATTTCTGAAAGACTTTGGGCAGGTACAGTGATGACTGAAAAACTGTCATGCCTTGCCATTGATATGAGTAAGTGTATTTTTAAAATATAGTAATAAAAGACATCACTTATTTAGAGCAATACACTAAAATGGTTAAAACTAACGATGACCTATCTTGTAAAAGATTAAAAACTGATATTAATTTTAAAAAATCAAATTTATTTATTTTAATCATGATTTTTAGAAACACTAATTTCTGTATATCAGGTTCATTGTAGCTAATTAACCATTCTGCATCTGAATTATGCATGATATTTAACAAGAAAGTCGCAATCATTTCCAGTATTACATGCCATCAAAGGCATCTAATGCTGATGAAGGAACACACTGGACTTGAACCAGTTACAGGAGGACTTGCCCTACAAATACGAGGAGCAAAACAGGATGTGGGAAAGAAAGGAACTTCCCGTTTGATTGTGTGAAGATGGCTGCTTAGTCTAGGAATTTTTTTGAAAGTGGTTCTAATAACAAACTATTTAACAGCAAATGTTCCATTGTGGAATCTAAATAATATTATCAGCTCCATTCTTTGAAATCTCTTTGAGAGATGTAGTAAAGTATCAGATGAATCTACTGCGAATAAAATTTATGAGAAACAAATGTTAGAATGGGTTAAATGTAGGTAATGAAAAGGGCAAGGCTTTCCAATCATCAGCCCACAGGCTGCATGCAGCCCACCGGATCTTCTTGTGGGGCCTGCAACTCCTTTGAAAAATTTTATTACACCAATCAAATACAATTCCACAATTCCTCTTATTTTTATTTAATGATATATATTTATTTTCTCGTATGTACATTAATCATTGAGTATGTCTTATAAAAGTCGTATCTAATATATATTTGTTTTAGTAAAATCTCTGTTATTAGGATAAAAAACATCTTAAATTACGGTGTGGCCCACAGCTTAACTAGAATTTGATATGTGGCTCATAGGCCCTTCTAAGTTGGACAGCCCTGGTATAGGGCATGTTTTAGTGTATTTTTCACAGATTTTAGTGCTACATATTTTATAGATTTATTAGTGCATTTTAATCTGGTCTCTACTTACAGAAAAAGTCTGATGTGGTGGGTACCTGTACTAATACCTTTGAGTGTAGATGCTCACACTTATTAATGAACATGTATGGGTTACTGATTGAAAGTGTACTTGCATATGTTTTACTTGCTTTGTATTATGTTCTCAAAATAGGAAGATTATACAACAAGCAAAGCGGCAACCTCTAATGACCCAAGTTCAATGGTTGTCGAAGATCAGGAAGAGCTTGAGCAAGATGCTTCATCTCGAATCCGTGCAACGTTGGACGAATCTGGAAAAGACGAGGAGGAGGAGGACCTGACCTGCAATCAAGAAAATGCAATAAGGACATCTTCACAAAAGTGCAATCCTTCTTGCAGTTTAAGTGTTGAAAATGAAGAATGTGAGACAAATTCTGCATCGGAGGACGACCGCATCATGCCACATTTGGTGCGAATCACAAGAACACCCCTTGTTTATTGGCGCCAGGATGCATATTTTGTGTGGCTGATGGTAGATCTTCCAGGGGTGGACAATTACTACTTGAGATGGGATGAGGATCATGTACATTTCTGGTAAGTTAAATTTTGAAGAAAAATAGTTAACTGTTGTTTTTAAAGAAAAAATCATTATAGGCATTTCATTAAAATCAATGCAATCTAGGCATTTGCATAAAAGTCTAGATATATTTCATATTCTCTCTCCTTTTTCTGTCTTTCTTCTTATTCGTCTTCATCTTCTTCTTCTGTACAGAAATTTGAGAGAGGCTGGAGTTGTTTAGAAATTGCTGTCATTTAATGTATAGGATCATTTAGGCCACATTAAACATTCTATGAAAAATTTACTTAATAGTTATAATTAATGGCACATTCAATTGTCATTGGCGCAGTGACTACAGTTGCCTCTGCAGCATCACTGAGAGTGAAGTTCTAGAGTTTGAGTACTGACGGTGGGGGATTTGTGACATTTGCTACTACAGCAAGGTATTTCATTCGCTTGCTGTAGTGCTGTAAATTCAAGCATCCCAAGCTCACTTCCATTGGGCTAATTCACAGGTCAGAGCAATGGTTCTGATGGCATTGCTCTGCATCTTGAGGAAAGTAAAGGTGACATGTGTGCAATAGCATTGCAGAACAATGTAAGCTAGTTACATCAGGAATGTTTCAAGCCATTGTTCCTTGTACAAGTTACATATACTGCATTTAAGCAAACCGAAGTGTATGGAAATTTAATTAATGTTATGCAGATTTCTTTACAAAACTATGGATCGTAATAATATCATTCATTCATTTATTCCTGCTTTTCTATAAAATAAGATTTATTACCTGTGCTTAAATAATAATAATAATAATAATAGATAGATAGATAGATAGATAGATAGATAGGTAGGTAGTACAAACTTGAAATGTTTAAAAAGGACTGACTTGCGAAGTCTGGTACCAAGTGTCAGATGCTTGGTTTTCTTGGACAAGTACTTTCACTTGTGATGTCAATGCAAGTGAAAACCTGTCATACTGGGCTGCCGTGTAGTGGATTTTGTGTTAGCAGCTATGGTGTTCAAGTGAAAATCTCTTGTGTAGTCTTTCATGTGTAGCTAATGTCACATATCATGTTTCTGCTGGGAATAGACAGCGCTACCTCGTGTTACAATGTGCACCACACTTTGAGGACTGACTATAGTAGATGGCACACCCAAAAAACAATAAATAATCCCTTGCTCACCTCTCAGTGACAGGTTATTACTATCCAAATCAATTGTACACCTTTTTTTCTCGTGTCATTCGGAACCCACTATGGGCAGGGAACCAGAAAACCTTAACATTGTTTTGAGTACCCACCCCACAGTGAAAGCAACTTGAAGTGACTCAGTTATTCCACTCACATAATATTGTTTAAAAAGCTTCTCTCAGTTATCCATTACATACATCAGTTACACGTTTTGTAAAACTCATTTTTCCTTTCTTTTCTTCTTTCATTCCGAAAACAAAATATTATTTTATTTTATTTTTTGCATTAAGAATAAATAAAATTAAAATAATATAACAACTTAATTTTCTTTTCCAATAAAAAATAATATTTTTGAACACTTTTAAAACTTAATTCAAATGAAAATATATTATATTACAATATGAATTAATAAAAATATTATATTACAGTATTCAAATGTAAATATATATATATATATATATATATATATATATATATATATATATATATATATTACAATAAATATAAGAGTTAAAATTGTATAAAAAATTGAATTACAAAATTTTGCACCAGGTATTCTAAGGCATCAAAATTAAATTTCTGAATTTCTTTTCTTTCTTTTTTCTTTCTTTCTTTCTTTCTTTTCCCTCTACTCATACAAAGTTAATGTAGCCAAATCTCTAAAATTATATTTATTAGCATTAATTTTAATTATCTGTAGTATCACCTATTACATTCTTTATTTTGCAAATGTGAAGAATGATTTTCTAGTTGGGACTAGTTCGAAAATTATGTGTAGCACAACTCCTGAATTTGTTCATACACTCCCTATGAAAAGGCTTGGACAAGCCAAGTTTTTGAAATGACTTATTTTACATTTTTATATTTCTATTTAACAAAACTGTGTATACAGTAACAGCAAAGTTGACATTTCTTTGAAACATTTCAAATTGAGATGAAGTTGTTCTAGAGTGAAACATTTTTTATCTTTTAAAGTAATGAATATTTATATGATACTTAAGTATGGCATGAAATTTATTTTGGCTTGTATTTTGTAGGACTGTTGTGAAAGATAATGTTTATTCATTTGATTTACATTTATTTGGGCCCATTGTCCCCACTTCATTGACACATTCTGGGGGACTTTTTGTTCGTATCAAGATGCAGAAAGTGATGATTGGTGAGTGAAAAATTTCCATTACTTTTCAGTTTGTAGACTGAGCAAATAAGTCTAAATTAGTGTTGGTAATATAGATGCTTAGTATATTTTGGATAATTGGACAGAATTTTCATCTATAATAAATGCTACAACTTGCATGCCAATTTGTACTTCAAATTGCCAGTCATGCATTATTAATTGTAATTTATGGTGTTACAAAATTATAGTTCTTTCTTTTAATATTTGTTATGCATATATACAATGATAATATTGCTAGTTGAGTCCCAGTAATTCTTCAGACGCCTCATAAAAAACACACTTCAGCCACAGAAGCTCAGGAGATTTGAATTTGCAATTTTCAAAAGTTCTCAGGTTTTAATAAAAATCAGACTTGTTTCCTTAAGGACTTAAAAACCCTCTTCTCTATCTGAGGAAAAATATTGTAAGAAAAAAATCTGACAAAAGGAATCGAACCCATGAATTAAGATTCAAATGCTGAATTTTTTTCCATTATGCTGTAAACCTAGCAAGCCGGAATTTACTGTACTTAAACCAACTTGAGGAAAGACTCGTGATTTTATTAAAAATTACTAATATTTCGAGAAACAGTATTTGCAGTGCACAGTACAAGATATCCCAGGGCAGAACATGTAGTTCAGTTTACAACTGATTAAACTTTTCTGTTTATATCTTGTTCCAATTGTTGATAAATATTGTAGTGCAATAAAGTTTTATATTTTTTATGTTAGTAATGATGTTTAATGAGTGTTGGTGACTTAAACATCCAAAGTCGGTTTGTGAAGCAAGATACACTAAAGATTTAATGATGCATCTGATAGATAACTGCGTGTGCTCCAATAACTTGTACTGGTGCGTGTACCACAGGGTTAAAAATACAAATCATTGTAAAGGAAAGTCATAAGGCTTGCTAAAATCATGAATTAGGGTCAGGATATTTGAACTCAAACAACAAAACAAAAGCAATGTGGAATATAGTAAAAAATACGACTTCCATCAATTAGAAACCTTATAGAGAATGTTTTAAAAGATAACTATAGAGATGTGGATGATCTGCCAATGGTGGCTAGTATCTTCAACCAGTATTTTTGACAATTGCTGTTGATCTCACAATGGTTTTTAAGCCACAAAATTCAACACGAGACACTTCCCCAAAAATTTTTTGAAACTATGTTCATTTCCAAACTTCTTCCTATGTAATTCTCAAAATAAACGGTAAAAAAGAAACCAATATTTGGTCTGTTTAGATGATCTTCCAGATTGTTTGTTGGACTTGTGCATGTGCCATTATACACCCGTTAATTCACCTGTTTAATGCATCCTTATGCACCAGAACTTTCCAGATATTTTCAAAACAGCTAAGATTAAGCCACTCTTCCAAAAAGGCAACAAGAATAAAATTCAAAATTGGCCAATTTCTCCTTTGCCAGTTTTTCAAATGTACTAGTCTTTTTTTTTTATGTACGAATGAAAACCTTTCTAGTAAATATGAAGCGTCATTTGATTCCCAACATGGATTTTGAAAATCAAAATCTAAGCCAAACAGCCATATTTTCTTTCCTTAAAGATGTCTCTTCATATATGGGTGGATCAAAATTAAGCTCCTATTGGAATATTTTTAGATCTTTCAAAAGCATTTGACATCATTGACCAAAACCTTTTTCTTTCAAAATTATCTTTGTATGCAATTAGTGGCATTGCTCTAGATTGGTTATATTCGTACCTTAAACAAGGATGTCAGAGAGTAGAAATAATTACTGGAATGATGAGACATTTACACCCCTTTCCGATTCATTGCCATTGGTTAATTTCTTTCTGTATTAAGAATTCAACTTGTTTATGGCTTAGGGGAGGGATCCCAGAATTAAGAATACGTGCACAGAAAACACTTCTCTCCATAGCATGTCACATAGTTTTTAGCTGTTTTTGACGTAAAGTATGATAATGAAGGAAAAATCAATTTGTGAGTATCAAGGACCCACCAAACGCACTCTGCGCACTCAAGGAAGTAAGAGGAAGTAATTTACTACAAATATGAACAAGATTTATCTGGCTTTTTCTCTCCAGGATCTGGCAATAGGAGTTTTTCTAATTTGCCATTTTTTTCCACAGCTTTATAATTCTTTCTCTATACTGCAAAAGCAGTAGGCCGAAAAGTAAAATTTTCGACAGTCAGGTTGAGGTTCACTGGAGAAGAATTCTTGGGACAGGCTGATGTGATCGGTGATTTCTCTGGCGAAAATCCTAACTAACAAATCACTGACCATGCATGATCTTTCCTTCTTCATCCTTGATCCCTCCTTCTTTCCCCTCAACCCCCCCTCCCCACTGCACTACCACACAGGTCGAGAAACCTCATGGGAGCTTAGTTTGTCTCGGCTGGAAAGGGAGTCCGTTTGCACATTCAACCGAGAAACGAACACACTACACTTATGGGACCAATCACCATAGTATTTGACGCGACCAGAAACACTAAACACTTATTCACTCATCCCCCCCCCTCCACTCACCACCCTGGCCTGTTGTGTCTGCTTCTCTCCCCTGCAACAATGCCACTAGAAGTACTGTAGTTTGAATTAAACTAAATGTTGGACAAATTGGAGTTACATTTTAGTTTCATGAATGAAGGATTGTTTTTTCTTGGCAGCTGAAAAGTCTTTATGGATCATGTGTGCACACCTACATACACTTCTTTTATTATGAGCGAGTAAGACCCTATTCTTTGACAGTCTCTGTTTTCACCCCTTCCTTCAAATTAAGTCAAATGCAAAGTAAAGAATTAAATAATTTTAACATTTGATAGGAATATATTTGAGATCCTGATATTCAGAAAACTATGTACCATTGGACCTCCCCCCCTTTTGTTTCCCCCCTTCATTCTTTTCTTCTTCTTCTTCTTCCTCCCCCCCTCTTTCTTTAGTATGCCATGACAGCACACATTAAAACTTCTCATAACCACTTTACATATTATCTGAATTATTGATGTTTATAATAAAGTGGCTTTGTTGACTGATTTTGCATTCAATGTAGAGACTAGTCTGAGGATCGATCAGGTACATAGACCCACCTGACATGTGAATGATTGGACAAATTGCCAGTTGCGTTTCACTTAATATTTCATGTCTGATGTCGTGCTGGTTGCATAAGTCCTAAGTTTGATAGGTGATCAACTGGCCAAACGTGAAATGGATCTGTGAACTGTATATGTTTAGCTCTACCTGTTTTATGTTCTTTGCCTAGGAATGGACTGGCTTCGTCTTGTCGTTAGTTCAGAAAAACTGCTGTGGGTGAAGAGACATTATGATGCAGAAAATAGTAGTGACATGGATGAACTACGATGTAAGTACTTGAGCGAAGAGGAATTTGGCCAGATTCAACAATTAGTTAGAAATATGGAGAGAAAAAGTTATCCTTATTCAGGTTTTATTTAGCTGGTATTTATATTGCTTGACTTCAGAATTTTGCTGTTTGCTTCTTTCTTATAGATCTTTCAAAAAGATTAGACAAATGAAACTTTCTAACTGTTTTGTTCATCATTCAATGAATCAGTTTCTGTATAATGAAACTGAAAACATTTGTTAAATTAATTTCCATAATCATATTGGTGAATCAGGTTCTACTTTTGGTGAAAGACGCACCTTTAGTGTCTTAACAAATTCAGAACACTTAGCTTCTTCTTTTGAAGTTTGGTGAAAAAATTCCACTACAAAATTTAAACTAATATTTTTATATTTAATATTCTAGTTACTGAGGGCTTCCCTGTTTTCACTTCATTATATAGTCCCAGCTTCTCTGTTGACGGAAAAAGAAAATAATCCTCCTCCCTTTCTTCAATTTCATTTTTTTAAAGTGGTTTTCCTTGCACTGTTTTTGTATTTTTGTTCATTGTGAAAATAATTGATCTTTATTGTTCAATTTCATGTTCCATGCATATTTTTAAAAGCAATATTTGTGATGTGGCTTTAGTGGCAGAGCAACTGAGAATTATAAAGGAAATGGAAAGGAAGAAAGAAGATCGGATTGAGAAGGGAGGTCTCCTGCCTGCCGATGAGGCTACTTATGAAGCCGATGAGAGTGACAGTGACTCCAGCTCCTCAGATTTGTTCCTGGCTGACGAACAGTATGATCCCTTATGATCCTTTGAACTGAAAAGATCGGCCTATGTGTGTGTGGATGTTACTGTGTTCATTACACAGATAATACTTAAAGACTGAAGATGTGTAAAAGCTTCTCCTCCTCCTCCCTTTTTTTTCTTCGTCTTTTTCTTTCTCCCTTCCCTGTCTGAAAACTCAAACTGTTCATTGTTCTGTCATAGTAGTATTTGCAAGTCATCATTCTGAACAATAGTAACAAAATTCCATCCAAAGTGTAGTGAACAATCAGTGCAGAAAGCAGTAGGCTTCTTTTAATGCTGTAAAAGATGGAGGATGTAATCTTTGAAGAACATGTGAACCCCTTTTTGTGGGGGGGCAAAGGAATCTCTTCAGATAAAACATTCCTTCCAAATGAATGTTTCCTTTTTTGTGTGTCTGTGTGTGTGTGTGTGTTTGTGTATATGTATTTGTGTGTGCATATGAATTTGCTTATTTTTACATAGTAGAACTATTATAAAGATTATAATTTTTGATTTGTTGATTTCACTTTTTGTAAGAATGCTTCAGTTTTGTTAAAATAAAAGACAATTGAACATGTACCTGAATAAATACATCTTAATTATAGAGTTGAATAATTTGTTCATTTTCTAACATATTGCAATTTCCACTGAAGACTTCTATGAGAAATGCTTTATTTCAGAGGTATAATAAGAGTTTCCTGCTGTAGAAATTTCCTTGTTTTTAGCAAAATGCAGGGCTAAAAGTATCTTAAAACATTTCCAATTAATGCAGTAATATTCTGTTTGATACTTATTTGATGAAGTGTTTCTACATTTTGACATTTACTAGTATTGAAAGTTAGAATTTCTTATTCCTAACAGAAAAATGCTGATATTGTGAAATGAGTATTTTTTCTTGTGGTTTTTAAAATTACATTTCCTAAATAGGAACCACTAAAAAAGTTGTTCCCAGAGACACACTTGAAGTTCCTAATTTGTGTATGAAATAGTGATATAGCATTCATAGAAGTTGCTTTTACCTGGTAACATTTAAAGTATGTCATTAGAGTTTTTGCACAAATTGAAACATCTTAGTGATTTTGCTATTAACCCACTTACTTTTATCCGATATTGATGTTATGTTAAAATGCTATGTTATGTTAAAATAATGGCAGAAAAATGCTACTGCACCTGAATTAATGAGTGTAATCACTGAATTTTTAGGTGATGCACCTACGGGCAAAGCGTGTGTTGGGAGCTTTCATTTTTTTATTTCTAACATTTTATGTAACCCAATTGAAAGCATTTCACAAACTTGCCTTGCGCCTAAATACACCATCTTACACCATCTGTCCCTATTTCCCAACGTTTGCACGCACACACAAGCATTACATGAACATACTGTTTAAAATTAAATCGAACAATATTTGTGCAAGTCATGCATTTTGCTTTGCTACCCTTTGCTCCAAATTAATTTGCCTCTATTATTAACCTCAGAAGAACAAAAGCAAAGGGGACCCATTGTCTTCAATACCAGTTATCGCGCATTACCAGTTGTTTTTTCTTTTCTCTCTCTCTCTTTGGTTTTTTAATTTATTTATTTTTTTTACCAGATATCTTGCCAGTACCAAAGATGCTTTGAAACAAACACTATTGAATTCTAATGTAGATGCTATGTCTAACATTTACACACTTCTGATGGCAAATCTAATGTTTTCTCAATCAATGTGTCAACTAGCACTCAAAACTCATCATGCTGGGTACTCAGATTCACCAGCCGGTAGAGCACCATGCAAAAATCGACACCCCAATTTTGAAGTGTTAGAGAGAATTAGAAACAGTTTTTTAGAGGTCTTTTGCATCAAGACTTTCCTTGACCTCTGAGCCGCCCACAGTGGGCAGACTGTTGCCTCGGCAGCGCCAGGAACATTTCACGATGTGCATCAACCGGTGTCGTATTTCTTGCACTTTCGTTCTTTCACAACTGATGATGAAGGCCGTATCTGTTGGTCTTGTTTTAGTTTGAAGTGCAGACTGCCAGACATTCTTAATAATTCTGCCAAAGTCAGTTGTAAAGATAATGTAAACCAACGTTATTTTGGAGAAAACTGAAAAAGAAACTTGTCTCACCTGTGTTTTGACACTTTTTTAGTAATCCCTTTGTGTAAATTTTGTTTCTACAATGCACAAGTGAAATTATTTATAACATTCCAATCATTGTATTTTGATTATGCATGAATTGTTTTCCCAAGCATGCACCTATTTTTAATATTTTTTGCACATATTTTAGCACCTACATTAACCAATGGTTGCCCCTAAAAGTCCGGCCTCTAGTAATTACATGATTGCCACATCCTAAATCAGTCATGTTATAAATAATTTGTTTTAAACTGTGGAAGCAGTATGCTACCAACAGAGCAATGGTTGTAGGGCAACTGCATGGAGTTCAAAACTACCTCCTCGGAATTAAACAGACTTATTGTGTGGTTGCTTAAGGTTTTATGCTATGCTTTTATCTCTATTATAACAATAGATCACCAAAATTCCATAATTAACTCATCACAGAATGCAGTCTTCAGATAGCAATTGTGTTCCACTTTTGTTCATGGGGAGAGTCAAGAGAATGTCTCTTGGGCAGCAGGATGCCATGTTAGTGTGGTCATGCTATTAACTCACTTTTCAGTATCTGCACGTGTATGAACTCCTGTTAGGTTAACGTAATGGCAGAAAAATGCTACTACACCTAAATTAACAAGTAATCACTAGGGACTAGATTTTTAGGTGATGCACCTATGAGCAAAGTGTGCATAGGGAGCTTACATTTTTATTTCTAACATTTTATGTAACCCAATTGAAAGCATTTCATAAACTTGCCTTGCACCTAAATAGACCATCTGCCTCTATTTCCCAATGTTTGCACACATGCAATGAGGGAGGTTTACAAAGCTTGGTGCTGACAGCTTTTTTTTTTCACTCAATGTTGGAATGCTATGCCCAGTCAAGGTTCTACATTGAAGGGTTAATAACTAAAAAAAAAAACCACTTTAAATTTGTTCCAGGTGCAAACACATTTATTGGCTAGCACAGAAGAATCAATTTTCCTTAATATTAACAATTCACAATATCAATTTCCAAAATTAATTATTACGTATGTCGAACATTTATACTTAAAAAAAAAAGGAAACCAGTTCAGCAACCTTTTCAGGTCCTTTTTCATTCAACAAATAAGAGTCGGGATCTCGTTCAAGAAGTCTCCTCAAGGGGAGGTTCTTCATAAGGCTTCACAGAGTTGTAGTGTTCTCCAAGACCATACATATGGCGATGATAGGTCAGCATTAGTTGTTTATCAGCAGGAAATTCTTCACCTACAGTCACAAATGGCCCCTCAGCCTGGATGACTTGAATGCGTCGCTTCAGCACACGAGCCAGGGCCTGCAGCTGCACAAATGAATGTCTGTTTCACACTTCAAAGTAACTTGGCACATTAGATAACTATTATTGTGTAACACGTGTTTTATCACTAGTTTGAATAAGTAAGGAAATGTAGTACTTCCATAAATTAAATTACAGACATCAGTAATGGTAGTACTTCCGTAAATTACTGTTAATGATATAAACAGATCTTCCCCAAATCTTTACAGCAAAAGTTTTCTTGATATTCCTTTGTGGAGCATGTAAGGAGAGGAAGGCTCTCTTGATGTCATAGCTTCAAGGAAATTTCCCAACTACAGAAGTGAATTTCACAATGGGATCAACTTACAAATGGCAACTTGTTAATCTAAGTCTGGGTATATTTCATTTCCCTTGACAGTGTTCTCTGCAGAATTCATAATTATGTCAGACTGTTATTTCTACAACAAATTCCATCTTCCTTTCAGTATTCATCTTTACATTTCTATGTGTATGCAATTGAATCAGTGATTTGAAAAGGGAAATAAGTGAATCAAAGAAAAAAGTCAGAATACAAGAGCAATAAGGGTAAGCCATGTACAAATGAGGAAATCTGAGAATCTGAAGGTGAGTGGTTAGTGACAGATTGGAGATAAGTGCTGTTGCAAGTTGGACCTAAGTTTCTCAACAGGCTATTCTGTGCTGGAAAAAAGACTTAGGAAGATTGAATATCAAGGAAACTTTCACGTATAATCATCACATTGGTAATCACAACTCACTTCAATTTCTCCTCCCCAAGCAGAGGTGGTGGCCACCTTGTTGCAGTAGTCCTTGTACTGTTCTTCAGTGAGCAATCCTCCAGTTTCTGGGTGGCTCATAAAGGGCAGATAATCATCTACATTCTCCAACAGGACCTTACTAGTCAGTATTCGAAGTTTCTCAAGTCCCAGAGCAGGATCGCCTATCTGAGTAAGCTGATGATCAACAGCACAGTAAAGGCTGAAATCCATGCTCATTTTTAACTGCCATAAAGAGTATGATAAATGTTCGAGGGCAATTATTTTAAGGAATATTGTATGTCATTTCTTTAAGTACAAGCTAAGTTACATTAATAGTGCATATGTAGATTGTCCACATCAACATTTCCTAGCAAAATATATTGATTATATTACTCACCAATTTCCATCAGAAGGAATTTCATAGACCATTAAGTTCTTTTCTTTTAAAATACTTTTGATTTTTTGGATCTCCAAATTTCGTGCACCATGCACATTAAGCTTTTCCTGTTCTTTAATTTCCTTTTCTCTCTCTTTCTCATGCTGTGCTTTCTTGTCTCTCCTCTTTTGTGCCTTAGTCACGCGCATGGGAACTTCCTTGAAGTTAGAAGGAATTTTTTCCAAATTTTCTACCATGTCATTTAACTACAAAATAAAATTTGTTAATAAACTTAAGTTTGGTAACGTTGAAGGTCAGTTTCAAACAAAAAAATGTACATACTTCAGAATTCACTGTGCAAGTGTCTGTTGCCTCCAATTGTGCCAATTCTTCAGAGTGCTTTTTCTCAAGCTCTTGTTCAAGACGTGCAATTTCATCAGATACTTCTTTTTTTTTCTTTTTGTCGCCCTTGGTGGCAGTTTTCTTAAGAAGTTGGATTCTGCCTAATCAGAGGAAATGAACTGAATTGGGAGGTTAAGAAATTACAATCCACAAATTGTCGATTAACGTACCTTGTAGCTCCTTTTTTTCTTTTCTATGCCTCGATTCAACATTATCTTTCTCGGCGCTATTATCCATTATCGGAAATAAATTAATAAATTCAAAAGACTACTATGCGGCTTTTCTTCAGAACGAAGCAAATCTATCTACATATCACAGAGAAACTAAATCAAAAGAGAAATTTTTAAGTCAATACTATGTCAGACAATACGAATTAATTCCTCGATGAATATTTATATCCCTTGTAGCAATCTGAATCCAATGTCGCATGGTTGCATACTAAACATTATTAGAGATGGAAATACTCTTTGAGAGATGTAGATAAAGAATGAATGAAACTGCGATAGAGGAGGAAAGAACTGTAATTCCTCCGACCCGCGTTAGCGATCGGCAGTGCTCTCAATGGCGTGAATGCCGTACTAATAATTGGGCTGTATATGTTTACTATTGTATTGTCCAATTCAATGTAGCTACATTGAATCACTATGGTCTGATTAAAATAAGAACCGACTTGGGAATGCGCTGTGGTGGGGAGCGGCGTTGCCACGCCAAGAGCGGCGGAGCACGTGCTAGGGCGGCGGGGGCGGAGCAGCGAGGACCGCCCGGGCCCGGTCGCGGTGACAGACAAGCGGTACTTTCAGTGGGTGGATGACTGCAGGCGCCTTGGCCACAACTGCAGTTATTCGTCCTTCTTCAAATGCCGCTCTCCACTTCCAAACAGAACGACGAAACACATTAATTTACCCCGATCTGTCATTACAATCACAAGAATTTCCGTTTTATTTACACTATTTACAGTTTTAATTGTCAAACAAATTACTGTTACAAAGGAAACACTCCACTTATTTCAGAGTCACTTTCCTCTGATGATTGTTCCGAAGCGCTAGAACTCGAAGATTGAAGAGAAGTTCTTCAAAATTTTGTTCCACAATTCCTACGTCTATCCATGCTTTCGAAATTCCTTTTTTAATATGACCTACCTTATTGCGCCATTGTTCTGCAGTTGTCCTCTCCACAGCCTCATTCATGAGCTTTTCCACCTCAGGTAACGTAAATTTTGCGTTTTTATCTGTCCACGTAACCTTTTATTTGCGCCCAAATTTTCTCAATAGCATTAAAGTGACACCTGTTAGGGCGCCAATCGAATCACCTCATGCTCATGTTTCTTGGCCAGTTCGTCAATAGCATATACAGGAAACCGTGGCTTTAATTTTGCTACTTCTTCCAATAGTTCTGCTTTTAATAAATTGTGGATATCTTCAATGGTAGAATTTTGAGCCACCAACCATTCAACAATCTCTTGCTCTCTATTCGCAATAGTTGGTGCTTTGTTTACTATTACAGAGTGGTATGGAGCGTTGTCCATAACTATTTTTGAAGATTTCCTCAAATTTGGTATCAATTTTCTTTCAAACCACTCGCGAAACGTATCTTGATTCATCTCCTCGTGGTAGTCGCCCGTTTTCCTTGACCGAAAAACTAACAAAGCGTTTTCTATAAACCCTTCAGAAGTTCCAGCATGAACTACAAATATTCTATTCCCTTTACCAATAGGCACTGGCATTGTTCCTTTGACAGTGTCGTCAGCCCATCCTTTGCTGCACGTGTGTCCTGTGTTTATCCACGTTTCATCTAGCCACACGATGTATTTTTAAATTTAAATTTTCTTTTAATAGCCTCCTTAAAAATCTACCACGCCACGCCACAATATCTGAGCGTTCCATAAGAACTTTTCTACCACATATTTTTGAATTTAAATCCCAGGTCATGTAACACATTTCTTAAAGAAGATTTGCTACCCTGAAAAAGATCACTTTCAGCTAAGGTTTCTTTGAGTTTCTGTAATGTGGGGTGCTCCTTCCGGGAATAGTATTCATAAATGTGTCGGCGAATTGCCTCACTCTGAAAGGAATCTATGTTTGTCACAGGTTTTTCGATTTTTCTCTTCTTACCTGGCGTTTCTGAGGCGATTCCCCTTGCTCTTCCTCTGCTCTCATTTTCTCTTTGCCAATTTTAAGAACAGTGTCTTTGGAAATTTTTAAAGCTGCTGCAGTTCTCTCCACAACTTTGCTTACGGCCAACAGCGGACCATTGTTTGTTTTTTCTTGGTGGAAATACTCTCTCACATTGCAGCATATTTCCCGCGACTGTCCTCGCAATGGAACACCTCGACCAAAATTCTTTCTTTCTTTCGGAGGATGTTTTCTAGGGCGTCCTCTCTTACTTTTACTGCCTTCCGACATTGTACGCACAAATATAATATACGCCACAAATTTATCTGACCGTAATAGAAGCACTACTCACGACAACACTGCTCAGAACAACAATGAAGGACCCAAAGCACAATATAATTTTTCTTTAGTTTAGGGCCTCGTCACTGACCAGCAACTGGATGTTGCGAAGCGAAGTGGACGAGAGGGACCGGAAGGGTCCCCTAAATCTGTCATCGCGCCCCGCCTCACCCCCGCGCGCCGGCCAGCCAGGGCGAAACCGCCCGGCCGTCGGGCCCACGCGGTTCAGGTTACATTCTGCCGTGGCAACCACGCAGCGACGTGCCTCCCGATACGCAGCCGTCGTTGGTTGAGCGCTGCCCCCTCCACTGCAGCGCTCCGAGGTCCCAAGTCGGTTCTAATTTTAATCGGACCATAGTGAGTTTAGACATCAGCTGTGACGCAGTTAATACCAACATTTTTGTTTTACATGGATTATCTTAAAGTGTTTGCTAAGAATGAAGCGATTCTCTTCCAAATACTGTCTGTCGTGAATGACTTTATCAATGACATCTGCATGAAGTTTGGTCTTGACAAGTGTGCAAAAACCAATTTAAAAAGAGGCAAACTGACAACGTCAGAGAGAATTGAAGTTGATACGCACACTGTGATTCAAGATCTTGAGCCAGGTAAAACTTACAAGTATCTGGGAATTGAAGAATGTGAGATCATCTCGAACGACACAATGAAAGAGAGAATTCGCAGCAGAGGCGGGATTCGGGGGGGGGGGGAGGGGGGGCAACTGCCCCCCCAATGTTGGGACATATTTTAAAAAATATATTTTGACATTGCATTCAAGTTTATGTAAAAAAAGATTATTTTTTCCGGTTTTTCATAAGAATTTTATTAACAATTAAGGGAATAATAATTTTATTAAGCTAAGATAATACCATACTGCTTAAATAAATTGGCAAACTTTAGTTAAATATTATAAAACGCGCGGGATAATGTTCAGCGTTACTGTGAATATCCCGTATTAAAAAAATCCTTCAATTATATTTTACTTTTAAATGATATTTACTTCGAAATTAAATAGTTTCATGCGTAAAATCATGGTAGGTTTGACATCTTGTACTTCCTCCTCAGTTTCGAACTTACGCGAGAGAACGAAGTCTCTGTTCTTTCGAAGCCCTCAACGGATCCACAGTACGTGTCCCTTCGGCACTGTAGATCAGTGGGGTCAGTGGCGGGGTTTCTCACGCCACGAGACACACACACACACACACACACACAGCTAAGGAGCCAGTCACAGCTAAGGAGCCAGAAGAGACCGTCAATGAGGTGTCCTCCAAGAAGAAAAATCCCAAAAAATCCCAAGGGGAAAGGAAAGACGACAGGAATGGTCGGGCTACCCAGGGTGGAGGAGTCGCATACCTCACAGAGGACCCCACCAGAGTCTAATGAAGCACCCGGGAGCCAATGGAAGACAGTCGAGCCAAGGAGGAAGAAACCATCGCACTCCATTCCGAAGCATCGGGATGCCCTGGTAGTGAGAGCCAGCGAGAGCGGCACGTACGCGGACATTTTGCGACGCATGAAACAAGCCCCGGAGCTTGAAGAACTGGGACGCAACGTGGTAAAAATAAGAAAGAGAGGCACCGGAGACTTGCTTTTGAGATGGGACCTGCGAGTGGCTCGAAGGCAGCGCAGTTCCAGACTGCGGTGGCAGAGCAACTTAAGGGAATAGCGGAGGTAAAGACCCTGTCAACTGAGGTGCTCCTGGAGATAAAAGACATGGACGAAGTTACAACAGAAAAAGAAATTGTTGAGGCCTTCGAAAGGCATCTGGAGGCGGCAAAGGAAAGGAAAGTTGTAGTTAAATCCCTTCGTACCGCCTACGGTGGCACCCAAACAGCGGTGATTGCACTACCAGCAGATCTAGCCAGGAAAGCGGTGCAATTGGATAAAATTAAGATTGGTTGGGTTAGGTGTCGCATTCGAGAGAAAATAGTTGCTACAAGGTGTTACAGGTGTTGGGCTTTTGGGCATCTGGCGCGTAACTGCAAAGGGCCTGATAGGTCCAAAAACTGTCATCGTTGCGGAGAGGGAGGGCATATCGCTAGGACCTGCACTAAAACCCCTAACTGTTGTCTCTGCCAGGGAAAAGACGGAGAACCGCATGCAACTGGCAGCTACAAGTGCCCCTATTACCAAGAGGCCATAAAGAAGGTGGAACGGGGGAAGAAAGAATGAGAATGAGAGTTATTCAGCTTAATCTAAATCATTGCGAGGCGGCACAAGATCTTCTCAGCCAGACAGTGCACGAGATGAAAATAGACGTGGCGATCCTGTGCGAGCAATATAGGAATATCAACAGTCCTCAATGGGTTTCGGACGCGAGTGACCGAGCTGCGGTGTGGATTTGCGGTAATAAACCAGTCCAGGAGGTTAAGCAAGTCCCGGAGGATGGATTCACTTGATCAAGGGGTGCGGCATATATTTTTACAGTGTTTATTCTGCACCCAGTGAGTCCCTAGAAGAGTTCAAGGCATTACTCGATAGGCTATTGGATGATGCGAGAGGGCGAAGACCTCTTATTATTGCTGGGGACTTCAATGCATGGGCCACGGAGTGGGGCAGCAGGGTAACGAACCAACGAGGGACGGCTCTCCTGGACAGCCTAGTCAGTTTGGACGTCTATCTCTGCAACACGGGTAACAGCCCGACCTTTGCTATGAATGGTCGCAGCTCCATAGTCGACCTGACATTCGCGTGTGGTAGCTTTGCTAGAAGGATTACGGCGTGGGAGGTTAGTGATCACTATACACACAGCGACCACCAAGCTATTGTATATGAGGTCAGTGAGAAGAGTAGGGAGAGGGCTGCTAAAGACAAGAGAAGAGCAACGTGGAACTATAGGACGTTCGATCGAGATTCTTTCGCTGTCATGATGGAGGGCAACGTTACGATGGTCGGAAACTCGGAGGATATGGTGGGAACTCTAATGAATCGGGTCTTTGACGCCTGTGATGCGTCAATGACGAAAAGCTCCAGGAAAGAGCGCCGTCCTCCAGTGTATTGGTGGACTGACGAGATCGCGAAACTTCGCAGGGAATGCCACCGCATGCGCAGGTCGGCGCAACGAGGGAGGGGTCGTCCAAACTATGAGATCCTCAAAAAAGAACATATTGCCGCCAGAAGAGCTTTCGCAAAAGCTATCAAGATCAGCAAGAACCGTTGCTGGAGAGAGTTAAGCGACGAGGTGGATGCTGACCCTTGGGGACGGCCGTATAAGGTGGTAACGGCCAGACTCAAAGTTCTGTCCAGGCCACCCCCGACTTGTCCGGCCTTCTTGGAGAAGATAGTTACCACCTTGTTTCCTCAACAGATGGATACGTTGCAGCCTATGAACCCGCCTGAAGATCCACAAGAGGTTCCGGCAGTTTCATTAGAAGAACTGACATGGGCTAGTGGCAAGGTTCAAGAGTGCAAAGCCCCCGGGTTGGATGGGGTCCCGAATGTTGCTATTAAGACCGCTATTAGAACTCGGCCAGATCTGTTTTTAGAGGTGTATAATGCGTGCGTGAGAGAGGGGAACTTCCCCAGACGGTGGAAGAAACAGCAGCTAGTCCTCCTTCCGAAAAGCGACAAGTCACCTAGCGACCCGGCGGCATATAGGCCTATATGTCTACTGGATACAGCAGGGAAGATTCTAGAGCGGATCATCTGCAAGCGGATCGAAGCATACACGGAGGGATCACAAGGACTATCCGACCATCAGTACGGTTTTAGGAAGGCAAGATCTACAGTGGACGCAATTGGGGTTGTCGTCGACATCGCACGCAAGGCTATCGAGGGCAAACGTTGGAGAAGAGGCGCGAAGAAGTATTGCGCTATAGTTACTCTTGACGTCAGGAACGCTTTTAATACGGCTAGATGGGGTTCCATACTTGCTGCGTTAAAAGAACTGGGAGTTCCGATGTACTTAAGGAAAATAGTTAGAAGCTATTCGAGGAGAGGATTTTGGTGTACGACACAGAGACTGGAGTTAAGACGTATGGTATCTCGGGTGGTGTTCCACAAGGCTCGGTACTGGGTCCATTGTTGTGGAATATTATGTATGACTCTGTGCTGAAGCTCCAGCTGCCGGAAGGTGCAACAGCTATCGGATTCGCTGATGATGTTGCGGTGGCTGTGGTAGGCAAATACAAGGAGGAGGTCACACAGGTTGCCAATGAGGCTGTGGCAGCGATCCGGAAGTGGTTAACGTCGGTGGGGCTCCGGATGGCTGAGCACAAAACAGAAGCTGTTCTGGTGACAGGCCGAAAAGTTAAAGAAGATATTACTCTCAATGTAGGGGGTAGTAAAATAGCCTCCCAGCAGTCTCTAAGATATTTAGGAGTTCATATTGATGCGAGACTGCATTTTGATGAGCACTTGCGGGTAGCCTGCGAAAAAGCGTCTCGCATGGCCTCCGCCTTGGCACGAATCATGCCTAATGTTGGCGGTCCAAGCCAAAGTAGCCGGAGACTATTTTCCGGGGCCGTAAACTCGATGCTGCTCTACGCAGCCCCCATTTGGGCGCATGCCTTAGGGGTACAATCGTACGCCCGCGGGGTGAAGTCCGTGTACAGAAGGTCCGCCCTGAGGGTGGCCCGGGCATTCCGAACGGTCTCGCACGATGCTGTGTGTGTGATAGCCGACATGCCCCCAATAGACCTCCTGGCTCAAGAAAGGGCCAGGCTCTACAGGCGTAAACGTGAAGGAGCTAGTAATAAAAGCGTCATCATGAAGGAAGAGAGGGAGGTGACATTGGCCCAATGGCAAAGGAGATGGGTTACATCATCTACTGGTAGATGGACATTTCGCCTTATTCCGGACGTTGTAAAGTGGAACCAAAGGAAACACGGAGAAGTGGACCATTATTTGACCCAGTTGCTAACGGGGCACGGGTGCTATCGTGCGTACCAACTTCGCTTCCGGTTGGACGATGACGCCTCATGCCCAACCTGTGAACCACTGGTGGAAGATGTGGAGCATGTGTTTTTCCACTGCCCACGTTTTTCTAGGGATAGGGATGAACTTCGCCAACTCCTCCAGGTAATGACTCCTGATACCATCGTCTCTGAGATGCTGGTGTCCGAAGATAACTGGAGTGCGGTAGCCAACTATGCAGCCCTAGTTTTGAAGAGGTTACGATTGGAGGAGCACCTACGAAGGAGTAGCTGAGAATACCCGTCAGTATCTGTAAGTAACCCGTGACACAAGTAGACAGAGCTACAAGCCGATCAACCCTTCCCGCGATGCAATGCCTGACGGCGGTTCCGTGGGGAGGAGATCGCAGACATGGGAGGGGTTTTTAGTGGGTAGGCACAGACTAGCTGTGAATCCTACACGCTGCGGGGTGCGGGCCTCGCAGTGTCTTTCGAAGATTTTCCCCTGCCCTCGTAAATAAAACACACACACACACGCACGCACGCACGCACGCACACACACACACACACACACACACACACCACGTAAATCAGCCCAGCTTATCGGAATGACCAACCTCACAGGCGCTGAAAGAGGTGTCAGGAAACAGTGGGCGGCTTCCGGTACGATTCATTATAATCGGTACTATTGTCACGTAATTCGTTTAATTCACATTTGTGATGAGAAATATCTTGCAAATGGCGTGGAAAGTTGATTCTTTTGATTTTTCTTATAGACCAAAATAAATACTCTATTATTAATAATAAAATTAAAAATTTCTTAACGACAGCCGTGAGTGACAGGGACAAAAGAGAGCAAAATAAATCAGTCGTTAATTATAATAAGCCTGTTGTCCACCCATTTGGTTCTCTCATTTTTAAATTGTTTTTGCGGGCTGTGAAATAAATGTTTGTCCAACATGAATGCGGACCACTGTCCTAGTCCTCAGTCAGAGGGCTTTCGGTATAGGTGACGATGACATCCCTGCGACGTCGTAAGAATAAGATCTCAGTTGAGTTCTTGCAGTACTGGCGAACGCACGAGCTTTTATTATACTGAAACGAGCCAGATCAAGAAAGTAAGAAGATTTCAGCTCTTGTATCTGACAGGTGAGAAATTAATGTTTGGTCATCGCGTTTAGTTCAAATTAGAATTTAATCAATAGCTGATGAATAATACAAGAGTTATTGTTCACTGAAGGAAATGTGACTTTACCAGACGACAATCTCATAGAAACTTTGTTCTCCTAGAAGTTATAGCAAAATAGCAAACTTCGGTGGCCATTGACTCACGTTATTCTAGTATCCCCTGGGTAATCGAGAGAATAACATCTCTTCGTTTAATGACGACAGAGGAGTGTCAAATAATACGTTAATCTGCTTTGCAGCCTACCCAGGAAAAATGATCACGCTAGGCCACTGATAATAACTTCCCTTCTCTGTTATTATAAATGGGAATCTGTTGTTTTAATCTAATGTCGGTTGTATTATTATAACAAAAAGGTTTTTATAACAAAAAAGTTTTTTGGTTCTTTTTTGGACAACAGAGCAACTTTGACTACGATAATTTAAAAGAAGGTTTGTTATTGCTATGAATCGTTAAAGTTCGTGCATCGTAAAGTTCGGCAAACTGACAGTTTTGTCCACTTTCCAGAATGTCGAATGTTTTTATCTCGTCGATTTAACATTGCGTAGCTAATATTTATGTACTTCAATGCACGCAATTTGCATGTCATTAAAATTGTAAATTTTAATTACAATTCAAATACTTCAATCATTTAATTCTAATTCTTAACACTGATCATTATTTGTAAAGAAAATTATTCGATCGTCACTTTCCTCAAATAATTTAATTTCAATATTCAATTTTATACTTAACATGTGAAAAATTGCTACATTCATGTAATTATTTTATTCAGAAACAAGAACAAAATAGTGAAAGCAAAATTTTTACATATATTTTGTCAAAAAATATATTAATGTGTAAAGTTTGACAAATTGACAAAATTTTGTGTGACGGTCACAAAAAGTTTTGTGACCGTCACACAAAATTTGACATTAATAATTATGTATCTTTATTCAATTCTAATATCTAGACCGCGGGATTTCATGGAATTGCATGTCTGTTTTTTGTTATTTGTTAACTGTGACGTTATGGTAACTGTGAAGATAAAATGATATGGTGATGATAGGGGGTGAAAGGACGAATAGAAATGCAACCATGCCCAAGGCGGGAGTCGAACCCGCGATCCTTCGGTGCGAGATCGCTAAGAACTACCGGCGTATATTACAGGTTTTTGTCTAGAAGTGGCTCGAAGTCAGTTATTTTTGTGTATTTCTCTTTCGAAAGAAACGTGAATTGGGCCAAGACAATACCAACATAATATTTCCGATAATATTCTGATAACATTGTTTTCGCTTGAATCGATTTACTTCCTATAACTTTATTTGTGCACATGAACTTAGTAATGGGCTGAATAGTACGGCGTCTTGTAAGATGGCCATTTGTTCTCTCGCTTAATATATTTTCGTTTATTAAAATGGAATATATTTACTTTTATTAAACGCCTTTTGTAGTACACTGTAAATCAGGGTTCATCAAAAAGACGAGTCGAGAGCAAAGGGCCGTCGGCATTGCCGACTCGGCAAGAGCCGGACCTCCGTCAAGCTGCAACCCCCACTTGTCAGAAATTCAAAATTAACTAGCTTATAATTTTGAACTAACTATGTACTAATTTTGTACCAAAATAAAAAATTTTGTACTCAACTATAAACCAATAAAAACGACATTCAAAAGTGGGGGTGCTAGCTTGACGTCAACCTACAACCCCCACTTTTCAGAAATTCAAAATCACGTAACCCATTGTTGTCTACTAATTATGTACTAATTTTGTACCACAATTAAAAAATTTGTACTCACCTATAACCAATTTAAAAACGGTTGCAAAAGATACACTTTTTGCACATATTGACGAATTTTTTAAATCCCCTTGGAGTCACACTTCGAAGTTGAAATGTATACAGCGGTTTGCTACTATAGTGACCTTTCAGGAGTATTTGTTTCAAAAATTTGTCTGGTCTCCCAACGGAGATAATGCAATCGAAAAAACAGAAAAAAATTGCGTGTGGCATGAAACAAAAGTGCCTGCCAAGCCACCCACACTAGTCACAAATTCAAATCCAACTAGCCAATTATTATCTTCTATTTGTCTACTAATTTTGTACCACAATAAATAATTTTGTACTCCGTCCGTCTGTGAGCACTGCTAGCGCCTAAACCATACGTACGATTTCTTCCAAAATGGATATTCCCCGGTCGATCTGATTCTAGTCGAAGCTTTGAGGTTTTGAAAACGATTCTTCAAAATTTGGAGGTACTTTATATCAAGCCCCCGGGGATTTTCAAAATTTTCTCAGAAAGGGCTCCATTTTTTTTCTTTAAATTTCTTGTATGAATAGAGTAAAATACACTTATTAACATTGTGAAAGTTTGAATTGTTTTCGGCGTCTTTCTCCAACTACAAAATTGAAGATAGAGATTTTTCTTCAAATAAAATTTGTTCTGCATATTGAGTTCTTTCATAAAGGTCATGTAAATGTTTTTCAAAATTTTAGCAGTTTTCGTGCAATTAATTTCGTGCCTGCAATATGTGCACTTTTAAAAAATTACAAAAACAAGATTTTCTCAAAAACAGCTCCAATTTTTTTCTTTTAACTTTTGGTAGGGATAGTGGTAAATATAATCTATCAGATGATATAAAAGCCATATTGCTCTATAGGTTAGTTTTTCAAAAATTACAAAAATGTAAATTTTTTCACATGTTTCTCACGTCGATAATATTTACATTAGCGGCGATTTTTCCACATTATTATATTTACGAGTACATGTGCTTTAAATAATGTCAAGTAAAGTTTTTCGAAAACACAACCGTTTTCTGTGAAAAGTAGCTCAAAATTTCGCATTTTCAGAAACTCTCAAACGCCATTTTCTCATATATGGCTGCAAATTTTTTCTTGAAACTTTTGTAACGGATAGTGATAATTACACTCTTTAGTATAGCGTAAAGTTTATTTTGAGTTATTTTTTTGTTTTTTCAAAAATTATATAAATGTAAATGTTTTGAAAGATCTCTCACATCTTTAATATGCACATTATCCGCAATTTGTAAACATTATTATATTCGTGAGTGTAAGTGCTTCAAATAACTTCAAATAAAGTATTTTGAAAACTCAAAAATTGTCTGCGAAAATGAGCTTCAAATTTCACAATTTTAGTAGCGCTAAAACGCCATTTTCTCTTAAACGGCGCATAATTTTTAAAAGAAAATGGCTATTTATGACTAGGTTTTTGTGTTCTTTAATATTCTAAAATTAATATTTTCGTTCTACCAATAGGAAACCGAAAATATTAAGAAAATAAAAAAGAATGTACTTTTGGCGGTGATAGATGGTAGCTGGCAAGAAAGAGTATGTGGCAAATCCGAATAGCTAGCGACGGCCCAAGGAAATAGAAAACTGATACGGGAAAGTCTGTGCCATTCTGTAGCACCACTAGTTCCTTTTCACGGCCCGGCAATTAATTTTTTTCCGCCGAAAATTGGCCATTTTTTCGCGCAGCATTACATAACTTTCCCTATACTACGTATATCACTCCGTGTATACGTACGTATACGGGAAAGTAAAAATGTTTCGTTGAATTAACAGTTCGGACCGTTCAAGTAACAATGCGGAATCTCACCGCTGTGTGCAACTAATATAATTAATAACATTCAATAATAATTAACAAAATTAAAAGCAATGTGTATAATTGCAGCACAATTAATTAACTTAAAGCATGTAAACGAATATTTTGATATTTATAATAGCGCCCAAATTTGCCCCCCCAATAAAAGATCCGAAATCCCGCCCCTGATTCGCAGGGAGTATTACAGAAGAGTGAGACTGGTCCTGCAGTCCGCTCTGAATTCTAGGAATAAAATATCAGCACTAGGTGGTTTGGCAGTGCCTGTAGCCGAATACAGTTTCGGACTAGTGGACAGGACTGAGCAAGAAATTCGCATCATGGATCGAAAAAACAGAAAACTGCTAACAAAGCGTCATGTTTCCCGCCCTCGAGCTGATGTACATAGACTTTATGTGTCACGTAAGGAAGGAGGAAGAGGCCTCAGACAAATTGAAGCCTCCTGGCATAATTCACTAGTCGGGTTGGGAAATTATTCATCCATCATGACCCTCTAATGAGGCAGATCATGAAATCTGACCGAAGAATGGGAAACAGAGGCATTATAAGTGTAGCAAAAAGCATTGTGAACAAGACTATGCTAAGACACGCAGAATAATACAGACTCTGAACTTCTGATGCTTCTTCAACATGGAATGTGAGACACAAAAAAATGTTAAAGAAGTCTTGGAGGGACAAAACCCCTCACTGGACAGTATCTAAAACGAATGGACAGAGTGCAGATCAATAAAGATCAATCATTTATGTGACTTAAAAGGGGAAGAATGAAGCCAGAATCGGAAGCACTTGTAATAGCTGCCCAAGATCAGGCCTTGAGAACACGACATTATGATAAAGCGGTTCTTAAAATTTCCCAAGATGATAAATGCCGCATTTGCCAGGAGCAAGTAGAAACCATTGATCATATTGTCTCAGCTTGTCCAATCCTAGCAAAGACCGAATACCTGAAAAGACATGACAGGGTGTGTAGCTACCTCCACTGGCATATCTGTACCGCCCTCGAAGTTCCGAACACATGCCCCAAGTGGTACGAACACTCACCAAAGCCGGTGAGGTCTGTTGGTTTGTGTACGATATTGTACGACCAACAAATCCAAACTGATCGCACGCATTGACAAAGTAAGCTTTGGTGCTCTGTGATCGCACGATAGCGGCCAACAAACTGGATTTAGTAATACGGAATTTGGAGAAAAAATCGTGTCTACTTGTCGATGTTGCTGTACCTTGCGGTCAAAACGTCGTAACCAAGGAGGTAGAGAAACGTCTTAAACACAAGAGTTTGGAAATCGAGATCAGCCGAATGTGAGGCGTAAAAGCACAGGTCGTACCGATAGTCATCGGAGCTCTGGGATTTGTTCCTGAAAATTTGTGTAAGAACTTGGCTAAACTCCCAGGTTAATCAAAAGACTGGGAAGTGCAAGAAATTGCTTTATTTGGAACAGCCCACATTTTGCGCAAAGTATTGTAGAGGCACCGACAGTCCCTAGATCTGCTCCTTAGGTAGCTGGTTGCAACCTGGAATATATTTTATTTTGAGCCGACTCATAACATCTTTAGTCGTTTTTTATATCAGCTGATATCTTAAATCTTCTATGTAAAATTGCTCCCTGGATAGTTCGTACACTAATCGTGAGGGTGTGTATTTTCACAGACCTAAGAGTTCGTTTTAGGAATCGTGCTATCACTTTCTGTATGTCTGCTAGGTTTTTCATTTTCATGTGCTCCCATATTAAATGGATACCAAATGCAATGATGGGACTAATTTTAAGTTCGTCAAGTTTCATGGCGGTCTGCAACGATGTCTTTGGTAAATTCTGAATGCTGTTCATGGCAGTAATGGCAGCTATGATTTTCTTTTCTGTGTTTAGAGTGTACATTTCTTTGTGTTTGTAATGTCATCCTTGTAACGTTTTGCATGCAGGGTTTTGGGTGAACACTTGATAATGATGCTTTATACAAGACACAAATGCACTGCAATGTAACTGTATGTTTTATTGACGCTCACAATGCCATGCTGACTGGTCATGCCTTGTCATACAGCGATGTGCTGTTCGATACCTCGATACACGGTTATCGTTACATCTCCCTTCTCAAAATAAAAATTATTATTTACCTTTCATTATTTTGCACATTGAAATTATGAATCACATACAACACTGCATTTTTAAGAACTTTGTTGACATTTAAATTATAAATTTCAGACAAACACTAACTAATACATTTTCTTGATCAATTAGTTTTTAACAGAGATCAATATTCACAAATTTAATCTAACAACTGGTTTTACAGTTCTGCCATATCTTGATATATATTTGGACGAATCTAAAGGGGATTGTTTTGTTGCATTGTTCTCTATCAAGGTTGACTTAATTGGAGTTTTTCCTCTGTTGAGATCATCTGAATTGGTGAAGGGTAGTTGTGATCTTTCGGGTACATCTACTGTTGGATCTTGAATTGTAGACTGTATTCTCCCATCTCTATTTTGATGTGATTCCACCTTGAAGTTTGTAGTAATTGGTGTTTGTTTGGTGATTGTGCCTTCGATCTTCGTTGGTTTGATGAAACTGGTGTTTCGTCGCATTATCGTTCCATCATCTTTCTGAATCATGTAAGAACGATCAGTAACTGGATGTAATATTTTGCCAGAATACCATTTGTTGTCTGTGTCCCTGATCAAAATTTTCTCGTCATTTCGATATCTTTGTGATTCTTTGGCTCCGCGATCAGAATATTTCTTCTGTTGTGCTCTTTTTTTCTCAAGCTTCTGTGATACATCGGTTTGTAGTTTAGGCTGAAGATGGTTGTTGGAAAGAGAAATTGGTGTTCTCGTATTCCTTCCGAATAATCTTGAAGATGGAGTGCCAAGTTCTTGATCTCGAGGAGTGTTTCTTGACATTAGTAATGCCAGTTGAAGATCTTCACCACTGATGTCACATCTCTTCACTAGTCTTTTCGCTATGTCCACATACTTTTCAGCTAGTCCATTTGACCTTGCAAAATGAGGACTCGATGTAACAAGTTTGAAGTTCCATTCCTTTGCGAATTTTGCAAATTCTCTCGATGAGTATACTGCGTTGTCAGAATGAAATTCTTGTGGAACTCCATGAGTCGCGAACCAAATTTTAAATTGACTTATCATTTCAGATGCTGTTGTCCTGGTCATCTTTTGTACTTCGTAGTATCCGCTGTAGCTGTCTGCAAGAACAAGATAGCTGTTGCTCTTGTAGGAAAACACGTCTGACGATACTATTTCAAATGGTAATTTTGGTATTTTCTTCATGATGATTGTTTCCTTGTCCGGTTTGCGCTGTGTATGTTGACAGGTTTTGCAGGATTCTACCAATCTGATAACATCCTTTGTTAGACCTTCCCAAAATACGAATTGTCTAGATCTTCTAAGTGTTGCTTGTATGCCTGGATGCCCTTTGTGAATTACTTCCAGAACTCTTATTCTTTCGTTTTCGGGGACGAACACGCGATCTCCTTTGAAAATAAGCCCGTCACAATGTGATAATTCGTCTCGAAAGGTGAAGAAGGTTCTCAATATCTGCGGTACTTGAAGAACGTCGTCAGGCCATCCTTTGTTCATCATCTTTATGAGTGCCTGGCAGGTTGGATCTTCGAGTGTCGATCTTCTGAAATCTTCAGTGACGCTTTCAGACATCGATAAAACCATTAGAACCTGAAGTTCCTCCTCATCCTCTTCATAGGAATCTTCACAATCCCTGCTGAGTGTATCAGCAATTTTCAATTCGCTTCCTTTCTTGAATATTATGTCAGGGCTGTACTCCTTGAGATCTAGCAATATTCTTCGTAGTCTCGGTGGTGCATTCACAAGCGGTTTCTTCCAAATTGTCTCTAAAGGTTTATGGTCAGTTTCGACTGTTAATTTCTTACCCCAAACATAGTCATGAAATTTCTTACAGCCGTAGCGAATTGCCAATGCCTCCTTAACAATCTGTGGATAATCTTGTTCAGTGCTGTTTAATGATTTAGTAGCATAAGCTACCGGTTGACCTTTTTGCATCAAGACTGCTCCTAATGCTTTCGATGACGCGTCGACCGATAATGTGACATCTTCTTTTACGTCATAGTACCTCAAGACGGGAGTGCTGGACAGTGCTTCTTTTATTCCTTTGAACGCCTGTTCTTGTTCCGGGCCCCAAATCCATGCGACATCATTTTTCAATAAGATGCGTAGTGGAGCTGTCAATTGTGATAGACATGGAACAAATTTTCCCAAGTAATTAACCATGCCCAACAGTCTCTGTAGTTCTTCGCAATTCTTCGGAACTTTGAGCTTCTTTATCGCGTCGACTTTGGTCTCATCTATTTCAAGTCCTTTGTCTGATAAGACGTGGCCCAAAAAATTAATCCTTTGTACATTGAATAAGCACTTTTCTTTGTTGAGTTTCAAGCCATTTTCATGCAGTCTTCGGAGTACTGTTTCAGTGATGTCTCGAAGTTTCTGCTCTGTACCAGCATGAATTAGTATGTCGTCCATTGCACATTCTACGTTTGGAATGTCCTGTAGAACCTCTGACATAATCTGCTGAAATACTTCTGGAGCTGAGGAGAGTCCAAACGGAAGTCGCTTACAGGAATAACGGCCCCATGGTGTTGCAAAAGTTAAGTATTCTTGTGTTCTCTCGGTGACTCTTATTTGCCAAAAACCTCGAGTGCAGTCCAGACGTGTGAAGTACTTACTCCCGGCGATTCTTGTTGCGATGGCTTCAATTGTGTTTAAAGGAAAATGTCTTCTTTTAATATTTTTGTTCACGTTCGTAGGGTCGATACACAGGCGAATTTTGTCCCCTTTCTTAACGATCACTAAAGGCGATACTGCTGCTGTTGGCTTTGTGACCGGTTTGATGACGTCCATTTTTACCATTTTGTCGAGCTCCTGTTTCACTGTTTCTTTTATGGCTAATGGAATCGTTCTAGCTGGACAGATCTCGAAGCTTGGATTTTCAACAAGGTCGATGTCGTATTCGTAGCCTTTAAAACACCCCAAACCGTTGAAAATCTGCTTCTCGTCTAATTTTGGATTAATCTTGACGCTCTGCACCCTAACTAACAGCTTTTCTTCTTCACAAGTCTTCTTTCCTATTATTGGTTGAACTTTTTCCTTCACAATCAAGAATTTTAGCTCAGTGTTTCTATGCTTGATCCTACATTTCAGTTTCAGTTCACCTATAACACTTAGCTTGTGATCACTGAATGTTACTAGCTTTTTCACTTCGGATTGTTTTATTTCACCAATAACACCAAGTTTTTCAATTATATGCAACGGAAGAACATTGCATTGAGCGCCGCTGTCTAACTTAGCGTGAAACGCTTTGTTTCCCACCTTTATTAATTCCAACCAATCTTCTTCTTTTGATGGTACTGTGATGCTGCCAATGTACATCGTGTCACTACTATTTGACGATTGCGAGCTTGCTTCGTCGTCTTTCAAGTTGTGTACCACATGAATCTTCTTTTTGGACCTGCAACAAACTTCAAAATGTCCCGATTTTCCACATGTGTTGCATTTCTTCTTATATGCTGGACAAGATCGCTTTCCGTGTTTCGTACCACACCGTTTGCAATCGAAATGGTCACTATTTTTCTTTGTTTGTGTCTTTTTCTTCACTACGGCAACTGACAACTGCGATTCGTTGTTTTTGCTCATGTCACTGGCTTGTTTGTGTGCCAACTCACTTGCTTGACACATTTGTACTGTTCTATCATAGGTTAGGTCTGTAGTACCTAGCAATCTTTCACGTAACCTGTCATCTTTTATGCCACTGACAATTTTGTCTTTTAACATTCGTTTCTCTAGTTCACCAAAATTGCATTTTCTTGCTTGAGTTGTTATTCGAATCAGAAACTGTTCAAAGTTTTCGTCTGCTTCTTGTACTATTTTATGAAAAACGTATGCTTCATATGTTTCATTTACTTTTGGCACAAAGTAATTGTTAAATTTTTCCATAATTACCTGCATGTTTGTTTGTTGATCTTCTGTGAGGTTAAACGATTCAAATATTTCTTCAGCTTCATAACCTATTGTGGTCATAAATGTGGCGACTTGGACTTCGGGCGGTTCTTTATCCAACTGTATTGCTTTTGAGTACCAGTTGTACGACACTTTCCACGTTTTCCATTCCTGTGCCATGTTTTTACCAAAAACCAGGGGTTTCGGTTGCCGAATGTTTATGCGATGAGCTAACCTCTGATCTTGCACGTTTTCTTCAATGTTCGACATTTTCTTGTTTTGCCGATTTACCTACGTTCAATCAACAAAATCCAATAACTCCTGACACCATGTAACGTTTTGCATGCAGGGTTTTGGGTGAACACTTGATAATGATGCTTTATACAAGACACAAATGCACTGCAATGTAACTGTATGTTTTATTGACGCTCACAATGCCATGCTGACTGGTCATGCCTTGTCATACAGCGATGTGCTGTTCGATACCTCGATACACGGTTATCGTTACAATTCCCAAGTACTGGAAATGCGATACATGTGTTAATATCTTATTTTCGCATAGGATTCCATCAGTAGAGGCTAGTCTTCCTCCCTTCCTAAATGTCATGGATCAAGTTTTTTCCTCATTTAATTTCAATTCATTACTGTTTGCCCATTTTACCAGTGTTGAAGGCACTTTGTAGGTTTTCAATGTCCCGAGAGATGAGAATGATGTCCGCATATGCTTACATTTTAACATTCTCTGATGTGACTCTTGAATATCTGCCGTTGCAGCGATGAATAATAGTGGACTAATGGGGTCTCCTTGCAGGTCTCCGTTTGTCTGTTCTATGGGGCCTGATTTGTCTATATTGTCATCTATTTGTATTAGGTTGCATCTTAGTATATTCTTTTAGCAATCTTGTGATATAGTTGTCATCAATCATTGCTTCCAATTTTTCTATTAGCTTTGTTCTGGTCAAAGGCTTTTGTGTAATCTATGAATACGGCATGTAGTTTTCCCTTTGGATACCTCAATGCTTCTTCGATTTCATCTTGTAGGCATTGTAGCTTTTATAGGGATAAATATACAATTGGCAAATCGGAAAGAACACGGGCATTAGACAATTGAAGGCGATGTGCCGAAATCATTGAGAAGGAACGAATCTGGTACGCAATCGGACATGGAAGGAAATTGAAAGGCGGGGATTACAACTTGCCGGACAGAATGTTCCAAGCAGTGTTTGCGAATAGATCAGGTTGTAGTAGTGAAATTGTTAGCGCAACTAATTAGCTAGATATTTGTTTTTTCTCAGAATAGTCTAATTGTAAATGAAGTTGGAAAAATAAAGAACGAATCGCGGTTGTGAAATCGAATGACTAAATTTTAAAGAAATTTCGAAAGATTATTTAGAATTGGGCGTAAAATTGGAAGCAGGACGAGATCCAGCTGCATTATGGCGTAGCATCGCATTGGTAGGATATGGATGCAGCAATCGTCGTTCAAGTTTGCCGTGGAGCCAAAAAGGGAAGTGTCTGACAACAAATATTTATTTCATGTTTATGAAGATCAAGATGTGTTGTTAGTTTTAAGTCAATATTAGATAAGAAGAAGGAATAAAATGGGGAACGTGGCCATGCATGAATGCAGTAATCATAGAATACATATGTTTATAAATAAAGTATGATGAATGGATAAATCGACTTGTGATATTTACGTTTTTTTGTTATTTTTTTAATGTTAGCGATTACAGGTTCGGAAATTGTAAAAGAAATGGAAGTTATATTGTTTTTCAAAAAGGCAAACATGTTTTATATTTTATTTCAGAAAATTAATTTAAACAAATAAAATATTTCTTATGTAATATTTCAAGCATTAAAAACCTTATGGGCAAGTCAGTTGATCCACGATATACATTTTTCTCTGGCCTGCAACGATTCATGAGTTAAATAATCAATGTAACACTGAGCAAGCCAGAGTGGTCGAAACCTGTAAGTAGTCAGTGCTATCAGTATTATATGTACGATAGAGAAAGTTGGAAAATCCATATCGAGATTTGAACAGAAATACATGTTTTGGGGTCCTCTGATGTGCATGCTCGTGCACATGCGCATGTGTGTGTTTTCTAAATGTCCAACGTCCATCTGCCTGTCTGTCTGTGAACAATACAAGCGCCTAAAATATAGGATTTTTTCAAAATGAATAATCCCTGTCGATCTGGCTCAACTCAAGGCCCTGTGAATTTGAAACAAATTTTTGGGGCAGTTATTACTCACATGAAGTTCCTGAAATATTCTCAATGATTTATCAAAAAATGCTCGAATTGTTTTAACTTCTTGAAATAATAGAGTGATGTACTCTTTTAAAGATGGCTTTGATACAATTTTCAAGATTACTCCTGAATATTCGAAAATTGTGAATGTTTGTACCTTTGTGGACAAGCTCATACTACTGCATAAATGAAGAAAAGAGACTTCCTTCTCAAATAAGATCTTTCTTCACAATTAGTTCTTTAATTGTGCAATTTTAAATCAAGATTTTCTCAAAACTAGCCAACACTATCATTCCACCATGAGTTCAACCAATCGAATGGACACCTTTCATGGTGGAAAAATACTTGTTTAATAGTTAAAATGTAAAAAATTTTTACTATATGTAGTGATTTTAATTGATTGATTGTATCTGAATATTATACTGAAATTTATTTTTATTATTCTGAATGTTGAATGTGCCTTATTTTCATAAATTTTGAATGGAAGCTACATGAACTCTTAATTTGTATTACAGTAGTAAAATATGTCTGATAAGCCATATATAGTGTACAATATTTAACTAATAATAATAATAATAATAATATATTTATTTGTCACATAAATACAGCATAAGCCATGTATGACAAGTCAGCATATGTACATAATAATAAAATGTACAATATAGATATTTCTAAGTATTAAATACAGAAAAGAAGAGAAAAAAGAAATGAATATTAAAATTGAAAAACTATACTAATAAAAAAAGAAAGAAAGGAAAAAAGAAAGAGAGAGAAAAAAAAAAGTAGTCGTCTTCTTATGAGTTGATGCCTGGGCTGGGTCCATCCCTTACATTCAACAGTCAGTTTGGGGGTTTCAAATCATGCAACAGAGTATATAAAAATTATTATTATGAAATTAGTATTAGTTTATATTTGGGTAGATACGTGTTTATGATGTACATATTCTTTTGTACTGTAGAATGTATGGTTTAACAGGAAAGCTTTCAGTTTATTTTTGAATGTGTGTACAGAGTTTAAGCTTTTAAATTCACTAGGGAGTTTGTTGTAGAGTGTAATGCCTTCTATAAGGGTACTTTTTTGAAAGAGTGAAGTTTCTCTGTGTGGGACGTGCAGGTTTCTTTTTTGTCTAGTATCATAGTTATGAACCTCTTCGTTTAGAGTAACAGAGTCCTTGTTTTCTAAAAGTACCTTCTTTGTGAAGATTAATATTTCTAAAATGTACACGCATGGTAGCAGTAGGATTTGTAATTTTTTGAAAAGTGGTTTGCAGGACTCGTATTTGTGAGTGTCATTGTTCTCAATATTCGTTTTTGGATGATGAAAGTGTGAATACTTTCTGGAGAATTTCCCCAGAATATGATTCCGTATTTTAGATGTGAGTGTACATTTACAAAGTATACTGTTCGCAGTGTATCCAAGTTAGAATTTGACTTAAGAATGTAGATGGCATAACATGTCTTGGTAAGCTTGTTGTTTAGATCTGTGATGTAAGAGTTCCATTTTAGATCATCTTGAATAGTCAAACCCAGGAAAGTTGTTTTTTGGGCAATTTGTACAGGCATATTTTTATCATCAACTGTGTTGGTGGCTTCTCTTTAGAGTGGATTTCGAAAGTTTAGGGACACAGTTTTACTGGTATTTATGATAAGTTTATTTTCCTGGAACCATTTTACTAGTGCTTCTAGAACTGTTTGTGCTTCTTTTTGTAGAGTTTATTGAGTATTTGCTTTAATAATAATGTTTGTGCCATCTGCAAATAGGACCATTTTGTTCTTTTGTAGAGTTAGGGGCATGCCATTGATGTATAAGAGAAATAATATAGGGCCTAGGATTGATCCTTGTGGTACTCCATTATTTAACATTTTAGGTTGGGAAAAATGGGATGAAATCTTATCTCTAACATGCTTGATTGTGACTACTGGACAACGATTTGAAAGGTAAGATTTAACACATTGATGTGCAATGCCTCTAATTCCCAAAATTTCAAGTTTGGATAACAGCATCTGATGGTCAATAATGTCAAATGCTTTGGACAAGTCTAGGAACAAACCGATGGGGATTTCTTTCTGATCTAGAGCACTAAGTATGTCATTTAGAAAGGTGAAGATAGCTGTATCTGTAGATTTACCATTTCTAAATCCATGTTGAGCCTCCGTCAATATGTTATTAGAATTGAGAAAACTTTTGAGTCTATCATTAAAGAGCTTTTCTAGAATTTTGGAAAATCCAGATAATAAGGATATCGGTCTGTAATTCGTGGGATCGTGAGTGTTGCCTTTTTTGAATAATGGCTTCACTTTTGCTTTTTTGAGAGTTTCTGGGAAGATACCTGTCATTAAGGTCTGGTTACAAATGTGAGTGAGCGGTTCTATTATGTTTGTTGGTGTATATTTGATGAGGGTGTCAGGGATATTATCCAGTCCTGTGGAATATTTGTTTTTCATTTGATTAATGATTTTTTGTATTTCTGCAGGTGAAGTTTCTGAAATGTATATGGAAATTTACATTTGATAATGTGCGGATATTTGACTGCATGTTTATATTATTTAATGAATTGCAGTGAATTAGTTTTTCACCACTATTAGGAAACATTCACATTTGTACACACAATTAATTTGAAACAAATGTTTTTCATTGAATTAGTTTATTGGTTTCATTATTATTTACAATAAGATCATTTCCTATTTTTAAAATGTAGAGAAATATTTTTGACAAATAACAGGTGAAATAATCTTTTTCAAAAATAATTTTATGAATTTTAGTATGAAAGAGAATTTATTAAACTAAAGACGACAAATCTACATCTTATTTGAATGATTGTTCTTGTTTTGCATATGTGTATAACATAATAAAAAATTTGGGAAATTTTCAATAATTACTGCTACCAAAGTGTGTTTGTAAAATTTTATAATTTAACTCCAAATTTATTTCAGTACAATTCATAGCCATAGGTGTGCATGAACCTACAACAAGAGGAGCTAATTATATTTCTAAGTCCCATGGCCATTGAACTTCATTTACACATGACATATTTTACTAGTCTATGGATTAAACATACTAAAAGAGAATGAAATGTTAACTTTAATGATATAATTAATAAATGTAGATACTTAATTTTGTGTTAAATCATCTATTCGGTTGCCAGATGGCTCAGAGAACTCCTTCCCTAAGAGTCGTGTAACAAATCTCCAAAATCAGGTGAAGGGGAAAATCAAGGATTGAATATATTTAAGGCATAAATATAATATTGTTTCATGACATAAGCCATTTCCAAATTTTCACACAATTTCTGGCACATGCCAATTAAAAAAGCAGGCACTGCTTGATATGGTCATGATCATGCGATACCTGGTGGCATGACTGAGAACGGTGCGAAATACCATGACATATTCCATCATGAAGACTGGCCTTGAGGGGTGAAGTTTGAAAAATTGCAGTATATGTTCACAACATATTGCAAAACGTCCATGTGTTAACGTGACATTTTGAAATATGTTATGAACTAACACACTAATCTTTTAAAGCCTTCCCCATAACTGAATGTTCTGTATTTCTAATATTGCATTTTTACAGTCATTAAAGTCAACTGAATTTCAGAAAATCTATTCTGTTTGTTGATCTACATCACTGACTAATCTTTTTCTTCTTTCTTCCTTTTTAACTTTTGAACAAGAAATGCTTTCTTGTTCAAAAGAATATCTCTTTTTAAGAACTCTAAAAGGGAAGAAGTAACATGTTTATCAGATGATCTAAAACAAAAGAGGTTTTGGATCTGATATATTACTCAAAAAGATGGATAAACAATTCAATATTATGATAAAGTTTCTGAAAAAAAATGTACTTTGTGTCTCTTTTCTGCTTTTCTGTTGAGGTTTTTGTTCTATTACATTAGAAATATTGACAAACTCTTAACAGCCATTGTGTTTGTGTTCTTCGTGTGCTCAAAATTTTTGTGTTTATCAACCATTTGTTTACTGAAATCTGACATTCCAGCACTTTCAATCTCTGTGATTTTTGTGCCAAATCACTGCAAGACCAAAGTTTCAGCACCCTTCTCTCTGTGAACAACTCCAGAATTTCTTCTGGCTTCCTCATGGCACCGTTTCTTACACTCTAGTAATCTGTAAATAATAATTTCATTACTATCCTTATAATCCATATAATCCTTACCTTTCTATTCTTATAAAAAATATGTAATACTGTCTTGCAAATATGCATGTAATTCTTCATATTTTTTAAAATGTTATGACAAGAATGTAAGAGGAGGAGAAAAATATACAAAAATGTAGATCTCTTAATTTTTATTGACCAATCTTCCCCTGGATTTTAAGGAAGAAGGAGAATGGGACAAGAGAAACAAGAAAGGAAGAGAAAAGGACAATACTCACGCTTCCAAATCAGTCCAAAGTTTCATCTGTCGAGCACGATTATTTTGATTTTCTTTTACCAATCGTTGATCATCTTTCAGTTGACGACTCAGTTTCTCTTGCTCATTAATGCAGTTCATCAACTGCTCCCTGTTTTGTAAACAACATATTTTATGACTTCACTAGCTTTTTGAATATTTTGAGCTTTTTGAATTCAAAAAATGTTTTGTTGTGACATACCTGAGTGACTTATTTTTATCAGAATGACTACCACTGACAGTAGTTGCGCAATTCATCTGAAAGACGATCTATGTTCACTTGTGTTATTATGATTTCAGCTTGTAAATGGTGATACTTTGACTCATTAGATAAAACTTCTTCACGGAGATTTCGAACTACCTGTGTAAAAGTAAAAATCATAGAAACTTATAATGTATGATTATTTTAATACAAATTATACAGTAATTTAATTCTACCTGCTCCAATTTTGAGGTAGTACTTTCTAGACCAGCAGCAGTGGAATCATAAGTTTGTTTCTTTCTCTCGTACTCTTCTGTTACTTCTTGGCACTTTTCTCTGAGAGGTCTTAATTCTATAACACAAAAAATTTAGGTTGTAACTACTGACTTGGAAAATGCATTTTCTTTTCTTACACAGAATTACTTTATTTGTGTTCACCTGTGATATTATAACAGAGCAAGATTAATAATTCTTTCATTGGTTCATAGAATACATTTTCATGTACTAGTACATCAAGACCTCACATCAAAAATATTTCAGATCTGTTCTTCATTGCAACCTTCCAATGCTTGTGAATGTGTAACAAACAAATTCATAATCACATGAGATTCTGAACAATTGAGTTTTATTTGGCTAGAATTGTTGAAAATGAGCATTTCATGAAATGGAACAACTAAAATAATAGGACCATACTGAATTTGTTCTTATACATCGACTTTACAGAACATCTATCAAAAATTCACAAAATTTATTGAACATTGTGCAGGGAGCAATAAAGAGCAGGTGTTTTAACTGAAGAAAATATCACAGGTAGATGCAAATAATGTTTTGGATACAGGAAATGGTGGATGCTGTAAAACATGCTAGAAAGAAGAAGAATAGTAGTTCCTACTGATAATTTCTTAAGCTGTAATTCAGAAACATCGTAATGGACTCTGGAACCTTGATTGTGTCTGTGGATTGCATTTTAATATCAGGATCTTTGATAATTAATTATTTATTTAACAAAGGATTTAAGTAGAGCTTTAGTCACTCAGAAGAATTATTTCATAATTCAGGAGAATTTAATTGAGCTTTTGTGCTAGAGAATTAAATTTTTCTCTATTGTGAATAAATCTGTTTTACCCTACGACATATACAAAACTTTGTTTTCAAATATTTGTCTTTAATTACTAAATTCCAAACACGTTGTGGGGAGGAAAAATTTAATTGCTGGCAACTCTGATTGGTAGAATTCCATGGTTTCTCTAATCAGTGCCAGGGAAATGCTGGAGTAGCACCTTAACAAATGGCCACATACCATGCAATCTTTCCTTTCTCTTCTGGAAATGGAATTCTTTCATCAAACGTTTGTTTGATCATGATTTAAATCAAATGATTTTTTTAATCAATGATTTAAATTAATATTTATTATTTGTAATATTGGAAAATATATTTGCATTTAAAATGTTTGTAAAATAAAAATTACTCAGATAAAAACACTTAAATCAATTAGAAAGTTTATGTAAAGAATATATTATATTTATTATAAAATATTTCATATAATTTATTTAACAATACACAATCATTTAACAGCAATATTGCCCTAACATGCACTAACTAGTTTCGAGAAAAAACATGTTTAAAGCTTCAACGATGTCCATAATTCTAAATTTGTATTAAAATGTGTGAAAAATGGAATTTTATGAATACTCATTTAAAGAAGAAAATTAATATTGTTAAAACTAATGAAAACAGTTGTTAATCATACTAGTTTTAATAATATTAACCTTGTTCTTCATGAGTATATTGATAGAATTCCATTTTAAGTGGGAAGTCTACTTCCCACTGACGGTTAAAAGGTTAAGGGATAGTGCGCAAGTAACAACCATTATACCCCATATCTTTTTATAACAGGATAACTGTTAAGTAGAATTTAATATTTAAAAAATTGTCTAACATTGTTAGAAGTTTTTCGATGAATTCAGTTGTTTTCAACAATAAGTGCTTACTGATTGGGGCGGTATTGCACAACAAAAATGGTAAAATTTCTTTGAATGAAGAATGACTTTTTTCTAAATCATACTAATAGATGGTGCCACAAGCTTATTTAGTAATGTGGATGTGAGTGGAGTGTTTCAAGAGAGCCAAGTACATCAAATTTAAAGATTTTGTGGATTAGGGTGATTTTGCACTGGACCCCTCAAATATACAGTATCGTTATTTTTTTAAATAAAATTACAACAGTTAAATGATAAATTTAAAAACTGATGTTTTAATTAACTATTTTCTGCTTTTAAAGTAATTAATGATAAATAAATCACTTAACAATTTTGTTTTAAAGTAAAATTTAAAAAAATCTGATTTAAATAAAAAAATCTAATTTTTTTATTTTAAAAAAATTATGATTTTTTTCAGCCCTATAAAACAGAATTCTTGGGAATTTAATGCAATTAGCAGAGTCACGAGATATTTTTAATGAAATAAATGCATCTGCAAGTCTCTTTTAAATTCTGTTCCTTGGACATGCGATGTACTCGTGTCAGCTGTACAGTGATGGAAAGTATCTTTAGCTGTCAGCATGGAATTTGACCTTGGGGTCTTTTGGCATAAGCTAGGCATAAGCTGTAGGGGAATTCCCTTCTTTCCGGCTCTCTGAGCATGGGAAAGTGTACGGGTACGGCTTACATTAATGGAAATCGTAGTACTCTGGGCTGTGACGCATTGTGCTTTGAGTCAGCAAGCAGACTGACTGCAACCACTAGGCAGTGAGGTGGTGAGTTTTTATGAGCTTCATAAGCAGTTTAACAATAGTTGAAGAAACCATAAAACTCTAATCTTAGATGAAAAGGTCAAACGTAAAGAAGAAACTCAGAAGCTGTCAATGAAGAATGTTTAATATTCATTTATTGGCTATTTCTTCCATAAATATGTTATATGTTAATGTATTTTAATAATTATAGTAAATTCATGTAATTTACTAGTTTCAGGCCAGAAATATCAAATCACAATGTCATAAAATGGACAATCTTGCATAAAATGGAAATCTCCCTAAACCAGAATTTTGTTGCCCTGATTGATTCCGGATAGATTTTACTGCATTTGTGATGGATGTCACTGCAGTGCCTCTCACCGGGAGGTCCTATACATCCTCAAGTGAAGAAAAAACATTACTGTCCATCAAAACATGATGCAATAGAGTTCCAGTGGGCAAAAATGTTCACACAGGTTCAGCTAGTTTGATATAAATTCTAAAATATTTATTAGTAATTATTTCAAATGCCGAAAGCACATGGTTTTGTGACCTTAATTGTTTTATTACATGATTTGATATGGCAGTGAAGACACTCTGTACATTACTATTAACACATATTAAATTAGGAGATTTGAAATTTTGGATAAAATTAAGTGCTACTATACATTAATAAATGTTACTAAAACTATTTCACCTTTTAAGATAGGAGCTAGTTGTGCTTTCTTGCTTGCTATTCTCTGAGACAATTCCAGAACCAATGCAGACATTTCTTCCAGTGTCTTGCCTTTCTCTTGATCAACACTGGCCTTCTCTTCGGAAACTTGTTCAATGCGCTCCTCTGTATCGCGGTATCCAGCTACTCCATGTTGAACTTCACGAACAGCCTAAGCAAAGCACTGACTACAAGAATGGACTTAGGACACGAGACAAGTGAGTGAAGAAAACTATTTCGTAGTTACTACAAACATTTGGACAAAATAATTATACTCTCGTAGATGTAGAAAAATCTCAAAAAAATATGCTTGTCATCTAATGTGTTGTAGACAAGAAATATAAGAATAATATGGTTAAAGTTATGATAATACATTCAAAAATGAAATTAACCATACTAAGATGTTCACCATGATGAAAGATGATGAATGATGATGAATTTATGATAGTTATGCCTCAAAATTTATTTTTGACCATGTTCAAAACACTAGTTTCATTAAAAGATAGCCATGTCTGATGTCTCAATCAGCCATGCCACCTATCATGAAGGCAGGAGATCCTGGTGCCAATGATGCACACATTATTATACATGAACTTTTATAATGGAAAATGGATTCGAATTTCATATACACTTTTCTTATTTTTTCCCTAAGATTAAGGCATAAGAGGCAATAGCAAATTTCAGAGCACAAATGAGTATCGCTTATCTTCTGTAGCCTCTTATCATCAATCTAAAATTCAGAATCACAGCATCAATGAATCACTGGCCAAGGCTTTATCCCTAATTTTTTGTAACCTCATTAAACATTGAATTGAATTGAATTAATGCCTTATTTTACGTGGTGACACTCAGGCCATGAGGCCTGCTCTTCCGTCTGACCACGCAAATTTCGTTATGCTCCTTTCACAAACTAGCAAAGAAAGAAGGTATTTCTAGGGCAATGAAACAGGCAACTTTTGAATTTAGCTCAGAGGCATCATTTAGGCTTGGGGATCTTTTACATGCAGTAAATCTACTAACATGGGATAGCCGGCTTTAGTTCCCCTCCGAAGGAAGGCGTACGAAGGATTTTTTCGCCCCTAAAAATCCATGGCTTCAATCGGGTTTGAACCCGTGAACTTTGGTATAACAGTCCGGTATGCTAACCGCTACACCATCGCCGCCACATTTGCCATAATTTGCATAATATTGCCAATATTTGCATAATTTGAAATTGTTTGAAGTTTTAATGTCATCATCATATTAACTTTTTAATGAATTTAAGTAAGGGAAACAGAACTTATAAACAAATTTAATAATTTCTAGTCTTATTTTGTTATGCAGTGCCATTTGCTATGTTGAAAAATTAGAGTTAAATAAAAAAATTGAAACAAAAAGTATTGTAGAAAACATCCTGTAATTCAAGATGATGATGATGATGTATCAGAGAAAATAAGGACTGAGAGAGTATTCAATCATGTTATTAAGAAAAATGTTACATGTTTCACTTAATCAGTGTTACCATCTTGCATTTTCCCAAGAAACATGAAATGCGAGAAACTGAGAATTATGCCTAAACGTCTAAATTGGTGCCATTAAAAATAATGTGTATTCATTTTTTCTTTAAAGTACTCGAGTGTCTTTGTTTGTGTGTTTTGTTATTAACACTTTTGTTATTAACTACAATAATAAATTTTTTTTGAGAGAAAAAAAAAAGATTGTGTAGTTGGGCAGCTTTTAACCTGTTTCCATATTTTGGAATTATTTCAATAAATCATTGAAATAAGGCATTAAAAAATTAAGCTCATTTGATTAATATGAAAATAAGGAATAGTATTTTGATTGTGTGTCTTATTTTTCATTTTTCTTTAATTCTTTCACTTCTATTCGAATATTTCTTACGATTCCAGGGCTGGTCTCTAGGTGTAGTCTAGATGCATCACAGAAACCATTTAGTAAGAAAAGTAAGCTTACCAGTCCTTTGAGGAGAGATTCATCTTTTGTTTGCAGTAATTCTAAAGTACGAGTCAATACCCCTGCTTCTGCCTTCAGGGCTGAAAGTTCTGCTCTGTGTCTTTTGTAAACTGAGCTTCGTCCACGTAATTTTGTGACGTAACGTTTGAACTCTTCACCTCTAAGAACTGTTTCACCAGCAAACTCTTGAAGTCTGTTGCGTTTCTCCTGGAATAAAAGACAATGCTGTTTATAACAAAGACTGAATTTTATTGGATTAAGAAGCTTACAATTATAAGACACCATTATATTTCTACGAAACCACCAGTTACAGTCAATACCTATGCAAATGACTTTTAAACAAAAGTCAATAACATTTTTATTTCCTTTAAATTTAATAATGATAATAATTTTACACAAATATTCTTGACTTTTATTGCTTATTAACTATTTAGAAACAGATAAAATAATATTTTTCAATTCCCTAATTGTTCACTGGAAATAGTTGATAAAAAAAATATGGTGGTACATATTGGCAAGATTTAGCATAAAAATGCCTGTAATCAAATTACTTTCTCTAGACTCCTGAAACTGACTGTCAGCCAATGTTAGAACCGAACAGTGATACAAGTCATTTCTCAAACAGCTCAAGTGAAATTGTCATGCAAATAAATGAAAGGCTAATGCTAAATTTAAGAAAGAACCCATAGCCCTTTTGAGCTCCAGAATCCTTATCCCCATCATTTTTCCAAAGCTTTTACTTCGCATAGTTGAAAGTACCAACAAAGTGAGGTAAGCAACATTTGGAAACTAGAAACTTTTTCCTCCAAGTAACAGAAATATTGTTTGCATCTGTAAACAAACTACATATTTAATTGTAGGGTAATAGTCAAAAAAATAATAGCAACCAATTGACACTTGAGACAAAAATGGTTTGGAAGAAATGTCAATGAAACTAAAGAAATGTAAGATCTTTGAGAGCATGGTTTTACAAATTAAATTTGAACAACCCACAAGGAAAATAAAATTTTATATTAAAAATTAATGTTAACCCAAATGAAACAAAATCGTAATGTCTGAAGAAACATTTAAACAATTACAAATTAAATATTAAAAAGACATGAAATAGTTGAAAACAACCTGCAGTTCTTCATCTAATGCTGCAACTCGACTCCTCAGCTCCCCAAGTTGTTCTGCTGTACTTTCTTTCTTGCGAGCTATAATAGCTGCTTGCTGTCTAAATGGAGCCAATTTATCATCAGTTGGATTGTTCAAGGCTAAATGACGTTCCACTATTCGGTTTACCTCAATATTTACTTGTTGAATCTAAAATATAGGAAGGGAAATAATGAACTTGTCACATTTCAATAGTTTTAAATTTACTAATAAATTGGTTGTTTCCTTCAAAACAATAGAACCTTGTTATTCAAAGCATCTATGTCTCCACGGCCAAGGGCTGGTTCAGCTGCCACGTTTTGTAATATTTCTACTTCTTTCCTTCTTGTTTCAATTTCTTTTGGCAATTTTTGCTTTACAATGTAAGTAGCCACGTTAGTTTCCTCTTCTAATCTTTGAAGTAATCCTGCAAACAATATAATTTTGAATTATAAATTGACAATAATATTGTATTATAATTTAAATATAGTACAATTATTTATTTATAAGAAATAAAGCCAGGAGGATTACACTGAATAACTGGTTTTCATAATACAAATGATTAAATCTAATTAGTAATGGAGGCAACCAGTGGCGGATCCAGGAGAAGTGGGCATGGGGGTGATGCCCCCTCCCCCATCCGAGAGTTTTTGTTTGCTACCTTCTTTTATTTGACAAAATTGATTTAAATATTTGTTCATGGTAGAATTATGTAATTATTTAAACAATAATATTGTATAGTATCATATAGAAACCACAAAAATAATATACAATATAATAACAGATGTTTATTATTAAACAAAAATCTATGATGGGCCCCTCTAAAATGATCAGCTGGATCTGCCCCTGCTAGCAACATATCTTACGGCAGAACTATAAATCATAGAAACAGAATCAGTGAATAAATCAATATTATTAGTGCAATTAGCTGCGAAAATTCGACATTGTCAATCATTTTATACAATGGAGAGTTTACCATATATTTATCTGCAGAACTGAAGTTATTCAAAGTCTTATCCTAAGCAAGGAACATGTCGTGGAATCAATCAGAGACATCTGACCTACACTATGCATGAGGCAACTAATAATGTGTTGCAATATTTTAATAAAATAAATAATCATGGTCAGTTACCTCCTTTCACCCAGGCTCTGAACATTGAATTTAGATAGATAATAGATACTGTTAATCAATAGAATTAGATAATAAATACTGTTATTCAATGCTTCTACATGAGCACGCGCCAGTTACTACTTTAAAACCCAGTATTTTAGAGATCTTCTTCGACATTTTTCCAAAACTTTAATCAATCCAATGCCTTTATGTTGTTAAAAAACATAGAACCTCTAGAAAAATAAATTTACTTATAAGGACATATTATTATTAAATAGTACAAAACTTAATGTTAGCAACAATATGCAGGTACAATATTCAAAACCATAAAAATATTTTTAAACAAAGTGTATCGGATTGTTTGAAATAAGTGCAAGTTTACCAAGCCAATAAATTAAAATTTCATACCTTGTGGAGTGGAGCCCATAGCAGCTTGTCGCATTTCTTTCAGTTGCTGCTGGAGGCGTTGAATACGATGTTCAGTTTGAGTAAGAGATGTCTGTTGATGTTGCTTCTGTCCAGCTAACTCTTTTGCGAGTTCTCTCTCTAGACGTAATGCATGAGCAGCTTGTAGCATAGCATCTTTGTTTGGCATGCCTTCCACCTAGGAAAAAGAAATACATACTTTATTGCTAGAGAAGGGAAAAAAAATCCTTTTTAAGGTTTCTTTCAAAGTTGTCTTTCTTCAGTAAAGAGTAAATTATTGATATCCTTTGCAAATTAACACAACAAAATTAATTTTTAAATTTCTTTTTTCTAAATCTACATAAACTGTGTTTTTCTGCCTTCTTGAAATTACAAAAATGAAGATTGGGAAGCAATTTTTTAAAAATTTTAAAAAATTTTTAAATAAATTTTTTAAATTTTTAAAATAAATTTTTAATTTTTTTCAACCGAAATGGCGATCCACCACAAAGAAAAATGGAGAGAGCATGTCCTTCGTATGCCACCAGAAAGAATTCCAAAACAAGCAATGGAATATAAACCATATGGCAAAAGAAGTGTGGGAAGACCGAGGAAGAGATGGTGAGACCGGAACAGGCCTCAGGCCTAATCCTGGCTAGACAGAAGAAGAAGAAGATTTTTTTATGCTTCACAGTAAAGTAAGCAGAGACAAACATTTTAAAACAATTATAAATATTTTATGTTTTATTAATTTTATTAATGCATCAATGCATTAATAACTTTTCCAGAAAAATAAATAACACATAATTAATTTATGCACAGACTATTCCACTTCCGATTCAGGAGTGGATAGGTTTAGCTGGAAATATCACAAGAAGAAAAGATAAAACTTCATTGCTTATTTACTTTGTCCTACAAACAATTAAGGCAGCAACATTTACTTTGCAGCAAATAGGCAACAACATTGCATTTAAGTTACATCTCATAAGTCAACTACTCAGAAATTAGCTAAAATTTCCTTTCAGTATTTCAACTGAATTTTCATGAATGTGTTACATAGAATTAATTCAGCATAATGAATCACGTGGCCAATGAATTCCCCCTGAACTTACCTTTCTTTGCATGCGTTCTATTTTTTTCAAAACTATTTCTTTTTCACGTTCCATTGCTTCAATGTCTGCTCGCAGCTCTGCAGTTGAATATCCACTGTTTTTCAGTGCTTCACATTCTTTATGCAAAGCCTTGAATTCTTCTATTAAATGTTCATACTAGAAATATGACAAAATGTTTTCCATAATTGTTATAATTATCTTTCTAACATTGTTAGAATTCTCCAATGTAATAACATTTGTAATGATGAACATTTGTAATAATGAAGAAAACAAACATAAGAAAATATTTAGTAGTAATAAATATATTACAAGATCAATGGGGGGTCATGAATCAGAATTCACAGCAATATATATATGTACATCTTTCTTATAAAGGAGAAAATCAAAAGATGCAAACCTGTCTAATTTTGTTCACGCAAATGTGCAAAAATATCACTATTTGACAGTTATTTACTATTTTGAAATGCATAATTTAATAAATAAATGTTTCTCTGCCATCAAATTTAAAGCACAGCTTAATTTTAAAAACAATTTTTAAAGAAAGATAGGCTGACTTTCAGATATTGTAGAACAAATGCAAAAAAAATTAACAATATTACTTAACATATTAATATTGTTAATTAACATATACAATAACATTAATTACCAAAAAAGAGAGAGAGAGAGTAAACACATTTGCAGTGCTAAAATTAATTTTTTACTTTTGATATGTTTTTGGATAGTCAGGATTAATTTTTTCCACTTTCTAATTGCTCTTTAAACCTTTTTATTTCATTGGATACTTACCTGTTCATAAATCCCTGATATATCAGCATCACCAAGGAATTCAAGTGGAACTTCCACCTTTACTAGATATTGAGCTAAATAGGCTCTCTTCTTTAGGTCAGGCATGTTCTGAAGTAACCATTCTAAAATTGGGTGAATAATCTGTTTTTCACCTTGGACCAACCCTTGCCGAAAAGCAGATCTGAAATTAGCATGCAATGCTTTGAATTCAACTTGACTATTAATGCACAGAATTCAACGTTGAAATTTCTTTATAAATGAGCTTACGGGGATATTTCAGGACCAGGTTTATATTTCAGGATTCGCAACATCCCCAAAATACGAACAGCAGTTTGATCAGGTTCTTCAGCACGAACATCAACTTTATTACTTTTGTCTATTTCCTGCCAAAATGTCTGTTAATACCTGAAAAAGATGTTATTTGTGAAAAGAAATGAACAGTACAAAACATACAACACATTTTTTTTAACATTACAGGCTTTTAATACATACCTGTAACAATGATTCTGAACTTAATGAATCAAAAGAGATGATATTAACAGATTTGTTGAATGGAGGCTTGTTCAGCTCGTTCACAATAAATTTCAGTCTGTCACTCATGATGAATGGACTGCTGAAAGAATAGTATGACATAGAAACTATCATAAAATGTACCTAATAGTGATTGAATTGTACCTATATTAGAACCTATAAAAAATTCTGTAATTTTATCAGCATGAATCATTCCTCTCTGACATATAATGCATTACATTATATAACTAAATTATATAGTTGTTTTCTTGAATAGTAAAACAACATCAATTTGTACATTTTAGTTTGCTGTAAAGCATAATAAATGAGTAAGTAAACGAGTCAGATTTGTTTATTAAAATGTAAAAAAAAATTGTGGATTTATTGTAGATTCTCTGTGCATAATTAAAAAGGTAAATTCCAAAACATACAAAGTCAATTTTTCATTTTGTGATTATCACTGATTATACATCATAGATGCATCTAATCAGATATGAATACTTTCTAAAAAGTACTTAGTCACAAAGTTACTGAGCTGAAAAAAAAAAAGATTTTTTCGAAGTTGTGCCTATTCTTAGTTGTTTCTTCAAAGGAATAAAAAACTTCTGAAGAAAAGTATTTTCTATCTTGGTGTGTTTTGGAATCCACCTCTTCAATTATACCCAGTACTCTAAAAGATGAAAAAAAGAACATTCTTATAGTGAAGCCTAGATTCGATTATAAATTATCACTAGACATTAAATTATTTGATGATCAAATGTTATACTTTATTAGAATACAAGCCACTTGCAGTTAAAGTATATTCTTTGAAAACTATAATTTTAGTTTTACCATATAAATGATAAATCTTTCATATGTATGCAAGGAAGGTGGTATATGTTGATGGTTTGTTTAGATCCAGTTGGGCACCAATGCTACAATCTTTTTGTTTGATGAGTTAGTACTCCCTACTTATTAAATTCAGAAAAGTTACTAATTTCTCTGCTCTAGTGTTATTAGTATGTAGTAGGTAAAAATGTAAGGCCTTCTTACCTTTAAGACTAGTTTCTTTAAAAGTTTGCCACTTCTGAAAGAGGTATTGCCACTTTTTCAGTTCGTGACCGCTTTAAGAAATTCGCCCGACACCTGCAAGAAATCAATAGTCTTCTCACTGCTGTACTTGTACATCAATATCATTATTTTCGGTAAATAAAATAAGAATACACGATATATTTTATTTACTTAAACCATTAATTTTCCTTTTGCGCACAATATGTGTATTTACTCAAGTTTTGAATTTGCCGTCTGAAATGTTCAGAGACGCATTTTTTTTCCCCCGTTTCGAAATCAGATGTTACTTTGTGATAATTCCTTGGATATTGACATTACCCCAACGACGCAAAAAATGACTGCATCAAAGGTACACCACAGGGAATATGCATCACTTTTTGTATAATGATTCATTCAACGGGAGGAGGTTGCCGAATGTTTGTTTGTATTGTGGTTGCCATGACAACGCCAATCGGATGCCAGCATCAAGGGTTATTTCGAATCGAGTTTGGGCGAGAGCACAGTACAGAATCAGGGATGCAAACACTTTCGCTCTTGTGTGTGGTTCATGGTTGTCGTTTCTTAGTAAACTGTTATCTGAAACAAGAAATTCAATTTACAACTGAAGTACCATGGCGCTCAGCGTCTGAGCGTCCATAAGTGCGTTGCCTAATTGCATCAATACTGAAGTTCTCAATCAACTACTCTACTCTACAAAATAGTATAGTGTAACACAACCATACACACTACATCACTCACATTCACGTATTATTTAGAAGAGTTTCATAATATTATAATATTACAATGCAATATTACAATTTGCATCCTATTAATTTTTCAATCGTCTCGTGAAAACTTCAGCAAAGAATCGAAGCAAAAAAATGAAAATTTAGAGCAGAGATTCTCAACCTCTTTTTCTTTCATCGACCCCTTTAAATTGTTGTCTCTGTCGATGCCCTTACAATTTTACTTTCTGGCTCTTACTTCGTATGAGAGAAAGTGATGTAATAGTGCGCCGGCGAATTTTCGACAGAAAAACTCTTATTGCCGGGCCCTGGTGACTAAATTAGTGGTACTACAACACATACTTTCTCACATTATTTCTAAATTTGCAATTTTCGAAAATTCAGAGAGTTCAACGAAAATGAGACCATTCTTTTAAGCGTTCTTTTCATCCGAGGAAAAAACAAAATTGAAGAAATATATTGGAGCAATTTTTGAGAGAATGTGTTTTTTTTAACTTGGATACATTTCAAACTCAAATTACTATGCCTTTTTCACAAAATTTGCGTATGTCCTTTTTAAAGAGCTGATTTTTTAGAACAGTTTTTGTTTAAGGCAAAAATCTCTATCTTCAATTATGTGGTTTTGCAATGTTAAATTTTTGCAATTTTCAAAAATACAGAATGAACCCATTTCTTTTTACCATCCTTTGGGACGAGGAAAACATTTACGAGGAAACCATTTAAAGAAAAAATTTGAGCCGTTTTTGAAAAAAACAATTGTTTAAAAATGTTTTTAAATTGCTTGAGGACTGACGGCTGGACACAGACGATTTGCCGTCAATCGATTTTTCGGTAACAAGGACCCATAGAACATTAACTGATTACACAACGTGCTAGAGAAAATAATTTACTTTGTTTAGGAATAAGATTTGAAAATTTTGAAAATGTTCCAAGGACTTCTTGCAAAGTTTGAGAAAACGTGAAAAAATGTCTGTTAGGCGCCAATAGATGACAAATTAAAAGACAATGGGACAAAACGGAAAAAAATCGTCTGGACTGAGAAGATAAGGAAAGTAACTAGTACGATAAAGGCTGTGGCATTCTGTAGCACCCCTGATACAGTTTTAGATTCTCCAACATGCAATATAACGAAAGTATATTTAAGACTGCAAAAGAAGTTTCGAGTTTTTAACGAAAATATAGGTTTGGTGGGTATCTGGTACCGAAAAAGAGTTTTTATTTTTTACTGATACGTTATTGCTTTTGATACGGAGCTCGACATACACTGCATAGGTTATCTAAATCGAGAGGATCTTGGTGACGAGGGAAATATGAACACAGTTGCACGTTGCTACATGTTCTCTTAACGAGGGAATTATGAAAGGGAAGTGTGAAATGACCAACTGAGTCAAGTTAACAACTAGTTAATTAGTAAATATGTCAAAATGAATAATGAAAATACGTAACCAATAAAATCATGTTTATACCTCGGGCCTCGACCCCCTTTTTGTCGCCGCTCGACCATTCGAACTCTTGTATCGCCCTTGGTGCATAACTATTATTCGAAACATCTGTCTGCCCGACTGCGAACAAGACTAGCGTTAACGCCCACAGGATTCCATCAAAATGGATTCTTCCCGATCGATCTGTCCGTCTCCACGTCCTGCAAATTCGAAAGGCATCCTTTAAAATTTGGGGCATTCCTGACAGTGAGAACCGGATCCATGCCACCTTCATAAATGACTATCCGAAAACTGGGTATACTTTCAGCATGTACTTTCTCGAATTATGTCTAAATTTTGTAGTTTTCTTAAATTCGGAATGTTCAACGAAAATGAGACCTACGCAATTCTATTGCCTGCGCCCTTGCATCGTAAGAAGATAAAGTATTGTGTGATCGTGCACCGGAAAATTGGAGAATTTTCGGCAGAAAAACTCTTTATTGCCGGGTCTGGTGCAAAAGGTGGATAAATCTTGTTTATGTATATGTATATTTGCACTGTTCATTCCATTTCTTAACATTTTTTTCAGGAATTAACAGACATTTTGGCAGAAATAGACAAAAGTAATAAAGTTGATGTTCGTGCTGAAGAACCTGATCAAACTGCTGTTCGTATTTTGGGGATGTTGCGAATCCTGAAATATAAACCTGGTCCTGAAATATCCCCGTAAGCTCATTTATAAAGAAATTTCAACGTTGAATTCTGTGCATTAATAGTCAAGTTGAATTCAAAGCGTTGCATGCTAATTTCAGATCTGCTTTTCGGCAAGGGTTGGTCCAAGGTAAAAAACAGATTATTCACCCAATTTTAGAATGGTTACTTCAGAACATGCCTGACCTAAAGAAGAGAGCCTATTTAGCTCAATATCTAGTAAAGGTGGAAGTTTCACTTGAATTTCTTGGTGATGCTGATATATCAGGGATAAAATAAGATAAACACACATCTATTCCACTAGCACACACACACACACTGACATGCACTACACTACCACACATGCCGGGAGACCGGTCGAGGCCTTAGAGCTTGTTTCTGCTGGGGCGGTGCCGCGGTGGTAGGAGATACTTGGTTGGGGAAAACCCCGCTAGTCGACGGTAGGTCGGAGGCGGAAGACGCTATCCAGCGGGGGAAGATCACCGCCACCTCCCGCGATAAATACATGTGCTACACTTACGGGACTAATGACTTTAGCGGTTGACGCGCCCGGAATAAGCAATGAATGCAAGGAGCGCCTCTGAAGGCGTTGCCGCTGGGTGGCGGCGGTTGCTCTTCCGCAGACAGCAGCGCTCTCACGCGGATGCGAGCCGTCGCGCGGCGTGGCTAGCGCGTTGCCCGATGCCTCTGCTTCATACGTACCTCGTTGTGAGACGACCTCTTTTCAGCCAATGTGCCAGATGCACCTACCACTTTATCTCCGCTAGCGTCTCTTTGCGCCAAACGAAGCATCAGTCGGCCGATTTCAATCATTCTTTGGACCACAAAGCTCCTATACTCCATAAACAGGACGCAATGCCCTGTCCTGTCCTGGCCTGGCCTGGCCTGTCCTGGCCTGCTCTGGCCTGGCCTGCCCTGTCCTGTCCTGTCCTGTCCTGTCCAGTCCTGTCTTGTCCTGTCCTTTGACTCGACAGCCTGCTACGGGCCATGGCCAAACCATCGGCGACCCGGCCATGGAATAAAGAGTTTGAGTGGTTAGTACGAAGACATCCCTTAACCGTATACACAGGTCTTCTTAAACGTAGGGTAGGCTTTCTCATCGTCACGCAGCAATAGATACATTTGTAAGGGAAGCGCCCAGATATTATTTACGCAGCCGGGAATCGAAGCCGGGGATGCGCCGTGGGAAGCGAGCGTGCCAACCAAAGAGCCACCGAGGGCAGGGCGCAATGGAGTGCCATAAAATATCTAGACAGACTTTGGTGGGTTATAGACGTTAAATGTCGATTCTCAAACGTTACATCTGCTTGTGTTTCGGCTCCATCTCACTGACAACATTTCTGTTAACTTTTAATTTGCACCATCGCTGCGGCGTTTTGCCTTTGTTTTTTTGCCTCTGCGACTCAATTTGAGTGGTGAGTGACGTCATGGATTCAGGTTAATATTGCGTAACATTCTTACTTGTTTGCTGCATTAAATCAAACACTTCTTATTTCAATATGCTTTGAAGTTTTAAAGTTATTAAGATTTCGTTGGGATACACAGAATTGGACGACTTTCGCTGATTTCCTTCATACTAGTTGTTGTAGGATATTTTCCGCTAAAATTTCGTGGTAAATGAGTACTAGTTCATGGACCATTTAACTGCTCATGAATAGAAAACAATATGTCTTGACTGATTGTTTAAACAACTGAATGATCTTGTTGCAGTGCGCAAAACGTGTGAGAATTTTGAGTAGTATTCTCGGAATTATTCTTCATTAATTGCTGGTTGTATTATTATAATTCAGGAATGTGATTTAATTATTGAACGTTCTCTTTAAAAGCTTGATGTACGTACTGACTTGGTGTTTAGAGAACAGCTGCCTCAGCGGGCGTTTTCTGGCGGAAGGAGAGCTATTGACCAGAGACTATGCGAATCGTCGTCCTGTGGCTGTGCTTCGCTCTGTGCCTTGCGCCCTTCTCTCATTCCTGCATGATGGGCGGACGCGGGTAAGAACGAATGCTAGCAAGTCAGCTTGCAATGGTGATATTCATACTCAAACATAGAACGCAAAATTTGAACAAGGAGGAATCGTGGTTAGATTTCCTCGGCGATCTCCAGTTTCCGCCACTTCTCATTGCATCGTTTACTCCATCGTTCTTCCCCTCTGAATGATCACCTCTTCAATTCGTTGGGCAGCCTTTACATAGATTCCCTAGATACAGAGAGTAGCTTATTCCATTGTTCCACCGATCCCGCCGTTTTATGTCTAGTCAGTAAATTTGGAACTGTGTAGTATTCCGTATGTTGAGAACAATGCATCTATCCCAAACCAATATTAATATTCTTAAAAATGTTCACAATGTCACCAATTGTTATAATTTCCGTTCAGCTCCTGATTGGTGCCTGACGAGGTTGTCGGGAGGGTGGATATTAAATGGCGGCGGTTGCGCGACTCTTTGTATCTAGGGACTCTACCTCAGCACAATCCGTAGCGCGCCGGTGGGGAAGTAGTTCGCTTCATGGGCTCGGCACTTCCAGCATGCGGGCTACCGGCTTACGTGACTCAGGGCATCAGTTGATGTCGCTGCAGTGCCTTTGACCGGGAGGTCCTAGGGTTCGAGTCTCAACGATTGCAGGATTTTCGACGCTAGTTATACAGCTATTGGTTGAATTCAGTCGCTGTCTGGAGGAGAATTCTAGCGGCCGGCTGCTCTAATCGGTAGTTTTCCGTGGTTTCTCCGATCAACGCCAGGTGAATGCCAGAGCAGTACCCTAATAAACGTGCCACGCACCGCACGCGATCTTTCCTTCTTCTTCATTGTCCTATCCTCTCCCCTTACACACTCTTACACTAACATGCACTACACTACCACGCACGTCGAGAGCCCAGTCGGGAGCTTAGACTGGGGCGTTGCAGCTGGTGGGAGATACCTGGTTGAGGGAAACACTCCGCAAGTCAATGTGTAGGTCGGCGCGGGATCTCGCCATCCATCGGAGCAAGACCACCGGTACCTCCCGCGATAAAACATGCACTACACACCACCGTCATTTACACGGTCCAGGCCTAACGGCATGTTCCGGTTCGATGGTCCACCGTTTTCTTGGTCCCGGGATCTCGTTTTCGAAGGGGTCGATATTTCCGTGCTTTTTAGGAAGGCGCTACTCCTCCGTTCTATATAGATGTCGGGTAAAATTTCTTTTATACTTTTGGATTTTATCGAGGAGTGTCACAAGTTTTAGGTCTTTTCGAATATCTTTATTTCTTTCGTGGTCAGTTTTCGTAAAACCTTTTACTGCCCTCAGAAAGTTTATGTCTGATGCCTGAATTCTGCTCATTTCCCTTTCTTTCAAAATCCAGCATTCGCTACCGTATAGAAGGGTTGGTATAGCCATTGTCTTCTAGAATTTTAATTATTTCATTTCGGATTTTCTTAACAAGTGTTTTTCTTATGGTTGCACACGTTAGCTGGGACCGGGAGAGTTTCGTTATCTCTTCCGCTGGCACTACAATTTTCAGTTACCAGAAAAACACGTAAGTCACCATTTAGAATTATTTAATTGCTAATGAATGACGCAAAAAGTTAATTGGTTTTGCTCTTCAAACTTCCGAGTAATTGCTGGCGTAATATTCAGCTGGCACACCACAATCGTTCATCACAAAAACAAATATGCCATCTTGTACCACTATTTAATTACTAATTAATTACGAAAAAATGTGTTCTTTTAACTTACGAGTACGAGTGTCCGAGTACATGTACTTACGAGTACTTGTGTTTAACTTCAGAGTACTTAATGATGAACTAGTTCTTACGCGTTCAGCTGGCACACCACCAGCACACACTTAATTACTCGGAAGTTTGAAGAACAAAAAAAAAATAATTTTTTTGTAATTAATTAGCAATTAAATAGTTGCAAAAGGTGGCATATGTGTTTTTGCGGTAACCGTAGTGCTGTAGTGCGAGCGGAAGAGAGGTAGTTGCTAGCGGCCGCCGTGCGCGGGCGCAGGCTGTGCGAGGCGCGCTGCACCGAGTGCGCGACGTGCCGCTACGAGGCGCGCTCCACGCTCTGCCGCATCATCTGCGACTACTGCAGGTACTGCTCCACCTTCGCCGACCCCATGCAGCGCTGACGCCACAGCCCACGTAAGTGCTATGCCCCGCCCTCTTCCTCATTTCTCCGTTTCCATATTAAGCCTGGAATGTACATTTTTCTTCAAGACCCTCTTTCCCCCATCACTTGTTCTAGATGTCATTTTATAATTGATAACAAAATAATACACCCTTGTCAATACACAATGTTCTTATTTATCTTTATTATCGAGCAAAGAGGTACACCCGTGTAATTTAATCGCATAGATTATCAAGTAATTAGTAATTTCACATACAGTTCTTCAGATTCTACAGGTTCTGAACACTCGAGAAGCGCCCAGCCACCAAAATGTAATAGAATGGTAAAGAAGATCTCATCCTGTAGATTACGGCTTGAAGAACGTTTCCTTGAGGCCTTTCACCTCAAAATTTTAGTTTTTAAGGTCTTAGAATGCTTCGTTTAGGAGTTATTAAACGATATAGATTCAAAAATCCTGAGGTGCATACTTTCGAAAAATTGTACATTATTTCATGATTTGTCTTTGAAGAATAGATTTCATTAAGGAAAAATCTTTATCTTCAATTTTGCACTACTTGCAGGAAGCCTCTGAAAAAAAATTAAACTTTTGAAATTTGCGAAAAATCAGTGATTTTTAAACTAATGAGACCTGCGCATTTCTTTTAAGCGTCCTTTACCGTACCCCAGGACAAAGTTTAAAAAAATCATATTTGCAGCCTTTTTGCGAAAAGTGTAATGTGTTGAGGCTTCGTGTAAAGTACCCCAAAAAGGAAAATATCCTCTTCAAACTCACAGAGCCTCGAGCTCCTTCAGACTGATCAGGGAGTGCAAAGTTTGGAGAAATTCTTCTGAATGGTTTAGGTGCTAGCGTGGGCCACAGACAAGGAGATGGGCATGGGGACAGATGGCATGACGGTCGGAATGCCATTAGTTTAATTGAAAATACGGGAATTTCAGGAAATAGTGAGTACGTTAGACGACTGTCTTTGGGCAACACATTCTGAATAATGTGACCTGTAAGGAAGGAGCTGAACGAAACTACCATGTCACATAAAATAGATAACGCGAAAGGATTGTTGTTAATCGTGTTCCCCAATTGAGACGATTAAGAAAGAGGGAACAGATTCTCTATTGGGAAGGGGTACGCTGCCCTTGAAAAATTGTGTAAAGTAGTGGAAATAAATTGTCTGAGTAAATCCGATTACAAGATTTAATATTATGTTTTTTAACACGAGCATTAATTGTGCTTTAAAATGGAACAGAAACGAAGTTCTCAGTAAAGAATAAAATGAAAATTGTCTACGATTGTAGTGATTCAGTCGCCATCAAAATAAATGGAAGTATGAAATTAAAAACTCGAGTGCAAAAAATGATTGCAGCGTTATTAGTGTAATAAGCTCAAACAAAAGATTCCACAAAAAGGCTTCGAGTTCGTTTAAAACGATCGGGGAATATAGCTTTTTGGAGAAAATCGTCTAAAGAGCTTTAGGCACTAGTGTTGATCGCAGAGAAACGGACGGTCAGACGTTATCAAGAACCCATACAACTTAGATTCTGACCACGCAGCGTGTTAGAGGAAGTAATTTACTGCGTACAGAAACAAGATTTATTCTCTTTTTCGTGACAAGGGACTGGGAGAGATGGCTCTAGGCTTTCACTGACGTTACTACCTTGGAGTCCCGATGGCCTACGTTCGAGTCCCGATGGCGCAGCAGGATTTTCGACACTAACTTGTCACCTTCAGTAGCTGCCTTGAGGGGAATTCTAGCGGCCGGCTGCTCTGATCGGAAGTATTCCGTGATTTTCCAATCAACACCAGGCGAATGCCGCAGCAGAACCGCGGACCGCGCTACCTCTTCCTTACATTTACATGCACTACACTACCACACAAGCCGGAAGACCGGTCGGGAGCATAGAGCTTGTCCTGTCTAGGGCGGTGCCCCGACGATGGGAAATACCTGGCAGTATTTGTCAGCATTTATGGCTTCACTTTGTTTAGTGAAGGTGTCAGATTTCCAATCGTCTCATCCTGTCTGTTTCTGTGAGTTTATGAAGAACCCACCTATCCATTTTGTTGCCGTTCTTTCACTTGTTCCTTCATCAAATGCAACATTAATGTTCCGAGATGCATCGGTTGCAGTGTGATTGAGTTTGAACTCGTACAAATGAATTACACGAACGTGTTTTCTTTCCATCACCGATAACGTACACACTGGAACACTGTGTCCACAAGAAACTGCAACAGCAAACTGTACACACAGAGGTCACCGAGGTCGATGTCCTCTGTAGGACATGTATGTTTATGCAGTATATTTACAGAGCCATCTGTCAGAAAGTAATTTCTTGAGGCGAGAAATTCAAATTCTAAAACCGGCCATTTCATTTGTACCAACCCAATATCTACTTTACTTTTCAACATTATCGCTGTTCACGTCTATACATTTTCCGAAACGCTCAACCAGCTTCTTGTGCATAGAAGTCTGCCGTCTGGGTATTGAAGAAGTTGGTAACGCCAGTCTTCGAGTTCATCGTCGTTTTGAAATCGCTGCCCACCCAACCACTGTTTCCAATGCAAGAAGAGGACATAGTCGCTTGGTGCGAGGTCATGCCTATATGGAGGGTGAGAAAAAAGTTTCCAACAAAAATCCTGAATCTTCTCCACGGTTTTGGGCTGCGGTGTGAGGGTGCGCGTTGTCGTGAAGGAGGATTATGCCAGAAGACAGTTTCTCGGGGCGTCGATTCTGGATCGCACGTCTCAGTTTGGTTAGCGTCTCACAGTGTACATTAGCTGCAATTGTTGACTCACGGTCCATGAAATCGATCAAAAGCACGCCCTTTCCGTCTCAAAAAAGCAGTAGTCATATTTTTCGATTCGAGAGTGAAGATTGCTTAAACCTTTTTTTTTTTTTGTTTGGGTCCACTTGCATAGCGCCACTGCATTGACCGTTTCGGTTCTGCGTTGGTGCACGATGTCCACGTCTTGTTGCCCGTAACAAGATGAGGAAACAAATATCTCCATCTTGTCTACAGCGCTACGAAAACTGTCGTACACTACTTTGCTCTTTGTGCTGATCAATGAACATTGTTGGCACGCATCTCGCACAAAGTTTCTGATATCCAAGTTGTTTAGTGACAATCTTGTAAATTGAGATTCGATCAACATTTGGAATTCATTAGCTAGACCACTTATCAACAATCGCCGATCACTTTGAAGTTTTTGGTTCACTTGATCAACGACGTTGATCATATTTTAGCTTCTTTATCTTCCTTAAAATGAGAATTTGATTTTCGTGAAACAGGGAAAAATAGTTTAATGGAACTCACGAAAAATATTGATAAACTATATTCATCTATGTGAATTTCGACATTATACTTTCGGGGATCATGGATTGTATCGCGTTCAATTTGTCGTTTTAAAGGTCGGTGAATTGAAATGCAGCTTCGGTCCAAATCAGGTAATGAATGAGCTTTCAAGGCGGGAATTTTTTGGTAAGATGCTTCTTTCGACATGGGAAGAGAAGGGATCCCACAGATTTACCTCATGCAATGAAACTTGGAAAGATTGCCGGGTTGACAGTAAAGTTCAGCAACCATTTCGATCGCCCAAGAAGTTCCTATTAATTGGTTAAACGGAAGAACACATTTAATAGTTTCCCTCTTACGATGAAGATCTGTTCACCTAGTTGGCTTCCATAATTGATGCAAAGCCCAATTGATTGCTTTCATGATACTAATGTTTTTCGTTCGGGAAAACACCAATTTTCCCGATAGGAATCTTCACCTCTTCGCGTGAGGTAAACGCAGGTTACAGCTGCGGATATTGATTCGAAGCGATCCCTCAAATCCTTCATATGAAATTGGAAAGAAAATATAATCTCGGGCAAGGCTTTGGAATGCTGTTGGTTTTTTCATTTGCTTATTTTCAGTGTAAAAAACTCTAATATTGTTACGCCATTTTAATAATGATTTTAACATTCTCCTGTACTACTAAGACAGTAAAGAGAATCTATTGTAATGCTGAAAAACGGCGATTTTAGGCAAAAATCTCGTATTGCCGAGTCTTGGTATCAAAAAATTGTTTTCCTGTGTAATGTTTCCTGTCACATTGTGTAGTCAGATCCATGTTTTTTTGGGTCCTTGGTGCCGAAAAAGTGACTAGAGGCAAAACGTTTGTCTCTCTCTCTCTCCGTCTGTCAGTCTGTGATCAACGCTAGCGCTAAAACCGTTTTGATAATTTCCTCCAAAATCGATATTTGCAGATCAATCGAATGAACTCTAAATCCTACGAGTTCGACACGGATATTTTCGTTTTGGGAGATATTGTGCTACACGAAGCTTTAATATTTTGCCAATTTTCTCAACAGAAAAAAGGTCTACAATTTTAACATTAAAGTTCGTTCTTGAATAGCGTAACGAACTCTTAACTATGGCCCGATTAAAAGAAGTACGTGATTGACAATTGCGAATTGAGGGGAGCGACGTTGACAGGTTGCGTACCATTGAGCACGTGTTCCCGGGACACGAAAATAAACATTTGAACATAAACACTTATTAAAATAACCAAATCATACAATCATATTATATGAAGCTACATCTTCAGAAGCACAACTGTCAATCACCAACTTATTTTAATCGGACCATAGAGGTGCGACAAAAGCACATACTTTCTCGCACATTCTATTTTTATTTTTGCAATTGTCGAAAATTCAGTGATTTTCTACAATTCAGTCCAAAAATGTCCGGCAAACTATGTTGCTTTTTTTTCGAAAATTGTAAAAAGTTAACATTTCAATACTATAAAGTTGATAGAGATTTTTGCTTTAAATAAAATCTGTTTAAAAATAAGCTCTTTAACAATGGTTATGTACACTTTTTTCTAAACTCAAGTTCTGCTTGAAATTAATGCAATTTGTTAATAAAGTTCCACAATTAATGCACGGATAGTCCAAAATCCAATGAATAACACGACAATAACATCATTTTTATTTAACCTCTTGATTTTTTCAGTATTACAAGTGATTTTTTTAAATATCTCTCACATCGATAATATTTACTTTACGTAAGTCTTGTGCTTGAAATCTGCTTCTAATGATTGACAGTGAAGTTTATTGAAAACTCCAAAGTTGAGCTCACAATTGCGCGTTTTCAGAAACGTTTGGACAAGATTTCCTCAAAAAACAGCTCAAATTTTTTTCACGAAAATTAAAATATAGTTAGCAGTATTCTTGAAGTAGGATTTCCGTTCTACCATTAGTGGAACGAAGAATTGAGAAAATGTGAAACAAATGTTTAGATGGTAATAGATGGCAGCTGGACAGATGTTATAGCGAAATAGTAAAACTAGTCCTAGACTTTCTCGTACTAGTCCGATTGCTAATTTCGTTGGGCTGGGCTATCTTTTCAGTTTTGTACTATACTCTTTCGAGCTGCCATCGATCGCCACCCAAAGTACATTTTTTGAAGTTTTCTCAATTTTTCGTTTTCCTAAAGGTAGATCCAAAATATTATTTTTAAGAATATTATGGAAGAGTAAAATCTCGCGTCCTCTGTGGAAATTTTCGTTGAAAAATTTGGAGCCGTTTTTAAGAAAATGGTGTTTAATTGATACTGTAAATGCGAAATTTGAAGCTCTTTTTCACAGAAAACTTTTGAGCGAATGAATGCATGTCTATGTCCACCGAACGCTCGTCATAAATTGGGAGACATATCTACTCTGCTTCTTGAAACCGCATACTCCGATATCAATAACGAGAGGATGTTTGTGAAGCAAGTCATTTCAACCCTGTGATTGCTCATGTTTCATATGGCCTATGCGTAATCCGATCGAGAACTGACAAATACTTTTTATTGTTCATTGTTCTATTGTGTTTGTGTGTGTGTGTGTGTGTGGGGGTTGCCCCCCTTCCCCCCTGCGGGATCCAACACTCGCTACACGACACTACTATTCTCTTCAGTAGTTCCTCGTAAACATTTCTTTTACTACGAACGTATTCCACAGTTCGAATGAAACTTGTGTATGGTAAAGAACCATTTACAATTACTTCTGTAGAGGTATAACATTCTTTGAGATGCTTCGAATTTCTTTTAGCACCTGATCGGCGACGTTTTGAGCCGGGAAGTTGCGTGTATACAGTAATTTTAAACAGTATAATGATTTTTTTAATTTGAATTTTTTTCTTTTTTACATGACTTGAAAACAATAATTGCATCTCTCTCTCTCTCCATATATATATATATATATATATATATATATATATATATATATATATATATATATATGGCTTAATTTCTGGTGGAACGTGACGTAACGGTACCTCTGGAATATATTATTAAATTATGTTGTAAATATTAAAATTTTTCTATTAAATTCCTAATTAATTTGGGGCGCGTTCCGGTACCTAAAATTTCATAAATGGAGCACTCCAGTGTGTGTGCGTATTTTGCCTTTTCATTGCGCTGCTCGGCGCCGCGTGCCGGGCGCGGCCGTCACCTTCCCTGGCGCGGTCGCGGTCCCGGGGCGAAGAAAAGAGGCTAATTGAAGCTCAGCGTTTCCGCGACCCGTCGCCACGGGAGGCCGCGGGACGGGACGGGGCGTGGAGCGCCGCGATCCACGCATGCGCATGCATGCCGCCGCCGCCACCGCGTTCGCGAATTGTAGTGCGCGCGGCCGCCGCCAGGGGCGCTCGGGCCCGCGCCCGAGCCCCGCTGCCCCGCGGCCCCGCCCCGCCCCGCCCCGCCCCCGCGAGCGCGCCCGCCCGCCCGCCGCGAGCAGCCCAGTGCAACTGAGAGATCGAATGGTGGTGTCTCGTTTGTGGTGCGCGTTTCCTCTCCGCCCGCAGATCCCGCGCGGGACGAGTAGTATGCTTCGCCGTAGCTATTCCGCCGCGTCCGAAGGCTAATCGCGACTTGGAGCGCAGTTGTTTCGAGCCGCGGTGTTGTGTTCGTGTGCTCGCGCGGCCGCAGTGCGATTCGTGGGTGTTGCGTTTTCCGCGCGCGGCTTTCTGCGTTCGCCTTCACCACGGCTGTCCTCAAGAGAGTGTTTGCGAAGCAGCTGAAAGTAGCCTTGTAGGGATCCTCAGGAGTTTTCAAGGTAATGATCGTCACAACCTTTTTTTTTTCTTTCTTTTTTGCTAAGGCTCGCGGCCTACTTTGCGAGTCCAAACATCGCGAAACAGAATTGGACGACTCTTGTTCGCCAACAGGTTTGTCGCCGATGTGTGACGTCGTGTGTGTGTCCTCAGACGGTCGCAGCATGCGTGCTAACATATTGCACTCATAAAACATGTCAGCTCGCGTTGCAGGAAAAATAAAAGCAAACGCATTCTTCTGGTTTTCTGCTTACAGGCATCCATCATACCGTTTTGAAAGCTTGTTAAGGGGATTTTGCTTAATGACTTTTGCAAGTTACGGGATATGGATAGAAATGTCAGCGGGTAAAACACGACACTGCAGTGGAACATTTGGGATAAACAACAGGTAGTTGTCTCCTGTTTGACTTGCAACTGCGCACTTCTGACTTTATCTCGAACTGATAAAATCGCAACTACGATGGAGAGCTTTTTGTCGCTTCGCATTATCGAACTCAGATATGAAATGTGTGATTTCGTTTCAGACTCATTGAACTTTGATTACACACTAACAGTGCACCGAATTAATTTCACGATGAGAGTACTTTTGGCAAAACGTCTCCTTTGCACAGAACCAGAGAGATTTGTTTGTTCTGAAGCTGTTCTGAAGATACAATTTTGCATTGGAAGTTACTTGGCAAGCTTCAACGCGTTATCCTATTATATGTCCATTACAATACTTTTAAATGCATTAAAAATCATTGTTTTCTTTTCACGCATAAACAATATTTAAATACAAACATACAACTGTCTTAAGTAACCCTGCATGTATTCTTCCAAGTAATGCATTTTTTCCACATTTGCTTGCTTTCCTTCTCGTAATTTAGGATTTTGCGCCGAGGTATTGTCAGTGCTCCTAACAACTTTTCTTTGTTTTCATCTACTCTGTGATTTCCCAACGATATTTTGCTCTTTTTTCCCGTTTTACCATCTTTCTTTACCTCTCTCGAAACTTTTCGTCGTAAATACTTAAATACGTTTTCTCTGATACTTTGTGTTGTGATACAGAGTAGTAATACTGCATCCTGTATTCTCCGACATTTAATATCTGAGCAGGATAGGGAATTTCGTAAGTAGTAACTTTATACTTCGCATTCTCGAGAGATTTTATTAAGAGTCCTTGTCCCAGAAATGCAGGAATGTTACGCGGGAAAATGAAATAAAGATGGAAAATATTGTGAAAGCAGAATCGAAGTCTTGTGAATTTCCCGATAGGTGTATTTGCGAGTCGTCTTGTTCTTCTGTTTAGCGGTATCTAGAGGGAGGAGGTGATATCTAAATATTGAACATAAATCACGCCCATTCTGAACATAAATCAAATTGAGACTCCCGGGTAATAATGTGCCACATTTAAAGCCGGAATAATAGTGTCATCGTTTCGTTTAAAGGCAACTGAATATTTACTCAAAGGGAGGAACGACTCTGGAAGAAGAATATTTCGGAGGAACGTTTTTTTTTTCTTTCGAAAAGGCAGATTTGCGGTGTTTCACAATTAAACAATTGAGATGCACACTAGCAATCACTGCCACAGTGTGATATCTGAAAGACGCTCAGGATGTAGAATATCTAGTGGCCTTTACTGTATCAAGTGTCCGACAATTACCAAAAGATTGTAATTTTAAGTGGGCAGTACTGGTACAAAATTTGAGTTTTGAAACTACATGTAATTAGAACTAATTGAAAATTTGCCATTTTTCTGCGTAGGGTTGATTCAGAAAGAGGTATTTACGCGAATAGCTCATTGAGTTTAACAAAACGAATTAAATACTATAGCCCGAAAAATTTTACGAAAACTTCGAAAATGTTCTATTACCACTAATTGTGCTTTTACTTCTCGTTACTGCTCCGTCTTTAATCTTTTAAATATATGTCAATTATTTTAATTATTATCTTTTAATGATATTGTATCCTGTTTGATTGTCTAAAATCAATGTTTACGACACTGAGACCAGTGTCATAATAAGAGTTATTATGATGCAAGTGTTCTAATTATCCATGGTTTAGTATCAACACCAATACTCAATTTAGTGATGGAATTAATATTACAACTAACCCTTGCCCCAGTAATGACTAATATCAACATCAATATGTCACCTTTTCTGGATCGAATAGTCAAATTTAATCAGAAATTAAAGCTTATTGATTTTTTTTAAAAAAGCGGTTAAAACAAACGAAATTCATATCGTAATATCTTATTTCAATACTCGGCCTGGCAGCCTCATTCTCCTCATTCTAATATGTCGCACGATACCTGCGACGTAAATTCCTACAAGAGCATTCAAATTCAATAAAAAGAACGAACCGCGCGCGGGGTGTCGGTGCGGGGGGAGAGGCCAGCAGGAGCTGCAACCCGCTCCCCGCGCGCGGCCGGCCGAGCGACAGACCGCCATGTAATTAGGCGGAGCCGGATTAATTTGCATGCGTCCACAGGCCCCGTCAATAAGGGCTCCTTTGCGTCGGCTCGGACGTCCACGTGCGAGGCGGGCAACATTTATTTTTTTACTTTTTACTTTCCCGTATACGTACGTATACGCGGAGTGATATACGTAGTACAGGGAAAGTTATGTAATGCTGCGCGAAAATTGGCCAATTTTCGGCAGAAAAAAATTCGTTGCCGCGCGCTGATAACGAAAAAATGGATAAAACCGTTGCTAAATTAAGAAAAAAAATCCCCTAACACGTGGTGTAGCCAGACACCCTCTTTTGTGGGTCCTTGATACCGAAAAACCGATTGAAAGGAAAACGTCCGTCTGTGAACACTGCTAGCGCCAAAACCATACGTACGATTTCTTCCAAAATGGATATTCCCTGACCGATCTGGTTCTAGTCGAAGCTTTGATTCTGAAAAAGATTCTGTAAAATTTGGGGGTACTTTACATGAAGCCCCCCGGACATTTTCAAAATTTTCTCAAAAACGGCTCCAAATTTTTACTTTCTCGCCTCCTGCTTACGCAGCGTAGAGAAAGTATTGTAATGCTGCGGAATATCGCATTTTTGTTCAAAATATTTTCGGCATATTCCTACAACTACCATAAAGAAGATAATTTTCCTTAATGGAATCTATTCATCAAAACCAGATCTTCAAATACCGTCATGTTAACTTTTCAAAAATTTTAGTTACTTTAGCGTGAAACATAGGCAATTCCCAAACAAATATTTTTCTTAAAAATGACTCCTAATTTTTTCTTTCTTTTTTCCCTCGTTTTTTCTTAGAAGATCGGTGAAGAAAGTGGTGCTGGTAGTATTTTTAAAAATTGCAGAAGATTAACGATGCAAAAAGTACAATATCGATGATAGAGATTTTTTCATGAATAAAATCTGTTCTTTAAAAAAGATCTTATCAATTTTTTTAAATAGATAATTTTAAAATATGTAATAATAATATAGAACCCTGCTGTTTAATTGTAAATTCAGAATGTCGAGAGGTAATGTCAACCTTTAGAAATGTTGAATTCTTTATTTTTAGGTCCAGGATATCTTTAATACCCGCGGAATATTCTGAATGATATTTATTTTATTTGGATTTTTCAGTGGAAATCGAAACTGTGGCATTGTATTTGTATTTTTTTTCCCGAGTGCCTTGATATGAGCTAAAAATCATCAACCACAATAGCGTACTCTTAGCGGCTCAGTTTCTTCACCGAAATTAATTTTTTCATTTTTTTCTGGGAAAATGGAAACTGTCTCGTTTTCTCTATTTTCCCCTAGATCGTGGGTATCCAACAAAACTTTCAACAAAGTAACACATGGTCACAAGCTGCTTAGTTTTCTCTCAATGTCTGCGCGCACACGAAATTTATAACAGAGGCGTTTGTGGGTGTCGTAAGCTGCAACCCACCAGCCACGGCGGCATATTCGAGTATCGCCCAGTACTCTCGATGATGTTTCGTTGATTTGCATTTTTTCGGGAAAGCTGATTGGAGTTTATTCGGCATTTTGAATAATATTTTGCATGAGATGCTGATTATTCCAAGCCCCGTACATGGTCGGGCAATATTCAAATACTTGTATTTGAAATAAGAGTTTTAAATGCATTTTATTTTTGAAAGACTATTTTCGAGTTTTTTGAACATGTATTTTAGAAATATATTTAAATCAATAAAAAGGTGTATTTAAAAAAATAAATACTTAATATACTTTAATAAAAATAAAATTTCAGTATCTTCTCACTGTCTTTGGATTTTAATACTTCTTTGTCCAGTTTTTTAAGACAGTCTATACTATAGTTTGATTATCAAAGGTTAATAAAAGGTCATCTATGTTAAATTTGGAAATTTATATAGATGGACTTTTATTAACCTTTGATTATCAAACTATAGTAGAGACTGTCTTTAAAAAAAACTGGACAAAGAAATATAATTAAAAATAAAATTTCTTGATCTTATTTTTGCTTGTACGTCCACATACGATTTTTAAAGTTAGTTATTGTTCAAAAATGTGTAATGACCGTCAATTACTAATTCATTGTAATTGATAGTTACTTTATACTATTGTATTAAAAAATACAATACAATTGTATTTACTGTATTTTCAGAATTCCAAGTATTTTAAATAGTATTATTCACCACATTAAATCATAATGTATTTTGAGTATGTATTTAATTACTTATTTACAAAGTATTTTGGTGAAGTGTTTCAATACTAAAGTAATAGCATTTTGCCACCCCAAGTGGTTTCGTGGAGTGGGCACCGATGCGGTCGCCCTTCGCTAAGTCGCTTCGGCGCTGTCTCCTGCTCTGAGATTGTCACTCTGTTCACCTTCTGGAGACACTTTAACTATTTGCCTCGATATCTTCAGTGTTTTGAATAAATTGGTAACTACGCGCGCAGAGCACACAACCTCTCCGAATATTTCAAGCTTTAGAAAGTTTCTAAAATTCAGGTAGTCCAACGAAAATGAGAACTGTGCCGATTTGTATCGACCTTTCCTCTATCACAGGAAAACAATTTAAAGAAAAAATTGGAGCCGTTCTTGAAAAATAATTGTTTAAAAATTGCCCGTATTTCACGAAAAATTACGCGAAATTTACTTACACTTTTTTTCCAACTGCTTTTCTTAGTCATTTTTCCTCCTTTCTCTTTATTTTTCTGGTAGCTCCCATAAGTTCGCAGTTGTTGTCCGTTCGCTTGCCCGATTTTCAATCCTTGTCGCTTCCGTTTCTTTTTACCTTCTGTTGTTTGCGGATGCGACAACGGCTGTGGTCCGTAGTCTCGTAAGCGTAGTGGATGTGGGTGTGACGTGGGGTGGCGGTGGAGCGCGAGGTCCGGGGCTGACCTACTCGTGCGCCTCAGGTATCTGCCCCAGCGGGAACAAGCTCCACGCTGCTTTCCCGACATGTGTGTGTGAGTCATTGTGTCTAAGTAAATAAGTGTTTGTGAGTAAGGAGGAGGAGGATAACAGTAGTAAGAGGAAGGAAAACCGTGACCCGTGTGTTGTAGGTGACTACTCGTACTGATTGAAGAGAAAATTACCCGTCAGGACAGCTGGCCGCTAGAATTCTCTTCAGACTCTCTGGATTCCAACTACCGACGCAGAGTGTCAGAAATTCCGCCCCGACGGCGCTCCAGGCAGCGGGCGCTCCTGGCCACGAACGAGACTGCGGAGGCAGCGGGAGTTGCCCCGAGCCACCTCAGCTGTTTCTCCCGCCGCGCTGCCCTGTCTGCTCCCCGGCTGCTTCCTGTCCTCGCTTCTCATCGTGTGCTCCGTTTATTGTCCGTGCGTCCTCGACGTGGTTTTAACCGTGCCTCGTCTTCTCTCCTACTTTCGCTTTTCACTTCTGCTTTTAATCGGCGTCGTCTGTCTGCTTCCTTCTCCTCTTCCTCGCTGCCTTCAGCTTCGTATGTCTCGTTTTCCAGTCTCGCTGAATAACCTTCATTGTAAAACTTCACCTCCAATCCACTCTACACTTCATACTCTACATCGCACTATACCGCCCACTTCATAATCATCATTAATTTTATTTACTCTGATATATTTTCTTTGTATTAGGTCTACTGCTCTCAATATCCCGTAATACAATTTCGTTGTAATAATTGTCAACCATTTCACACGAATATTCGCGATTGGTATTTTAAACTGAAAGAAAATGCCTGTACAGTAAAACACAAAAATACACTGTACAGTACACAAAAATATGCTTGTACAGTAACAGAATTGAACTGCTATTTTGTTCCTCGTGACATGTGACTTTGGATGGTTTCATTCAATCCTCAGTAACCTTATCATGGGAGGAGTGCCCAAGATGCGCTGGCTATGTCGCTAATTTTCTTGTAACTTTACAACTTTTAGATGCGGAATATGAGTGCTCTCTATTTCCTGTTAGTTCTCGGCAATGTGTTTAAGACTTCGCAATACGTATAACTTTCTCACACTCTGATTGTACTTATTCCATGGTTTGGAATTGATCATGCTTTTGTCCAAGAAAATTGCAACCCAATGCCAATGTCTTATAAGTTGTACGGCGCAAAGCATTGTCGGTATCATAAGGTACGTTAAACAGTATCTTTAAGAACTAGCGTAACCTGATAAAAATTGGATTACCTGTTATAAATTGAAGTGTTAAAAATAGAAATTAGTAATGCTACAGAATGGCTTAGACTTTCTTGTGCCACTTACTTTTCTAATCTCTTTCATGTGAGCTAGCTCTTCAGTTTTGCTCCACCCTCTTCTCAAATGTCTATTAGTGTCTAAAATTAATTTTTTCGCATTTTCTTATTTTTTTATCCACTAATGGTATAATAGAAAAATTACGTTAAGAACATTACAGAAAAGTACAACGTGATCCCGAATGCAAATGTTCGCCGTTTTTGAGAAAATGTCGTTGGAGCGTTTTCTAAAATGCACATTTTGAAGTTCATTTTCCCCCGAAATTTTCCATAAAAAATTGGTGCTGGTCTCATTATAGGCGAATGTTTTCGAAAATATGCGCAAAAATTAACATTACAAAGGTAATAATAATGATGGTAGAGATTTTTTCTTAAATGTGATGTGTTCTACAAAATCAGATCTTTAAAAGGTCATTTTTCAGTTGTTTTTTTCACGGAAATAAAAAGGGTCGCTTCAAAGGATGGCACAGATCTCATTTTCATTGAGCTGTGTGAATTTTCGCAAATTGCATAAGTCAGAAATATGCGTGAAAGTATGTGCTGTTGAAGAACCACTGTTACTCTCTTGCGTACTGCCCACGCAGTACAGAGAATGTATTTCTGCGTGAAAAAGGGCGATTTCTGGACAAAAACACCTTATTGCCGGGCCATGATAACGAAAAATTGCATAAATCTTCTTGCTACAAAATAACTACCTCTTCCTCATAGTGTAGTCAGAATCCATGTTTTGTGGCTTGTTGACTAAAATATTTTTGGATTATGAAAAATCGATGCACGGCGAAATGTCTATCTGTCCTGTCTGTCTGCCTGCTTGTCTGTCCGTCAAAAATGAATTATTAGAAAGACTACAAAAGGAAGTGAGATAAAATTGATTGAATTATTATTATTATTATTATTATTATTATTATTATTATTATTATTATTACTACTACTACTACTCTCGCAACTGCAACTAAGAGTAATGAGTTAGTGGTATCTATTTTTAGAATTGTGTTTAAATGCTAATTTATTTGTAACTGAGTTATTAGTTACGCTGAGTAACTAATCAATTTCCTCACAGAATTATCACTTAATAATCAATTTCCTCACAGAATTTAGTTACAGTTGTGCAATGGATATGGATATGCTGGTGGTTTTACGTACTATTTGCAAACTAGTATTTCAAGTAACTAATAACTAATAGTATAGTTTTAATTTATAAATACTTTTTGCCCAGCCCTAGCTGAGATCGTAGATACGGCTGAATGCAATGTCGCAAGCCGGACAGGAATAATCTGGAGCGATTGTCTCATGTTCTCCGCGATCTCTTCCACCCGCAGAGCCAACGCATCCGAGCAGAATGGTATGGAAGGATGTTTTTCCGTGGTAGTGGTAGAATATCAACGATCGGCGAGTTCGTAAGAACACAAACTTTCTCAAAATTATTGTTGTGTAATTATTGTATGTTTAGGCATGTGTATGAAATATTGTGGAGAAATGTATAGTTTGATGTAAAAATCGAAGTTGTGTCAATATCTCTTGAATAAAAAAGTTATAGTTTAATAATATACACCATCTTATTCGCCCCCTCGCACAAGTTGATTTTGGTAAAAAAAAAGCATTTCAATATCTACAACGGTTCACGAGATACGAAATTTTCATTGAAACTTCCCATGAAATTATTCGATTTAGCCCATCCGGAAAGTAGCCCGAACAGAATTGTATAAACAATTTAATATTTTTTCCATTATGTAAATAATCCTAAGAATCTATAAAAAAAGGCAGTTTCCGGCATCGCAGAAAGACGCTAATTTTATTTCCGTCGATTACCGCCGACTCGCGCAAGTCTTGTTGTGTGTGGTGTCGTGCCGTCGTTTGGAGCGCCAGCCCGCCGGCAGCGGCGGCCGGCGCGACGCGACGCGACGCGACGCGAGGCGGCAGCTGATAAGGCTGGGAGCGCCGGCGGGCTGCCTGGACGATCGGGCGCGATTCGGTGATAAGCCGCCGCTCGCGCACTCGCTAGTCCTCATCGACTCAACTGAGCTCGAGGCGGTCGCCGCCGCCAGATGGCAGGTTGTACGGAGCGATGTACCGGCTCGCCTTTTTGGTATGGCATCGTAAGCAATGTTGCTACAAATGTTGCAAAAGAGTCGAAACTTTTGAAATGGAAATCAATTTTCCGATTAATTGTTGTGAGGAAAATTATAAATACCAAAATTCAAATCCCTTTCTGCGGAATTCAAGTTTTCTAATATTATATTAAAGTTTGATTCGCACAAATAATCAGGAGTCATGTTTAACTTTTCTTAATGTTTTGCATAACGAAAGTTAAACTAGGAGATCCCATTTCTCCCAAATTGTTCTGTGTTGTATTGCAATATTTACAAAATATCTGGAAACAATGATGCAAGACTTATAGAATTACAGTAAATTAGAGCGTGGAAACATGAACTAGAGTAAAAATGTGCTAATGACAAATCACGAAGAGAAAGATGTGACGATAAGTCAAGTAAAACGAAGTGTGTCAATAAATATGTTTTTTTAGGTCAGACAGCTTCTTTCCTAAATAGATCAGATGAGGATTACCATGGAGAATTACAAAGGAGAATTTACCATGGCACATAATACATTTCGCCCACTTTCCTTCTTACTTTTAAAAAATTGAAGTTAAAAAATCTGTAATGAATAGCCGTGTTCTTCCGATATTGATACATGGGTCACAAACTTCGTCGCTGACAGAGCAAACAAAAGAAGAAGCTCGCTGTCTGTCAAAGAAAAATGGAAAGGAAGATTTTACACACACATATATTAAACAAAAAAATAAGGAAAGAAGCAAAAAGAAAAAAAATATCAAATTAATTAACGCTATAGTAATAGGCCAGAAACCAATATGGAAGGGGAGGAGGTCACGTCGCCAGGATGGACACAAGTTGATGGGCACAGGTCACCACCACTTGGAATCCGCGAATCAGAAAGAGAAGCGTGGGGAGACAGAAGGCAAGATGGTGCAGTGAGATACAAGTACAACAGGAACAAAACGGGATTAGTAGCTGAAGATAGGTTACAGTGGAAGAGAATAGAATAAGAATTATAACATCATTGGTCATTAGGACTGTTATGTTATGTTATTTTCAATAGAGTTATTAAGAAATAAGTATATTGAGAATAGTTAATTAGGCTTATGTTTAAGGTTTGTAGTTTGTAGGTTGTGATAGGAGAAATAAATTTGGTAGGATAACTATGGACTGTAGTAGACCGAAATATGTAACAAACTGTGATACGGACCAAAAATTTGTGAAAAATTAAAGTATATGTGAGTAAACTGTTCTCAAAGTTTAATGAAATGTTACCAACTCTTAGCAATATCTTATGAATACGCAGCTGTCCCAGAATCTTCAGGAAATCCTTGCACGCAGGAGATTGAATGGGCTAAAATAATAATAATAATAATAATAATAATAATAATAATAAACAAAAACAGATTTTGTTTCTCACACAGATCTTGATAACCTAAATGAACGTGGTGCGCACCATGCTCACAAAATACGGAGTGCATAACCCTAAACTAGCAACTGAACGCCTCTACCTTCCCAGGAAAACAGGTGGCCGTGGTCTTCTAGATCTGAAAGCATTACGCAACGGCCAGGTAACAGGTCTGGAAAAGTACTTCATAACGCAATCTGAACTGTCGCCGCTACACGAAGCAAAATATTATGTGACAAAGGCTGCACTCCCTTAAATCTCAGCAACATTGCGTATTAACCTGATATCACGTCTGTGAATGAAAGATTACAGGTATGGACGCCCAAACCTCTTCGTAGATTTCCTTCCAGCTCATGACGTGCCGACTGCGACGCTTCACTGCGGTGGCTCAGACAAAAGACCGACACCTTCATTCAATCAATTCAGGGCCAAGTTATTTCGAACTAATAACAACAAACATTTAATGCAAAACTGGATGTTAATGACGAATGTACAGTATGTCATCGATCATTAGAGCTTATCGCTGATTACACATTTCTAGCCAACACAGAGTATCGAAACCGGCACTACCTGACTGCGAATATTGTACGCTAAGCACTGGAAACCAATCGTTTCTCTCGGAAAGAGGAAATCATCTCTTATTATTTATACAACACCAAAACCGTCATAGGAAATAATCGTTTCAAAATGTATTATGGCCTCTCAATACACGATAAAACGATTTCGGAGTAAACCATTCTACTAAATAACGAAGGGGAAAGGAAAACAATCCTAATTGATGGAACACATTCTGCAGATCAAAACATCAAGAAAGCAGAAACAAAAAATCAAAATACATTCCCCTCGCTGTAGAATACAAAGAAATATACAAACTATCTTTTGAGATTATGCCGATAAGAATTGGTATTATTAACAAAAATCCAAAGTATTATTTGTCTGTTGTATACAATCCTCTCTGAATCCGTTCTATGGGCTCAAAGCAATCGAACTGGAGATAGTGATGACAACTAAACAAATAAAGAGTTGTCCACTTTTCCTGGTCCCTTTAGGGACGACCGTGATTTTTTGAGTCACGCGAATGCAAAGCTCTTCCCTCATATTGACATGCTGGCGTTGCGCCAGCGTGAACATTGAAACAACACGAATGATCAAAGATGTTTGTGGAAGAATTAAAATGCAGAAGCAGTAAAAACGTACGTGGCAAGTTCTATGAACTGTAGACTGTAGCGTGGCGTCTGTAGTCTGCACACTAAAAATTTGCGTTTCGGCACCATCACCACCACCACCACCACCACCACCACAACAACAACAACAACAACAACGACAACAACAACAACATAATAATAATAATAATAATAATAATAATAATAATCCTCTCTTCCGTGAGTGGGCACATTATTTCAATCAAGAAGTATATTAAGATAATTTTAGTTTGTTTGTAAATGAACTGACGGATCTTACATGAAAGTGCTTTGTGGATGATTTTACTTATATTTAGTACATTTGGGGAAGAAATAAAAAATGACGCGTTAATACCGTGGTAAATTATTTACGTTGGAAATCAATTCTTTAATATTTTGTTAATTTCTCCCTCCACCGAGTCGTGTATGAACACGCAATCACAGTTCGGGAAACATTCCATTCACCTGATGAAGGCGTTTTCTCTGTCACCCTGACGTACTGGTCCTGACGCATGGTTCCTTGCATACAGTAGTACCTTCCATTTTCTGGCACCTAATAAGTGATCAATCATACGGTAAAGACGATGTTTTTGCTCAATTTTTATGAGCAGTCATTTTCATTACACGTGTACCGAACAGACTGTGTTCTATCTGCAAATTCTGGGTTGACGACTCGCCTGAGAAGCAAACCGGCTTATTAATAATTTCGAACACATTGTTTCCTCGTTTTCGTTGTTTACTTTTTCAACACATTGCAAACATTTCTCCAGTCTACTTCGGCCCAATTCTGGTATTTTGGGGGAGAAATTTCAGCTACTTTCGTAATTTCAGGTGTGTGGGTTTTCTCACGGATCGTCGACATCTGAGTTCCATTTCCTCAAAGTTCACTCTGATAAATGCATTTGATCGTCTTCAAAAATCATTAATGCAGTTTTTGGGGTTTACAACGTTTCTCGAATGCAATGCGACATATTTCGGTTCAATGAATGATAGACGAGTGTTGTCTGGTATCGATCCAGTTTGCTTACGCACCTGGCATGAACAGTTTGTAAAAAATCTATTTTGTAAATAATTTATACAATCATTTCATATTTGTTTTTATGTAATTTTAGGATAGCTCTGAGGATGATAGCCATGCTATCGAAAAGCTCTTTGAGTACAATACATATTTGATACCAGACAACACCCGTCTTTCATTCATTGTTAGGAAAAAAAGGTATCTACACCACCAACAGTTATACTAACATTTCGGTTCAGTTCTGGGCATTGTGATTTTTGCCTCACGCATTTTCTTGCTCTTTCGCTGTCTAAGCCCACATTTGCTTGCAAATTTTTATTGATATTTCGAACTATAACTTATGAAACTCCTTTCAAATTTGCAATTTCTCATTGTGTTTGCCTGCGATGTAGAATTAATGTAGCAATTTTATTCATTTGTTCCTGGTTACGTTACGTTTTCTATTTTTGCTGAACATTTTTGTGGTGACGTTAGTTCTTGCAATTCCAGGGTCTTATCATAACATTAAATCGTCGAGTATATGCTGCAAAGATGTTCACAGAATAGTTTAATTGACCTTGTGGACACTAGCTAACGTGAAAAAAGTTACAAAATCAATAAACTTGAAAATAATTACCTCGTGTGAATAGTTAAATCATTGCATAAATTAAACAGTAAAATTACAAAAGTAGTGAACATTTTATTTTGAGCATAATAATTTGGCCACAAAAGTACTTATGAAGACGCATAAGTAAGTAAAGAAAGATGACGGACGTTTTCCTTTTAGATGAAATCCTTGGACAAAAAATATAATTAGCATATTACTCAACGATAATGATAATTCTCACGGAATGCATCGAAAAGATATAAGACGATAAGCAAAGATGCATAATTCCCATAAAACAGCAAATTTGGATTTCCAGGTGCACAAGCAACCCGCAAGACACTTGACGCCGCAACACATTTTATCATTACGCGTAACTTGGAAATGATGTTTTTTAGAGCCTAGGTATTGTGTGTTTCTCTTAGGTAGATCTTCTTAAATCTGCTATTCTGCGAACTACAATACGAGATGTTTTTGGACATTCAATTGCATTTTAATTTCTTGACTTATTGTGTATATGCGTAAGAGAAAGTATCGTAATGCTGCGGAAAAAAATCGACGAATTTCTGACAGAAAAACTCGTATTGTGGGGCCTGCGTATGGAAAAAGTGTTTATAGCTTGTTCCTTAGCATAGTAAATTACTTCCTTTAACACGTAGTGTTTAGCACGTAACAGAAGCTTTGCTTGTCCTTGAATCCGAAAAATTGATTAAATGATAAAAGGCCATCTGTCCGGCTGTCGGTCGTCAATGCTAGCCCCTAAACCGTTGAGCCGATTTTGTCAAAAATTGATCATCTCCAATCGATCCAAACGAACTCTCTGGAACTGTGGGCGTTTGTTCTGTACTTTTCCTACATCCGCTGGATAATATCAAGGAAATGAAAATCTTGATTGTGATCTTCCCATACGTTTTATCTCGTGGCCCCCGAGAGGTAGAAAAAAGGTTGCGTGTCGTTGAGACACGTCGTCAGAAGACAATCTCCCTCCGGGAGAGTTTCGTCTAGGTGTATAGGTAGGTTGAATTTAGACGCTGTGTGGAAGAGATGGCCGCCGGGTGCTGAGGCAATTAACACTTGGCGAATGACGGAGGGGAGACTAGGAATCGGGCCGCAGATCGCGTGGGGTGGTTCCTTCCACAATCCTCGTCTTTTTTCAATTTCCCTCCCTCCAGTTACCCTGGAGGGGCGGGAATTTATTATATTTGGGCCTACAGCTTTATTCTCCAGCCGATTAGGCGTATGGAGATGGAGTCACTTAAATAGACTAATTAAAAACTATCTTATATCTAACTTAAAAGTATACAGCTCACCTCTTTGGGCGTTGCCTAGCTTATTTACAGGGTTTTGTGATTTAGGTTCATATAAGTTCTCGATAACATCCTCGTCGCCTCCTAAGCACGCACGTGCACGTCGCTGCCACGAGGGCGGCCGGGCGCTCAGCGCTTGGCGGTCCGCGCGGTGCCGCACCGAGAGCTGCTTGAAAGGTGTCTTCCCGACGCCGGATCTCCCCATGCAGCGGGGGATACGGCCACCCCCCCGGAACAAACGACCAAACCAGTCTGGAAACGGAAAGTCACGAGTGAGTGAATAGAGGAAGACGAGCAAGGGCGCGTCCGGGTCGCCTTCCTTGAAGCTGCGACTGCGGGCACGGGCGCGGGCGGGGGAGGGGGCACGGCGGCGGGGGCGGCTGGCCTTGCGCCCGGCGCGGCGGAGGACGCGGAGTCGCTGCGTGCGGCCACGCCCCCCACAGTGGGCGCTTCCGCTCCGGCGCGGGACAAGCAGGCGCCGGATTGTAACGAAAGCCCATTTTTTTATTTTCACTTTTGGACAATGCCGTTTAGTACGGAAATTAGTTTTATGTTATGACGAAAGGAAATTACACATTTTTACACGTCGCTGTTTTGTTGCATTTTGTCCATTTGGACTAATTAGTCATTTTTTACCTTTTCCATTATGTTAACGCGTTTTTTGCTGATTTCATTGATTTTAATATCATTTTAATTATACTTGCTTGAAATATTATTTATGAGATGCAATAAATGTTCTCCACAGAATTCCTGAGTAGCCTTTACTATTTCGCTCAGAAATTGTAATGTCAGCCGCTGTACATAATCTAAGGTTCCCGTGACTAAAGACTAAAACTAAAGACAGAGATTTTCTAGAAAAGAACAGTCCAAACCAAAAGTCTCCAAGGTGAATGCATTTGATAGAATAGAAGAAGCCTGGATTACATCAGTAACGTATAAATCTTGAGTTGTCCATTCGAACTGACTTTGAACACATCTTTTACGTCATTTTTCTTTGCTTTTAGGTCATTTTTAAAACATTCTTTGCGTCCCTTCTCTCGGGTTGCCCACATTCATCCGGATTCTGAAAGACACGTTTCGTGGAGAACTGGTGCGTATTTTATCGCAATATTTGGATCATTTTCTTTTTACGAAAATTCAGATAGTTCAATGAAAATAAGAGCTGGGCCAATTTTTAAGTGTCCTTTGCTCTCCCAGAAAAAAAATTAAATCCAAAAATTTGCTGCCATTTTTGAAAAAAAATTGAAAATAATCTTGAGGCATCTTGAAAATATTCTTCAAAATTAAGATGTGCGTTTCAAATTCACAAGGCCTAGTGTTTGGTCGGATCCATCGGGGAATGTCAATTTTGGAGGAAATCGTTTGAAGGGTTTACGTGCCAGCGTTGACCGCAGACGCACGGACGTACTGCCAAACGGACAGTCAAAAATATTTGTACATGATCCTTATTAAATAAACTATGGCTAATCAGTTTTACGTACCCGAGATAATCTCAGACCCAATGACGTCGGCAAGTATGCCGCACAAAATAGGATTTGATAACATGTAAAATATTTATTTTTTGTGTGCAAAATATGTAGATATTGTTAATATATGTTGCACAAAAATAAAATTACTGCCGTACTAACTAAAATAGGGCCTTGTTCGAAGTAAAACAAGATCTTTTCCAGCGTAAATCTTTTAAAGGATTAATTATACAACAAAACCTTTTAGGGACTTTTTTGTAGGACATTTTATCAACGTTAATTTCGTATAGAGCATCGTTTTCGGTAGGATTGGTAGTTATGGAAGTACATGCAAAAAATGTAGAAAAACCTCCCTTAAACAGATCCGCACCCCCAGCTCACCCCACACATAAGGATTTTTAGTATGACGTCCGCTGGGTACCAACAACCTATCATGCCAAATTTCAAAACTTCGGTATTTTTTTCATTTGATCGCCACTTTTTTGGTATAATTTAACTGGGTTATTACTCCAATACTAAATAAGAATAGGAACAAGATTTATTCACTTTTACAATATCAGCACCCCACAACACCGGTTTTACTGACCCAAAATAACTGCGAAAATTTTCCGCTGCATTATTACTGTTCTTTCTCTTGCTAGATCGTACGTAGTAGGCGATAAAGTAAAAATAATTCATATTTTAATAATTCCTTATTATTATTTATATTACGAAGGAATGCGAAAATGTTGGGTAACCTACGAGTCGTTAATTTTTATTCGCAAAAGAATTCGAAACGAACAATTGAACGACTTATCAATAACAAATTATGTAAGTCGTTTTAATCGATATATGAAGGTGAGCATTCTGACAGGACTTTAAGAGCGGGAATCGAGGATTATTAGGATTTAAAATAATGAATATATTGCATTACACAACTCTCTCTGGAACATTTCTTAGGGTAATAACCCGAAGACAATAGCTCTGAATTGCTTCCCATTTACTGCGATAACGTAATGTTGTAGTCGGGAAGAAAAGAGAATGTTCCAAAATGCGTAATATCGTTATTGTTGGGTTAATCGTTTAGTTACGTTCAGTAATTTAGAAGCCGGTTTTTAATTTTGTTCACATTGGAACTAATTTCCAGCTTTACTAGTAAGTTTTTTTAACATAAAAGAAATAAACTGGAGAAAATTGCATTTTGAATATTAACACTTTTCGAATGTTACATTTCTTCATTAATGTCGAACAATCAACTAAAATAAAATAAGTTAACCATTTTATGCGGAAATGATGGTTAATGCACCTTCACCTAACAGAGGACGTTCCCTTACAAAACTGCAAAACATTTCACTTCTTGAAGTCATCGTTGCCTGTCGTTTTCACAGACGAAAAAACATTTAAGACTTTCAAGGCCACCCACATAAATATGAAAGTAATCCTGTCAAATGACTTTTGAAAGAATTTAAATTTAAGTTGTATTATACTGCATTTCGTATTCAGTGAATGTAGTTGTGCATACACACACACACACACACAGACACATACACATATATGAAGAGCTTTTAACAAAAACAACTATAGTCCAAAATCCAAACTTTTCAAGAGATGCAAAAAACTCTGTCCCTTCGTTAGTATTATTAAAAATTTGGATTTGAAACATAGATAAATTGAAGTTCATGGATGATTATTGAATGTTGGTTCTTACATTATATATGTTGAGACTTAAAAATTGATCAAACAATCTTGAAGATGAGGAGTCCATATAATTTATAGACAGAAAATGATTGTTGCTTACTTTATTTTTATGGGCTTTCACATGATTTGCGACAAGGTTTCGGGAATAGGTTGTCCCCATCATCTGGCTACAATTGAGAATTTAAAAATGAAAAATGTGTAGAGACTACCTAAATTGAGGTTTCAAAATTGAGTGCGGACTTTGGTATTTTTTGTCAAAATTTGTAAATACTTCTTGTGAAATTTGAACATCTTCAGGTAATTATTTAAACAAATTAAAATTGTATACGCAAAGTAGGTAAGATTTTATTTTCGTAGCTATTTAAAAAAATAGGAACTGAATAAAAAGCTTCACAGATCTGCTTCACTACTATTTTCATCATATTTCCCCATTTCCTTCGATAGTGTTTTCACTTCTATCACTTGGGCCAGCAAGTAATTTGTTACAGAAGAGTTTGTTTTTCGGGATCCTTAAATACTGAACATCTGCAAGTTTCTTTGGTTTCAGCAGAATAGGGTTTGTTGTGTAGTGTCTAAAAACTAATTTCACCAGGTAGCTGCTTCTTGCTTCTGATATTTATCTTACTCAAATCACCGTAGGATGCATATGCTGGATAACAAGGACATGAGGCTCTTCTAGCATTATTTTAAGAATTCTAACTTTTCAAACCCAGAATTTACCTTTTTCAACGCTAACATGTCTAAATCACTTGCCATTGTCACGGAAACTTTATCAACATGCAACAGTATAGCCAATCATTATGAAAAATACCAATATTCCTGTCAATGGAGAACGGCTGGTTTTGATGAAAACTGAGAGGCCATTGTTTGTCTTTGCAAAACGAGTGATATTTGAAAGCTCTATATTCCCCAGACTATGGCTAATGTTCCTACACTGCTTAGTGCAGATGAAGCCCGATGAGAACAGCGTAGAATACAGTAGAGAACTCGAAATCATCTTTTTTGGACTACGGTCGTTTTTGTAAAAAGCTCTTCATGTATTCTACTAGTTTTCATTTCATTTTCTAAAACTTTTCTCATGTGTTGCCGTACTTATTCATACGCCGACGTGGAAAATATATTAAAAAGTGCTTAATATTTTGTGTTTTTTTAAAATATTGAGTCTTGTGCGTTTCAATCGAGAGAAACGTCCAAAATGTTTCTTTTTTTGTGAACTGTAGTAAACCCGAGGAAAGGAGCTTTTATTGCGACGTGAAGAAATTCCGAGATGCGTCCTCGTTAGCGTCGGCTTCAAATTTCTCGCGTTGTGCCCCAAATGACCGCATCCTGCAGAGCGAGCCAGCGCGCGGCCACTCGCCTCACGCCGGATTTCAAGTTGACTTCTTGGCTGCCCGGGAGACGCCGCGTCGTTGGCTGAAAGGCCGACGTTTCGCCTGTCATGTCGCACGCTTCCTCTGGGTATATTGCATAAACTCCCGCCTCTCCAGGGCCAACTGGAGAGGGGAAATTGAAGAAAAAAAAATCACTGAAGTGTCACTGCCCTGCGGAAGCCTGCGACGTGGCAGGCGAAACGTCGGCCTCTCAGCCAACGACGCGGCGTCTCCCGGACAGCCGAGAAGTCATGGACTCGAGCCGCGAAAGCTTACGTGTACATCGGATTTCAAGTTGCTCTCGCAGTGGGGATTCTTGCTTCAAGAAGTACACCTCAGGCAAATGCATCTGTTTATTCAATCTTCTTCTTCTGTCTTGCGAGGATTAGCCCTGGGACCGGTTCTAATCTCTTCCCCGATCTTCCCACACTTCTTTTGTCAAGTGGATTACATTCCGTTGCTTGTTTTGGAACCCTTTCTGGTCTGAGCCGGCGAAACGTATAAATTTCAGGTGGGTAGTTCCATGGGCGTGGTCATGTAATCTTTCATTGTATTTACGGTTTCTAAAAGAAAAATGTGATCACGATATAAAATTTAATAGTTTTTTCAACATTTTTTAGTTGGAATCGATCAACGCTTGAATTTCGCTCTACGAAAACCGACACTCGCTTGGAAGTTTTAGAAATGAATTCATCCATCAGTGTCTAAGTATCGATCTCCAATTAAATATGGGTACGAGTGCAAGATCGCTATACGACTGAGTCGATTTTATAGCATCGTCGAACGTAAATAATTTTTTTCCTGGCGTAGCACAGAAAAACTTCTCTCTTTCGAGCACGATGATCCTGGAATGGTGATATTACGCAGACGAATAAAGCGCAAATATTCTGGATCAAGATCCATACACCCCTCATTTTCACGCATAAAACCTACGACCTCAGGCAAATTCAAATTCTCCGGATTTATCTCATTTCTTTTGAGGCTGTTCAACGATATGTCTTTATCGCTCTCTAGTTGATACGCATCGAAATCGAAGTTTGAATACTGAATAATGTTTTTGGTCGATTTCGGAAATATTTTTTCACTAGGTTGATGGTGGTAATAAATGTGTTAAATTGGAATTTTTCTCAAAATTCTAGATGGGTATTTTCCCACCTGGACTTTTTCACATGAGTAGTACTACCCACCGTCCCCACCTCTTCGGCTGGCCCTGTTTCTGGTGGCATACGAAGAATATGCTGTCTCTATTTTTGTTTATGGTGGATCGCCTTTTTGGTTACATCCCTAGTTCGTTTTGATTACTTCATTTCGGATTCAATCTTAGCTAGTACAGCCTGTAACCGCCCTAAAAACGTTCATTTCCGAAGCTTCTGGTTGTTTAAGATCTTCATTTCTGAGCGTCCAGGTTTCTGCTCCATATAGTAAAGTGGGGAGTGCCATTATCTTGTAAAATTTTAACTGTATTTCTTTTTTTTGTTGTTGCTTTAAGTATTCTTCTAATTGTGGGCCATATGTGTTTTGATGATATGTATTAATCTTTTTCTAAATATGTTGGTCTTCATAAAATTTACAGCCTTAATGCCAGTTCTATTGGCTTGTTATTTAGAAATATTTTGTTCTTATTGAGTAAATACTTAAAAAAAAACATGGAATGACCATTCTGTTGGCTATTTATTTACAAATATTTTGTTCTAATTGAGTAAATACCTCAAACAAAATTCCTTTATGTAATTTTTATGTAATAACTTTATTCGGAGATACACATTGGCCAATTGTCCGAAGGTAGGTTTGAATCCTATTATTTTCTCTCTTTGTATCTTCATACTTAAAAAAAACTAAAATCCGTTGCTAATATAGGTCCTGATTTGGATTCAGAAACTTTCTAATTTTTTAAACTCAGTTCCAGCTTATTTATCGTAGATTTAGAATCCGATTCCTGAATTAGATGCTAATTAGGAAGATATGAAAGTTGGGTTGATTGTGACCTAAGACAGCCTACTTGTAGAGATTTTGTCATTCTTCAGATAAATTATTGTCCATTATGATATCTGACGCACTGTTTCTTTACCGATTTCTGATCACTGAAGATAGAGCAGCAATAATATCCCCTGCGACCTCTTTTCTGCCTGTAACATATTTAAATTCACAGCAATCTGCTATCGGCATACTTGATTGTAAATATATTCTACAAAAATATGAAACTGTTCTTGTTTGGGCGGGGTACTCTTGTGTGCGAAATTCCTGTACATATATTCCATTTGTTTCTTTCTTGCAGTAAAGGTATCCATTTGAAAAACTTTTCCGCTGGCACGTGAATTTAGACATAATAATGTGTACAATCAGACATAATAAAGCCTCCGATCTGTCGAATATAAAAAAAATAAGTGGATTTACATTACAACTGAACTTCATTAGGAAATGCAATTTGAGATGAACTGCTCTGAGAAGTATTAATTAGAGAAAGAACACAAAACATGGATTGGAAAGAAGGTACTTGGAAAATAATGAGCATCGAGAATTAAAAATTTCCATCAGACTAGATTAGGGATAATGATTTGAGAAAACTGGCCTACTCCCTCATTGGATCAAACATCCAAAACCCCACTGAACCAAACACTCCAAATACCCATTGTATCCAACATCTAAAATGCCAATGCATACAACACCACTGGGAGCAACACCCGAAGGGTCAAATGTGCAGCCCCCCCCGAGACCTCACATGAAAAACGTGACTGGGTCCATCATCCAAAACCCCAGTGGAAGCGACACCTAAAATGCACATAGGGTGCAGTACTCAATCCCGCGCTGGACCTCGCATGAAACCCCTCCCTGCCTGCGAAGTGGTGCCAGGGCCGGGGCTGGGGCCTGGTGGGGCTGGGGCTCGCGCTTCGATTGCCGACCGCCGAGGGCTCGCGTCGCGTCGCACGCGCCCTGGGCGGCGCCTATCGATGGGCGCGTGCTGTCGCCCGCCTCCGCTTCCGTTGCCCACCGGAAGCGGATCCGGCTGGGTCAACAGCACCTGCCCCCCCCCGCGCCCTCTCCTCGCATCCGCCCCCCGTCAATACTCGCCCCCCGCCGCCCCCGTGCCCCCCCCGCCCTCCCTCACCCTCCGTCCTGGCCCCCGGCACCCGTCAATACCCGCTTCCGCGCCCTGCTCGCCTCCGCTAATACATCGACACGAATTCGACATTCATACTGCTGAAACGTCTGACAATGAGAAGGAATTCTCAGAACTTCAAACTGCCGTGTCGCGGCGCGGCGTTGACATTGCCCAATCGCAATCTCACATATCGTGGAAGGCAAGGGAATGGAACCCGCGGGAAATTCGAATTTGGAATTTCAAAGGATCTAAACTACTGATGTTTATCTAGAATTGTTCAAGACCGTTTTTAAAGGACTCATATTTTGGAATGTATTTCATTTAACAAAAAATCTCTATCATCATATTGTATCTTAGTAATGTTATTTTTTTGTTTGCAATTTTTCGAAAAAAAGTTTAACAAAAGTGCGACTAGTACCACTTTCTTTACCGTTCTTTTCTACATATGAGGAAAAATGAAGAAATTTGCCGCCTTTTTCTGAGAAAATAATTGTTTAAATTGTTTCAAAATTGTTTATGTTTCACGCCAAATTACCCCATATTGCTCTCATTTTTAGAAAAATTGATCATTGTCTTATTTCATGATATATTTTTGATGAACAAATTTTATTAAGGAGAAATTTCTATCTTCAGTATTGTAGTTACAGGAAGATGCCAAAAAATATTGAACTTTTGTTATATTCGAAAATTCAGAAAATTCATGAAAATTCCATGAATGACCACCACCTCTTTCTTTGCCGTGCTTTCGTGTAGACGAATAAAAAGTAATGAATAATGTTGGAGCCAGTTTTGAGGAAATAATTGTTTAAAAATTGCCCATTTTACGCCAAGTTACCCGCAAACTACTCTTATTTTCGAAAAATTGAACATTGCCTTATTTCATGATTTGATGAACAAATTTCATTAAGGAGAATTTTCTATCTTCAATATTGTAGTTGTAGGAAGACGTCGGAAAAATTTCAGCCGGGACGGGAATGCATCACTGGACCCTTCGAAGACGCTCCAAACAGCTCGACAAATCGAAACGCCCACTTTCTGCTTCCGTTCATAAACAACGTGCGTTGTCGGGAACTAGAAGCAACGTGTCAGCTCTGCGCCCTTGAGGCCGTAAGTGCATTTATTTTCGAGGAGTCGCAGCTCGCCGCCCAGAGAATATTCTCTGCTGGAGAGAAAGCGTCGGCTGTTTGGAAAGAACGCTAGGCGGACGGTCGTAAAATAAAAAAAAAATGCTTTATAGTGGTTGCGATATTGTAATTGTGTTCAGTAGATAAGACATGACAGCCTCATATTCCACTGATAGTCAAGCTTGTTTACATTCTGATACTGCGCTAAATTCATTACTTTTGTCCAAATTTTTACCTCATTCCATTCATTAATTTCCTCGATAGCTATAATATAAACATTGGTTATACTTTCCCACTTTTAAAAATGATATGTTTGGTGAGTAAAAGTTTCTATAAGAAGTCCGTTAGTTTCTTTGTTCTAGAGACAAGCTTCAACTAGTTCCATATTCTGAGGATGACTTTGTAACATTACACGAAAGTGTACTCAATAAGTGTCAATTAGTACGTCACCACGCATTAATGAAAAACTGATTTATTACGAATACAAACGTTTTTAATATTTAATTTCAGAATCGGGGTGTACAAGCAGAAATATATTTTGTGTCCTCTGTGAGTGCTGTTGCATTGGTGTTTACGTACTACTTACTTTGATTTAAGAGTCAGATCCTGAACAGACGTTGCGTAAGGAATGAACAAACAGTTCTGTCATGCGAACTGCGGCAAGAAAGTCTTTTCGCCTGCGAGACAAACATGTTCAGTTCTGCGAGAGATTCAGTGGACAGTTTAATCGAGCTTGCACTAAAAAAAGTAAAGTACGAGTAAAAAAATATCTCGTTACAGTTGATTTAATTTTTAGTATGAAGTAATTGAGTGGCATTTTCACACAAATGTGTTTAATTACAAAAAAAAACTTTATCCGCGAATTTGTGCGCATGTATTTTATTTATTTATTTTTTAAATACTATTTCAACAGATAATCATTTCTTAAAGACGAGGTTATATTTTTCAAGATTGGTAGTATTTTTCAGTAACAAGCTCACGTGCCTTTCCGAACTCGCGTAACACCACAGTAGTTCCCGAAGTGACCGCTAAAGCGCTGCGAATCAAGAATGGTTGCACCACACACTCCTGCCAACCAGTGGCGAAGTAGGCATTCAAGGCGAAGGCGTGAGGAGATAGAATGCGGCTGGTCTGTGACAGCTCGGAGGGGGGGGGTGACGGCTCTTGCGCATCGTATGCGACTTCAGCCAATGAGCTTCAAGCACCCGCTTGCGTCACAATATTAGCGGGAATTTTAAATGCAGACAGATACCAAAATTAGCACCTCTTTACAAGACATTGAAACAGATTTATGAAGCATTTCTTTTAAATATTGCAGCTTTTCTATCAATTACACAACCATCGTGTTACAATTCGCTAAATTTCGTCACTTTACGCCACTTTCAAAATGTTTCTCGACACTTCTCGCTCTCCACGCAAGATGGCGGCCGGCGGCGTCTGGTCTGGCAGTTCAGACGAAGTGCCCGTGCTCTGGTCACGTGGTTCCCGACGCAAACTGGTGGTGCGCAGAACGAGCAAAGAGTAACTGTCCCATGTCTTTCCTCCATGGGCAGCTCGGAAATGTAATAACATGTGTTCTAATCTCCCTCAAATCTCCGCTTTTCTAAAAAATTCGTCAAGAAGGGCGAAAGAAAAAAATACTGATTACAGTTAATAATTATATTTAAATGAGAGGTGGACCAAATCCTTCTCGTTTTCTACATCCTCTCCCGCCAGCATTATCGTATTCCTCACCCGGATGCAATAACACTTGCAGGTACAATCGACAGTTCTCCTAGAGAGTTATGTAGAGTATGTGTTTGCAGTGCTTCATTCATAAAATTTTAGGTTCCGGAACGCGCCCCAAATTAATTATTAATTTAATAAAAATAATTATACATAATAAAATTTAATAATTAAAATCATGATTAATAACAATTCATAACAGTGGTAGCACTGGTTCGACATTAATGTAATGATAATAATAGGAAATAAAGAAATTGGAGTTATGATATTTTATCGTTTTTTACTAAAAAATTTATTACGTTTGTGGAATTGGTACAGTTAAGTGGAAAATTATTTAATTTTGAGTTAACGAAAGTTGGTCGAACTAAAAATCGAAATTACCAAGGGTTTGTTATTCTGCCAGAAATCAAGCACTGTGTACGTATGTATATACATGTTTATATACATACGTACGTACACACACACACACACATACTTGCCTCTGTGTGTGTGTGTGTGTGTGTGTGTGTGTTTACACGCTGCACTGTACTTGCGCTGTGATATTTAGGAACAATTCAATTTAGGAAGTCATTGTCATTTACTTTTCCAAGGAGTGATCATTAATTACATTATGCTTTTTGAAGTTTTTTCTCATTCATTTTAACCAATATCTTTCTTAAAAAGGACGGATAGTGCTAAATGCACTGAATAATATGTCATGAGCGCTATTTTGATTTATTGAATATTACACAAATTACATTTTTTGAAGTGAAAATGTGGTACTCGGGACTTGGGGAGTAAAATGCTCTGAGGAAAAGCGGAAGAGGGGCTGTGAAGAACGGAAGTGACGTAGTTCCACCTATGCACATTTTTTTTGAAGCTCAAGAATCCGTTCCCAACATTTTAACTATAAATAGTTGGAAGATGAATGAAAGTCAAGAAATAAAATAAAATAAACAAAAATAAAAATTAAGAAATAAAGTTAAAAAGAGCGCAAGATTGACAACATCTGAAACCTACACATTTTCGCTCACGAGTTAAAGAAAACTCCTTTGCCTCGGTAACGAACTGCATATTTCATTTTTTTTCATTGCTAACAAATAGTAACACCCCCTGGGTCCACTCCAGTAATTAGCAAAAGGAGAGCTCAACAAAACGTACGCATAGTGAAGCTACATTTATGCCCTGAAGAAAAACAAGGGGCTATCTCTGCATTTGCTCAAAGGGTCAGGGAAACCGGACGAAAACTTGTTCGAGATAGAGGTCATTGACCCGGAAGCTGAAGTGCATTACTTGTTACAGGTATACTTAGTCTTTTTAAAAATTTACAAATGTAAACTGATGCATTATATAAATTACTGATGCACCTGGCAATGATTCGCTATTGCAATGTATATTACACTTCACACAACAATTTTAATAGATGAAATACTTTCTCGCGAGTATTGGTTTGTTCTATGTCCTGGTTTGGATATGGTTTTCAAGTGCCCTATTGTTAAAATGTTCTCCCTCAAGTTTGGGCATTCATTCGCTATGACACTGTCTAGGAGAAATTTGATTTACTTGTCTGAGATAACGTTCAAGATTGAGGATGTATAGAGACATGAGTAGATATCAGTAAATATTTCAGATTCTATACAAAATTGTATGGTTTTCCCTGGTATTCATGGGATTCCAAAATTGTCCTCCTGCCGAAACTGCTGTTGGAGGGTACTGTAATAAGGGAAATGGTACATGTTAAGTGGAGTGGAGTTGTTACAGTATTTACAGGTGTGAGGGGGGCTTTTGTTGTATAAATGGATTCTGACTCTGTTTGCAGTGTCTATTTCGGATTCTAAAAATTACTGATTGTTCTTTTCTATTAATTTTAGCATTTGTTTTTAAATTAAAGAAATTTCTTGTTTTTTTTGTGCAATTCACTGGCTTTGAGCATGGCCAACTTATTGTTCCATCTGTCTTTCATTAGGATCACAAAATGTTTTGAAATGTCGTTGAATGTGCACGAGGTTTTAATAATTCCATTGATTCCTTCAGTAGCGATTCAGCATCGAGTTTTGCAATTTCTCTGCCAAGAATTCCTACATTTCCAGGAATCCATTTGACCACAACTGTTGTGGTCAATCTTGGTCAGTTGTGGTCAAATGGATTCCTGAAGACGCAGGAATTCTTGGCAGTGAAATTGCAAAACTCGACGCTGAATCGACTACTGAAGAAATCATCAATGGAGTCAGTAAAATCTTTTGACAATACGGTGGAGGAGTTCATGTATGATGATTACCTTTTCAAGATTATGGATATTATAGCCGATGTTCTGAATTGCTGAGTTACAGAAAATGATACATTTTTCGGAGTTCTACTGTTTGATCAATTTGAATGCTGTCATCAGGGAACTGATTTCTGCACTAGTAAGACTAGTACAAGACAGTAGTTGCACTATTTATGGTTTCTTTTTGTAAAGAACATTCGTGTCATCGGCTAAGAGAACTGTTCTTTCATTTTTAATGGACGAGGGGATATAGTTTATATATAACAGAAAGAGGATGAGGATAACACTTAAGATCGAAACTTGCGGGACCCCATGATTAATTGGCAAAGAATTGGAAAGATAAGAGAATGTAATTTCGTGCCAAAACGTGATTTCTGCTCTTTGATATCGATGTGTAACGTACGATGTTATCCAATCTAGGACAATACCATGATTTTCGAGAGCAAAATGTTTTGGTCAATGACGTTAAAAGCTTTCGAAAGATTAAAAAAAATATTCCAGTAGGTGCTTCATTTTGGTCCATTGATGACTCAACAGAAAATAATGGCAGTTTCCGTAAATTTTGATTTTTTTCGTCTTGTGAGTCTGAAAACACTTCGGTTTTCCTGAGAATAGTTTCCATTCCAGTGGAGAAAAGCCTTTCTAATATTTTTGAGAAAACTGACAAAAGAGAAATTGGTCGGAAATTTTGATTTTCATTTTTGTTCCCTTCATTCAAAAGTGGCTTAATTGTTGCTGTTTTGTAAATATCTGGAAGTGTCCCTGGGCAGAAAGAAGCATTGAAAATGTGAGTTAACGGGTGTATAAAGGCAGGTGCACAAGGTTTTAATAAACAATCCGCAATGTCATCCAAACCAGATGAATATTTTTTAGTTTACTGACTATTCTGAGGATTTAACTGGAAGAAGTTTCAGAAATAAACATGTCGAATTTTTTTTGGGAAACGCATGATAAATAATTTTGTGGTTTTAGTCCCTTTGTAAGCTCAGTTGCAATTCTAGAAAAATGTTGGTTGAGAACTTTTTACGCATTACTCACTTCTCTGTCAATATCCTCTAAAACAACATTCTCTATAAAGTAGCAGATTTCATGTGGTCGTGTTTTTACATTCCACGTTGCTTTGGTTTTGTTACTAGCGTTCAAAATATCTTCATTATTTTCCGATATTTTTGCCTGAACTATTACTTTCCTTAAAATTCTTTTGTATTTTTGAAAGTAGACATGGAAACGGGATGATACCTTTGAACTAAGTGTTAGATTGTTTTTACATGATGTTGTAATTTCTTATGTGGTCCATGTATTACTTTCACTTGAAATGTTTAATTTTCTCTTTTAAGAAGATGCACGCATTAAAGCGAAATGAAAGCTTTGAGAAAAATAAATTATATTTTTCATTCCTATCAATAGCTTTATAAACTGCGTCCCAAGAATTCTGCAGCAAATAGTGCGTAAATAATTTTGTGTTGACTTTAGTGAATACTTTTTACATGCGTGTATTATTTATTGTGTCAGTGTTCATGGTAGAGATACGCGTTCAGTGTGTGGTCATTTGGTATTGTCATGGTTCAATGGTAGAGGTAGGCGTCCTCCATTACGGTAAAATATTTTGTGAGATGTCTTGGGAATATTTATGCTTCACAACATATTCGGGCGAGTATTTGATTCAATTACGACTAAGAATCGAATGATTGTAAGTCACTGTGTGATATATGAATCTAATTTTAAATATTCTTAGCGTTATGTAGCAAATGATATGAAATATGTAGTCGAGAGAAGCGCAGTTACATAATCTTCATTTAAGTTCTGTATTACATTTGATTTATTACAATCAATGTTATTTTGGACACATTTTTACGCACAAGTATAGAAAAAAACTTGATTTGAGCTTTCTGAATTAATTAAGTTATTAAACACTTCTCACACCGTAATCTACAGAAAGAACTCTTTCTGAACATTCTATTACATTTTTGCTGGTCCGTCACTTCCCGATATTACCTCACCTGCTCAAAGACGTGCAGAATCTGCAATTAAACGTGAATGAGAGGGACAGAGACACACAGAGACAGACAGGGACAGGGTGAGGGGGGAGAGACTGTGAGAAAGGGAGATGGGAGGGGAAAGAGGGAGATGAAGGGCCGAGTTTTCCTAGTAAAATGCATACATGTAACAACGGGGGTGAGACGAAGTGTCGAGTCGAAAGAGTGCGATAATTGGTTTGTGACATCCTCATTGTTATTCGCACGTCAACTGCCATTACCATGATATTTCGTGTCTTACAGTATTTATATATTTTTTGGTGAGTCCTATTTGTTTTACAATAATGGTATAGCAATAATAAACCAACGGAATAAATGTACCTACCAAATTCTTTACTTTTTAGATTTTTCGTTTCCTGCTTTTCTTTTATTTCAGACGTAATTAAATTACCTGCCTGTGTTGTGTTGATATCTAGGTGCATTTAGAAAATGGACCCTTAATATTTCCTTGAAATATCATTAGAATATTGACTGTTATTTAAAAATATTTCAAAGTTACATCCTGAGAATATTTTATAGTTACGCGTCAAGTTCCATGCAATAAAGGATTATGGAAGGCGGAAGCCAATTGCCGAGCATATTCATGCGATTTAAATAGAGTGACTTTTGGCGTACGATCAGTTTTGAGTGATGTGTCCTCCCGAAAATTGTTCTTCTTGAATGAGAATAAAACGATCAACGAAAGCTAAGAAACGGCACTACTAGAGAGATTATTCTTAAAGGATTCTCACTGGCGTGAATTGTGAAGAGATTAACATCTATCATTCTAAATTATTCTGCGATACTTTTATTTTCTTGAAACTCTGCATTTGGAATTCTAAATTGCGTAATGAAGGTAAATTGTGTCTTCAGGTGTCGTGTTTTTCTACTCACACGTCATCAATCTGAGTCACAGGTACCTGATAAACATCCGTGTGTTTTGCAGTAGAGCAGGTTGTAAGTGATCTGCGAAGGAAGCAATTACATGTCCACAAAAAATTTCGCTGCGCTTCTTAAGACCCTCAGATGCCCACGATGGTTGTTATGATTGAAGAGTTGTCTTCCAGAAACAAGTAGAGCAAAAACGTAGTAAAATCAATGACTGCGTAATATATGAAGCAATGTCTTTCAGAAGGAAAGTTGTTCGTCATTGAAGCCAAGTTACAAAAATGGATTACTTCATCCGGCTTATTTGACAATGAATATTATGAGAAATATAAAATATTGCTTGCCATATTTTGAGCAATTAAAAATGAAGGAAATGATGTATGACTACAAATCGTCTGAATTTTTGATGAAAGGAAACAATTGTTTTTTAACAAAATGCTGTAGGAAACAAAGAGAATATAATTTGAATATCTTCTCAAGCGTGAATCATGTAATAAGTTCTCTACAGCGCGATGTCGCTCTCCAACAAAAACGTTAAGTTTTTTTTTTTTGCTAAACTACACCTTAAGCCAAAAGGAAGTCACGATCGTTAAAAGGAAAGCATGCAGTATCTAGGTGTTAGTTAATATATTACCAAATGAAATAAAATATTATTCCGGGACCAACGTGCATAAAATATTGAAAGGACAACTTTTCCGTCCTCGCCCTCATATCGTAAGAAGAGGAAGTTTTGAAATAGGACTTCGGAAACTGGGAATTTCCACAGAAAAACTCTTATTGCGGGGTCTGGCAAATAAAAACTGAATAAATCTTGTTCCTATAACACGCTGTGCATGTTTTGTGGGTCCTTGATACCAGAACATCAGTTGACAGGCAAAACGTCTGTCAGTAGGTCTTTCTGTTTGTGGTCAACGCTAGTGCCCAAACCGTTCAGCCGATTTTTTTCGGAATTGACGTTCCCTGATTGATTTAAAGAACTCGAGGTACGAATTTTTTTCTTTAAAATTTCCCCTCGTATAGAATCGCATCGAAGACAAAAAGAACGGTCACAAAAGTAGCGCTAGTGCCATTTTCGGAGAACTCTGTATTTTTGAAATTTGCAAAAAGGGTAGAATTGCAAATCTACCATATTGTAGATGTTTATCTTCAAATAAATCGGTCCTAAAATATCAGATCTTTAAAAAGGCGTCATGTTCAATTTTTTTTAAAAACTAGTAGTTTTCGTAATCTTGGAAAGTTAATGCAAAGTATAGAAAATACATTTTCTCAAAAACGGTTCTAATTTTTTTCTTTACGAGAACCCACAGAAAACTGCCGATCAGAGCAGCCGTCCGAAAGAATTCTCCGCATGCCGCCATGCCGTCTGAAACGGTCGTTCGGCGTCATTATGGTCTACAGGCTTTGATACAGAGGGTGATATGTATATTATCTCTAGGTGTAGAGATTATGTACATATTTAGGGACACTTCTATGACCATTCCCATTTACCAACGCGTGTTTGAGCGAATCCGCCATGTGAGACGAAAACGTTCGACATAGGCAGGACGCACAAATTCGGATTGTAATCGTCTCCACTATGACCGCCGACTTATTATGAATCCATAGGAACACTGTGTTTTAATAAGAATCTCGCAATAACATCGGAATGCGAATGCTATTGAGCTGTTAGAGCTGAAAGTGAGGTAAAGAGGTAAAAGGAAGGAATTAATGAACGTTCGTCGGCTATTCAACATGTATATCAGCCACTTTTAAGGAAGATTACTGATGTACGAAATGCGGAAATGATGAGCTAAAGGGATTGAGGGGAGCTAGTCTGGGAGTTGATTTCTTAGTGATTACGGGCGGGTCAACAACTAACATCAGTTAGTCCCGTAAGTGCGGTGCATGCGTTTCTCTTGGAGGTGGCGACCCGCTACATGGTGAGATCCGGACCGTGCTACCGTCGGCTAGCGGGGTTTCCCGAGCTAGGTATCTCACCAGCGGAGCTCCGCCCCAGCCGGGTGAAGGTCTAAGCTCCCGACTGGTCTCCCGGCATGTGTGATAGTGTAGTAGTGTATGTGAGGGTGTGTGTAAGTAAGGAATGAGGATAGGACAAGGAAGAGGAAGGAAAGATCCCAGGCGGTCCGTGACCCGTTTGTTTGGATACCACTTCTGCATTCGCCTGGTGTTGACTGGAGAAACCACGGAAAACTACCGTTCGGAGCAGAATTCACCTCCAGACAGTGGGTGAATTTCGACCCAGCTATCTAGTCGACAGTCCTGCCACCACGGGGAGCGTAACCCTAGCCGTCCCGGCCAGAGGCAGCGCAGTGACCGGTGGGCCCGAGCCACCGCAGCCGGCCGGCCGCCGAGGTCCGGGCACTTCCTCGAGAGGCGAAGAGTGAAAGCAGGAAGAAAGCGGTCGCACCGCCGCGCCCCGTCCAAATGGGCGGGGCGGGGTGGAGGGGCCCTGCATATTGAGATCTGCGTTTAGGCGTGACGTTTTCGACTCTACGTCTACACGTAAACAGAGCGTCGACGGCGCAATCTACGTACACCAAGTGAATTCATCTTTTTCCCTCGCAGGAGTAGGTGAACTGCTGTCTCTGAAATACTTCCCTGCACCGCAATGTTTTCAAAACACGGAAAAAAGAACGGAATTTCAGAAAAGTGAACTCTCTCGCATGTCAGATACAAATCAACCAATAAGTTCGTAAGTACGATAGACAATATCAGTTTAATGATATGCTTACTAATTTTGGTTTCTTTTCAACCTAACGTTCTTACGAATTGTTTTTTCTGAAATTCCTCTTCTTTCAGTATGTTTTTAAATAGCGTAAATAGGTTTTCAATTATATTTTAGGTCAAATCTCATATTACATGATGGTACTATTTAATTTTTTTAAGTTTGAGTTTTCATTCTCAAAGATAATTTTTAATGTTTTCGTCTTTTCATAATATTTTTATAGGGATGTACGACATTAATTATTACACCACTGAAACCGTGCATTCAATTCTTGAAAGATCTGCAAATCTGACTCACCTAACATGTGTAAGATGTTCATATATTTTCTCTGACTTTTTGAATCGAATGTAACATTCCAAATGCAAACGTGCATTTATTGTTACTACTACTTATTACAGCCGTTTCTTGGATTATTTGATGTGACTTAATAAACACTCTACGCAGAATGGCATGTAGAGTACACGTAATATACATGTAGATAACTCGCATAGACATAAAATGAGTTCCTGGTACCATTCTGCTCCCGCGTAGGGGCACACTGGGTCTCCCATGGTGCGTAAGTGTTCAAGTCTGTAATAGCGAGCCTGTTCCAGCAATTGAATCTACTTCCTCCTACAAAAACGTCCTTCGGGTATAAAAATTATTGAATTGTAAATACCCGCATTTTTGGGTATTTATGATGGCCCGAGCCTCGCCATATCAATAAAGGCATTTATTATTATTATTATTATTATTATTATATAATTATTTTTATTTCAAAAATATGTTGATAATCAATTACAACAGGATTAGAAATCTTAAAACGGGAGGTTTCTTCCTCTTCCCTTCTGCTGGAAAAGCGCATCGGGGAGGGGGAAGGGTTTGAGGTAGCGTTACATGGGGGTAGAGAGTGTTAGTACGAGGGACATTCAATAATTAAAGAGACAAAGTGGTCTGGAGAAATGAACGTTTATTTTTACAAAACAGAACTTCTTCTTTTTAATATATTTGTCACCAACATTTATGCACTTGTTCCAAACGATTACCAGCTTTTTTATAACGGCTGAAAAGAACTCTTTATCTTCGTGTCTGAACCATTTTCACAGAACCTCGTTATCCTGGGACTTCTTCCAACGCAATGCCTCCTTCAGTGAACCAAAAAATGGAAATCACGTGGTGCTAAATCGAGGCTGTAAGGGGGATGAGACAGTACCTCCCAACCCATTTGGTCAATGGTTCCACGGCTTTGTTGAACAGTGTGCGGACATGCGTTGTTTTGCTGTAGAATCACACCTCTCCTCTGAGATCTACGACGTTTCTCTCTCGTGACTGGCTTCGCCTTCTTCTAAAACATATCTAAACAGTGTTGGCTGTTTACTAAACTCTTGTCTCGGACTGTCTACCCACGTGGCGGTGGTGTGGACGCTGAGCGCGCGCAAAGTGCCGAGGAGAGAGAGAGAGGAGAGGAGGAGGAAGAGGAGAAGAAGAAAAGAAGAAGAAGGAGAGGGTTTGCGCCTGCTTTTCAGAGTAGTGCTGCGGCCTCCGATGATTAATTCATTGATTGGTGTTTCCGGGCGCGTTATCTGCTCGGGTCAGTCAACTGCTTAGTGCCGTGAGTGCACTGCGTGTTTTTACAGCGAGAGATGGCGGCGATCTTCCACATCTAAGTGGTGAAATCCAGCGCCGACCTAAAGGTCGGCTTGCAAACTTGTTCCCCGACCAGGTATCTCTCACCAGCTGGGCACCGCCCCAGTTTGAGACGATCTGTAAGCTACCGACTGGTCTCCCGACATGTCTGGTAGTATAAGGCATGTTAGTGTGTATGTAAGGATGAGGATAGGACAAGGAAGTGGAAGGAAACATCGCGCGGGGTCCGTGGCCCATTTGTTAGGGCACCGCTCTGGCATTCCCGTGTATTGATGGAAGAAACCACGAAAAACTACCGATCAGAGCAGCCGGCCGCTAGAATGCTTCTCCAGACAGACGCTGAACTCGACCTAGCTGAGATGGTAGTGTCGAAAATCCTGCCATTGTCGGACTGAAGCCCTAGGACCTCCCGCTTAGAAGCGCTGAAGTAACTTCAGTCGATGCCCTGAGCTAAGCCGGAGTAGTTCGCCGGTAGTATGTATACAGAGTACTTCTGCGGCCGCCGGTGAAAAGGTGTTGTGATTAGGAGATAACGGATACCCTTCCGGAAAACGCTCTAAGCTCCCGATGGGTTCCCGACTTGTTGTGGGAGTGTAGTGTCGGTAAGGGTAAGTGTGTGGGAGTGTGAGGGAGAGTGTGTGCAAGGGAATAGGTTGGGAAAGAATGAGAAAGGAAACATCACGCACGGTGCTTGTTCCGTTTATTATGGTGCTTCTGCTTGGTAATGATCGGAAAAAACTGTTAAAAATTATAACTTGTGTTTTTAGGGGTGAAATGTGCACATGCATCGTACAAATTAGCCTGAATTGTTCCTTCAAAATGAGACAATTCTAATGCGGAATTAATTTAAGTGGACCTCGTTGTAAATCTGAGCCAATATCTCGTTGTAATATTCCAAATCTTTGCTTGTAAAACTTATCTTGATTGTATCCCTAACTGAAGGTGCAATGTATCCACAGACGAATGTCCATCAAATTAAAAGTATAAAATCCTTTCTTCCAATTCCCATTCTTTTATTTATTAGGTACGACAAAACAACAACTGAAGAATGAGCTCTTGAGAAAGTTATCCGGAATTTAAGGGCAGCCATATCAGTGAAGGTCAAAATACAAGCAAACTCGTTAGCGCCTCCAGCACGTATTCGTTTGTTCCGTGCCGCTTCTGAATTCCTGAGGAGGCAGGAGGCTCGCGTTCTCAAGGTCGCGGAGGTCCCGAGTCGTGTGTCTTTCCCAGGGCGCGAAGCGCAAAAACTGAACGGGACTTTGTGGTACTACACTTGGTTGTTAATTCACTTTTCACTCTTTGTCTTACATCTAAATGCTTGTTTTTACTTTGTATGAAGACGTTCGCACGTTGTGAAGGTTAGAAAATTTGTGTGAATTACGTTTATTCTATGCTTTGCTTGTAAGGAAATACATTTTCAGTGAAAAAAAGGAAATTTATTCCGTTTATATTCATCACAATATTAATAATATAAAAATAATTAGAGTATATTTATTAACTTTACTTATGATTATATTACAGACGAATGTTTTTACAATACATTGTTTTAGTTGTGAGATATTCCTGCCGGGAAATAATCGATTACGATAACCTGCAGATCTGAGAAATCATTGTGGTCACTGTACATCAACATCTCTCAAAAGACGATCGCAAAATATTGTAAATGCAATTAAGAGATAACAAAAGTAACGATAAAGACGAGAAATATCAATGAAAAGAAAGAATACGGATGGTGCTAAACACCAACTAGAACTACGCCTACTACCGAACCGAAATGCAGATTTTCTTGAATATGTTATCTTATCCCTTCTGTGAATGCTGTGAAGTATACGTCTTTGCTACTTGGTTAATTATACTTCATCTTATAATATTTATAAACAAATCAACCGTCAGCTATATTTAGAATAAATGGTTTAAGGGCGAAAACAATAGAAGCACTTGAGAATGAGTTAACGAGTATTGAACCACATGGAATATAAAATAGCTTCAACTCAATCTTGAAGTATCTGGATAAATAACAACGCTTGGAATAAAGTTGAAGATGGCGTGTGCCAGTGTCAAAAGGCTGAAGGAATCCACGCGCTGCAGGCGAACGGTTGCTGATCCTTGAAGATTGTTGTTGCTCTGTTCTATAGATTGCGTTTGTCTTTAAAGAAAATTGCGGCTTAACTACACGGGACTATTTGCAATGGCCACGCCCACGCAGCGTCTGCGCCTCCCCTCCCTCCCTCCCCCTCCCTCCTCACCCTTGAATGACGCGCCAGGAATCACTAATCGATCAATCAAGCGTCGAGGAAAAACGCGAGAAGAGGGTCGCGGTAAAGAATAGTAAAATCATTGTGACTACAACTACAAAATCGAAGATATTTTTCCTTCTAATAAAATTGATTGTCCCTAATTAGTTCTTTCATTAAAGTCATGTACATTTTTTAAACTTTTAGAAGATTTCGTGCAATATTGCGTGCAACATGCGCAATTTAAAAAAAAATTACAAAAACAAGATTTTCTCGAAAATGACCTCAAATTGTTTTAAAAACTTTTGGTAGGGATCGTACTAAATAAAACTACCCTATAAAATGACATCAACGCCATTTTCCTGTATTCTTTTTTGTTGTTTTTCAGTAATTAAAAATTTCAAAAAATTCAAAAAACGTGTGTCATTTAAAAAGTGTAATCTTTTCACTTCTCTCTCACGTCGTTAATATTTACATTTGCGGCAATTTTGTTCACATTATTGCATTTATGAGTACATGTGTTTCAAATGATGTCTTATAAAGTTTCTGGAAAAATTAAAAGTTTTCATAGAAAATTATCTCAAAATTCTGCGTTTTCAGAAATATTTAAACGCAATTATCTCAGAAATGGCTCCAACTTTTTCTACGAACTTTTCTAACTTATAATGCTAATTGTACTGTTTACTATGGCATAAAATTCATTTTGGTGCATTTTTTTCAAAAATTACACAAATGTATATTTTAATATCTCTCACTCCGTTAATATGCAAATTTCCATCGATTTGTAAACTTGTTTGCATTTATGAGTTTAATTGCTTCAAATGACATCAAATGAAGATTTTCTAAAACTCAAACATTTTCTACGAAAAAGCTTTAAATTTCTCATTTGCAGTGACGCTTAAGCCATTAAGTTCCAAAGTGTTTTACAGGTCAAATATTTTGATGAAATTTTGAATTTAAACTAAGAATACTTTCTCATAAACATATAAATAGAGAAATGCATACATTTTGGATATTTTACCCCGAAATTTCATCTTTGTTTTTCTCTCTTCTAATGAAATGCTACTTTCTATCATTTCAGACGTATTCCACAACTTTAAACCATAAGTAAATCGTTGTCCTGGCAAAATAAAATTTGTGTTGCATTATATAAAGGAATGTATTATTTCTCGACGAAAACCCAGAATGTTCAGTTGATCTTTCTTTTCTTTCACAGGTTTTTGTATCAGACAGGAATTGATTGAAAACATTGAATCACAATACTCCAATACATTTTTTCTCTCTGACTGAAATGCTGTGTTTTGAACAAAGACAGTCATGTTTGTCAATTCTTCCGACATTTTACTGTAGTTTCTTAGGTATGGTGATCCAGCAATCCATCGTACCTGATAAAAAGCATAATTCCCCCCCAAAAATACATTCTTCTACTGAAAACTCAATATTGGCTTTGTTTTTGCTGCAGGTGGCATACCGTACTGTTTCCCGAACTATCCTTTCGGTGAAATCATTATTCATAATTTGCAAAAATATATGGGCTGGGGTAAGTCCCTTTACTGTATCCTGAATATTTTGAAGAAATTAAATAGTTATTTGACTTTTAGATCCCAGTTTGTTTGAATCTATAACCCTCTTTTTCCTGTTTCAAACTACATTTTTTCATGTTGATTCGCAAAGTGCAAATTTCCTTTCTTTTCCCTCGTATCGAGAAATAGATACAGATTGATAAACTGTGTTGTGAAACTGGCGTGGAAACGGTGTGGGAACAACTACATTTGATGTGATGATATGTATTTGGAATTCCTAAATTTTGTTCGTTCACAAAAGAGAAGAAAAGTCCTACATCTTCTGGTACATCTTCCACAATGGCAGCACCGAACAAATCATCTTCAACTTCGTGTTCGTCGGTTAGGCAATGCACTCGAGGAGGTGATAAAATACCTAAAAGTTCGTTATCTAATTCCTTCTCATACCGCTCATTCAACAATTAACTAATTTCTTCAGTATTTAGCGTTTGCTCCTTCTCTCGACTGTATGTCATTTTTACTTTATTGTTGAACAAGCTCACAACAGAATGAAGTATACTCAATGGTTACATACACAAAAGAATCTGCAACCCATTGTTTCGCAGAAGCAATCGCCAATGATCCCATCAAGTCCCAGAGTCCTCACATGAGAACAAATATATTCAACAATAAATTACAACAATGGGACATTCATTTGACGAGTGTTTATTATCTACAATCTAAACTTTCAGGTTCTTTAAGTATTTCTTTGTTCTACAAGAATTATAAAATAAGCAATAGGAAAGATTAAAAATTACAGTTTTTCAGCAAAAAATGGCAAAAAACTGTGCTATAAATATCTTGATAAATGTTGTTCACTAATCATTCAAATAAATAATTATGACTTTCTCTCGTTGATAATTTTTTATTTATAATTCTTATACAATTTAATCATGTGCCCTCAATTTAGGACACTGGGACTTAATCAGAATTTTCTTTAAAACGGCTCCAAATTTTGCAACGAAAATTGCCATGCAGGACAAGATATTTCTCTTATTTACTATTTTTTAGGAAATATATCAGTAATATTATTTTGGAAACAAAAAACTTGAAAAATTGAAAAAATACTAAAGGTAGCGATAGATGGTAGCTAGCAAGAGGATGCAGCATCCCGAAAAAGCTAGCCCAGACCAAAGACATTAGAAAACTGTTACGAAAAGGTCTGGGTTAGATTAGATTTAACATTTGTTCTTTTGTTACGTTACCTGCATGTGCGTAAGAATACGTGATTAGCGTATGTTGCTTACCTTCCCTGTAATACCTATGAAATTTGAAAACCTATGAAAAAAGGAGTATTTCTGGGTTTCTCGTCCGTCCCGCACTGCTGAGATATACAACGCAAACTGTTCCCCCAGAGGACACGAGTTTTGTTTCCTATGCCCTAATCTTCAAAATGAGTCATTTTTAGACATTTTATTCCAAGCTTAGCGTTTGAGAGAAAATATATTTCTCATTTGTGTGCATTTGTGCGCCTGAATTTGTGTACGTGAAAAGCATCTTATTGATAGTAGTAATATTTGTACTTCTAATAATAAATTTCGCACGTGGACGAAAATCAGATTTTTAGTTTCTAAAACGCATTGTTTCCAAGTTCTGTACAATGTACAAAAAAAGCGGCGGGTTGTGAGTTACATCTGCACGCTATTGTATTTAATTTACTATATTTGTAGAAATCTGATATATAAAACTCAATGTTTGTTTGTTCGTATTTTATGTGCAGCCGTACCGTTCATGCGATTGCGATAAAACTTTGTCAACTTATTAATTGCACTTGCACGAAGAACATAGACATGTTACAATGAGAATGTGCGTGTATCTGTCGCACATAGACGCGCATTGATAATTATTTTATGCCTTTATACTGACTCAAGCGCCCCTGGACAGAAGCTGTACGCAACCCGCCGCACCGTCAAGTATTAGACGCGTCTTCGCTGCATATTCTGCCCCTGCAATTGTGAAATGACGCCCCAAATTATTACTTGGACATTATCTCGGACAAGTAAATCAAATTTCCCCAAGACTGTCACAGGGAATGCATGCCCCAATTTGAGTGAGAACGTATTAACAATAGGATACTTAACCATGTCCAAACATCCATACTCGTGAGAAAGTCCTCCATCGTAAGACTTGGTCAACAGTCACGTGGCCAGTACTATACGCGCACTTTTTCTTGATACTCCACAGCGGGGGGTGCGAGGGGAGGCGGGTTCTGTCTACGTCACGGCAGTGCAGTGCTGTCAACGTCCACAGAACACTCAGCGTAAAAGCGCGTCTTGGACCATATAGCAATGAGAAACAATGCAAGGTTGTTTTTTTTTAATTCTGAAGAAATAATGATTAATTGCAGAAATTATTGAGTAACAAGAAAGAGCGCAGTTCGCAGAGGTCGTTAGAAACTGAGAAGTCCGAATTGTAAAGGAAGAAGGTGAGCAGCACTGCAAACTGAGCCGTGACGTTCCGAGTGGAGCTCATGTTTTTTTTTCCGAGCCGGGCTGTGCCGGGCTGAGCGAGAACTAGGGAGCTGGAGGATCAAGAAAAAGTGCGAGCATAGTAGCGTGCGAAGGGTAATAGAGCGCAGTAGCGAAGCATTACCGGGTCCACTGGCATTGTTCACAATTTTAGCTTTCTGCACTCCTCCTCCATACGAACTTTAATTGGGCCAAATCTCACATTCCTCCGTGCGCGCAATGTACTTAAGTAGAGGGAGAAAGTTTTCATTTCACGTATTAATGCATAGATTCCTCCACGCGATATTAATGCAATTTCCTGGATATTAGAATGCTGATATAGGGAGCCAAATACTATGTCAATCCCCAAGCTAACAGTTATTTACAAATGAAGATTTACTGCGGAAACAATTATATTTGTTGAAATAAGTGCGATGAATGCAGTTGGTGTCGACGAGCGTGTGTGCTGTCGGTTGCGCGCATGCGCCGCTCCGCGCTCTGCGCAGTGGCCGCGCGCGCGCAATGCCTTTCCTCGGAAATGGGGCCTGCTTAAGTGGCTCAGGGCATCACTGCAGCGCCTCTGACCGGGAGGCCCTGGGGTTCCCACCCTGGCGGGGTGCCTTTTAGAGATGGGACATCGACGACAATACTTCTATAAAAACATCGATGTTTTAAACATCGATATATTGAATCCGAAGTTTTCTGAACATTTATGTTTTGCATTCGATGTTTCTACGTTTTTTATGTTTTATTTATTGATAAACAATTTTCATAATTACAATTTTTGTAAAAGTTAAAATATGAAATAATAACCGACTTTGTACTAGTTTCATCTAGCGCACTATCCGTCGACCGAAATGATCCTGTTGATCTTGTATTTCCTTCGTCTTTCGTCGTATTTTTTTCATAGAGAGACGTTTTATAAGTTCATCTTCAGTTAAATTTTAATTACAAATTAATATACACGACCACTGCCAAATTAAATTTTGTTGCACACGAATTGAATGTTTCAGATTACTAAACTAGCTTTAAAACATCGATGGTTTTTGGTCGCTGTTGTATTAACATCGATGTTTTGTGGACGTCGCATCACTTATGCCTTCCCACAGAAATGGGGCCGGCTTAGGTTGCTGAGTGTATCAGCTATGTCAGTGCAGTGCCTCTGGTCGAGAGGTCTTGGGGTTCCGTTCTCGACGGTGGCAGGAGTTTAGACACTAGCTAAATAGCGAGGTCGAATGCAGTCGCTGTCTGTGGAAGAATGCTAGCGATCGGCTGCTATTATCGTTAGTTTTTCGTGGCTTCTTCGATCAACTCGAGGCGAACGTCGAAGCAATACCCTAAGAAACGGGCCACGGACTGCATGCGATCTTTCCTTCTTTTTGTTTCTTATTCTCTCTCCTTATGCACACTTACTCCTACCAAGCATTGTTTGCGATCCTGCGACATCCAGTGACACGATCGAGAAAGACGCGAAATGGCGTGTGATATTCCACCGTGGCCATAGGGGCTTGAGGGACAGCTATGTAAAAACCGCTCTATGGAGCTTGTTCCGGTTGGGTGGGTGCCTCGCTGGTGAGAGAGACCTGGTTGGGAACACCCCACCAGGCGACCTGTAGATCTCGCCATCCAGCAGGGGAATAACTCTGCTCCGAGGAAAAACATGTTCTATACTTATGGGACCAAGGGCCATTATAGTTGTCCCGCCCGGAAACACGAAATGGTTAATTGATCCCTGAAAATGCGATGTTGATGAAATGAGATGATTGATCCTCCTCTGTGATCATTGTTCTCTTCCGTAAGATGCCATCAATATTGTTTCTATTAAAATACCACTATAGAATCTAATACATTTCCATTGCTAAATTAAAATGTATTATTTTATTTGGAACAAAAGTGAATTCATTTGAGACTGCACAATAAATATCAATGACGAGTAAAGTAAAGTAGACTTCATGGAAAAAGAAGAGGATGTTGATGTATGACACTCACAAAAAAATCAGGAATCTTTTCGACGGTGGGTTTTTCAAAGTAGCAACTATACAGCCAGATCGAATGCCGTCACACTGGAGAAGACTTGTTTTGCGGCCAGCTGCTCTGATCGGTAGTTTTCTCCGATCAGTTGGAGGCGAAGGGCGGAGCAGCACAGCAATAGAGCGGTACCCTCATCCATTCTCTCACTCTCCCCTCCCTCTTTCTCTCTCCCTCTGTCTCTCCTTGTTCGGTCTCTATTTCTCTCTGTCTCTCTTTTACACTTGCACTACGAAGTTAGATCTTGTCCCGGCGGAAGCGGTGTCTTGCTGAAGGAGATACCTGGAGAGGGAAACTCCGGAATCCGACGTATAGGCCGGCGGCGGATCACGTTTCAACAGGATGAGAGATACACATCACATGCGCAACACGTGTGACACTAACGGCCATTACAGTGGTCTCGTCCGAAAACCGTAAATAACCAGTCCGTCCGTTGGGACGGCGGCTGTGCGGCGCTGTTGTGTGTGTGTGTGGTCGGGACTGGGCAGGGGGGCGGTGGGAACGCGGGCGCCTCCTCTGGGGGACGCGTCCCCCTCCCGTCCCCCTCGGGGCCCCCGCGCGCCGCCGCCGTTTCTGCCAAGTGGCGTAGATTGGCCGGTGGCAAAGTTCGCCTTCTATCGGCCTCTGCTCACGCAACCAGCTCCAGTCGCCGCGCCGCCGGCCGCCGCGTTATCTCTCGCCCTGCGCCTCGCCGCGCCGCGCCGCGCCTCGCCTCGCGCCTTCAGTTGACGCGAGCGGCCGCTCCGGAGCGCGAGGACCTCCGCCGCCCATGCAGGTGAGGGCGCCCCCCCCGCCCCCCGCCCCCCGCCCCCGCTCATTCAGCGCTCGCCCGTTGTTGCTGCGCCCCAAACCGTACTCCTAGATGGGGGCTCTCTGGTAGACATGTTTTTGCAATTCACACATGATTGATTGATTGATTCGTGATTCTGGGCGCGTCAACTCCTGAGGGCGTTAGTGCCGTAAGTGTAGTGCGTGCGTTTATCGCGGGAGGTGGCGAGGCTAACCGGCACCGACCTACGGCGACTTGTGGGGAAATTCCCCAACCAGGAATCTCCCACCAGCGAGGCGCCGTCCCTGCCGGGCAAGCTCTAAGTTCCCGACAAGCGTGGTGGTGTAGTGCATGTGAGAGTGTATGTGTGTGTAAGTGGTGAGGAAAGGACAAGGAAATATCGTGTGTGATCCGTGCTCAGTTTGTTAGGGTACTGCTCGGGCATTCCGCTGGTGTTGATCGGAGAAACCACGGAAAATTACCGATCACAGCAGCCGGCCGCTAGAATTCTTCTCCAGACAGCGGCTGAATTCGACTTAGCTATGTAGCGAGTGTCGAAAATCCTGGATTTTATAGTGCCAATCCATTGCTATGTTGCTAAATTATACTACGAAAGCAATGCTGTAACAATGTTCTATAATCTTCTAGCGATCTCGACTAAATCGACATATAGCACTCGGGAACGCCAAAACTTGCTTACTTATTTCATTAAGAGAGAGACTCCATCCATTGATGAAAATTAGTGTAAACGATCAAATACGAGTTGCAAAAATTGCAAATCCCCATTTGGGTATCATCATACTTAATGCTTTAATGCACCGCTCGTGCACTACTACAGCAACTTCTTTTAATCCTATACAAATCCTTATCATCCCATTAGCATTCAAATATATTTCATCTTTTATTTTAATTTTTTTGTACCAAATACAGTGTATGAATTGACTCGTAACACTTTCTAATGCTCTACTGCAAATATTAACGTGGAAGCTGCGCGCTCTCGGAACATTTGCTCGCCTCTTTGACTCTGTGACTGTGACGACTTCCCTCTGCTATTCGGCTCTTCCTTCTCACCAAGACCCCCTCCCTTCCCCCCTCTCTCCCTCTCTCTTCTCGTGCTCCCGTAGACATCTCTCCTTAGCACATTCATCTTCACAAGACTTTGAGCTTTAGAGGAAAAACAAGGAACAATATGAAGACCGTTCTTCCATGTAGTTCTTCATTCGTTGTCCTCATTATTCTTCTATTTACCGTTTGCTGGATATGTCTTCCATTCTCTATTAGATACTTGAGAACGAAAAGTAAAGTCGGGAAAAGGAGACGTCTTGGAAATGAATGGGCGATAAGAATATTGATAAGCAAATGTTCCAGATGATTGTCTAAACGTAACTTTAAATATGTTGCCAACTCGTCACTTACAGTGTTTTGTGTTGAAAGCGGATTACGTAATTTTTAACGTTATTTACGTAACGTGTTCGATAGAAAGTTAGACCTCACGTTCATTGATTGGAATCGAAAAATGGAACTAATTCATGAATTCTGTATATTTCTAACGATGAGGAGTTGTCATTTTATAAAACTTCACTATCAGTTTATTTCTAAATTTAAAGAGGACTCTTATTAAATGTTGATTCTTAGTGTAATACTATACCTGTGTACTGTTTCACGTTGTTCCTTTTACCATTCAAAATTATTGTTATTAAATTATCATTTTTATTTTAGAATCCATGAAAAATTCAATGTATGTTTAGTTTGGTTGCCTTGCTTTCGAATTCAATACAGTCCCGTTGTTTCTGTTCTTCTACTGATACTTTGTGCAAGTCGAAGCCTCAGCTTCTATCACAACCAAATGACGCAACAGATTATCTGAAACCTATAGCAGCACTGCCACCACATGAGGCGCTAATAACAGAAGTGTAACAGCCATAAAACACGGCTAGAGCTGGTAGGTTGTGTTGGTAGCCCCTGTTGTCCCATTGCATCACTCGCAGTGTGTGTGTGACCCCTGGGCTTGGTTATCCACATTTCCAATCCGTCTCGATGTTGACGAGGCGTCGGGGCTGAGCGAGGAGGCTGCGAGCGGGCGCCTGCCCGTGCTCGGGGCTGCCGCTTGTCTTTCCCGTGCGCGCGGCCAGGGCCAGGGGGCGGGGAGGGGAAGGGAGGGTTCGGGGGAGGGGCGGAAGAGCACTATGCAATGTCTTTGGTTGGAAGCGCCCGCTCACCCGCGCGTGCTCACGCCCTGTTGCAGATTCGCTGAATGTATTTACCAGCGAAGCCACCGTACTCTGCCGCGCCGCCCGCCCCGCTCCGCGCCGCCGCCGCCGCCACCGCTGCCGCCGCCGCTGCCGCCGGCGCCCGCCGCTCGCCCCGCCGCCCGCCGCCCACAGGCCACCTCAAGCCCTGCCAGCGAGTGCTCCTTTGTCGGAGGTGAGTACGCCATCGGACTCTTTGCTCTGTGGATGTGTGTGTTTTTTAACATTATATATAAGAAGCTTATAGATAGAATTATTATATATAAGAAGTACAGATTAATAGCACCTGATGAGGGAGACTGAACAGTCACTGAAACGACAGTTTTCATTGAGTAAAATTATGGAATGAAATAAATTTGGACGTATTTAATTGTCGTTGTACACATTTTAAGAAAGGGGTTGAAAATAGAAAAATATCAAAATCAGTTCAAAAAATATCAATAAATCAGAAAATATTTTAAAAAAATATAAACTATAATAAGGGTCAACCAAATCAAAACTTGTATCTCTTTTGTTTTTTTTCATTGGAATCGTTTGACTTGTATAAAAATCGGAAGAATACTCAGGAATGCACAATCTACCAAAAGTATTACAGAAATTCTGCTAAAAATGGAAGACAAAGTTTTATTTTGTTATTTATAATTAATTTCAATATCTCAATGATAAATAGATCGTCGATTGATCAAAGAAAGTTCCGATGTGATGTAATCTTCTAATAAAGTGATAAGGTGTATGGGGAAATGGTTCGTGTCTTGGCTCAGTGTAACTTTGTATTGAACTACTCAGGTCAACAAAAATAATGCAATTGGAATGTGACGAGCCATCTTTTAATTATTATTCGACATCAATGAGCAACGATTACTCTGTTAAAAATCAGTTTAAAATGTTTGGAAAGTGAAACGCACTTTTTAAATAGTCCAAAGCTCATACGAGCCGACCTTCCAGGCTTAGGGTTCACTTTTCTCATTCCACACACATTAAGATAGTGTTTATGCTTCGCATGTGAGGTTTTGATGTTCGTTACAACCTAACAGTTTTTATTGCATTGCCAGCTATTGCAGCCGCGTTATATCGGGTCCAGGTGTGCGTGAGATGACAACATTCGGGCTACGTATTGTTCTGATATGTGAACATACACAAGGATTTCAGCCAGTGAAGAGCTTTATAGACTTTAGTTTATGAACTACATCACCATTTGTTGGACCTGATAACACCGTAACACTTCATACGCAATAGTCGGTGGCGCCAATAGGAAGAGAAACGGATACTCTCGAATAAAATGTAGTCAGTCTATGAAAATTGTTAGCTACTTGAGAATTATTTGGCGTGGAGTGGGGGGAAAATTCTCAATCTTTATGTCTTTTATGCGTTAATTTTATAAAGAACTGAATATGAAGGTTTCTTATTTTTTTTGTGCAGTAAAACAATTACCTATATCTAGGGTAATATTGAGTACAATGATGAAATATAAAAAGACGTACACCAAATAACGTTACACGTGCTGAATCTAAAATAATTTATCTAGAGTTTAAATTTTAGATTTTATCTAACAAATCCGTATTGAAATGTTTATCTCTTCAAATTCTCCAAATGTAGATAAATAAACTGAGGTAGCAAGTATTGTTCTACCCCAAAAGAATTGACTGAAATTGCTAATGGCCAAATGTCTGGAATAGATAATATATTGCATTATTTTATTAACGACCAATATTATACAAACAGTTCGCAACTGATAGTTGCATAGAAGCATTAGATCATTACATTTCGACAGTAGTTTTTAGTGTTCTTGCAGTATTGGCCAAGAATTATTTAAAAATTGTATTATGAATGTAATTCATCGCGTTGCCGTTCTTTTGTCAAAAAAACAGCCGAAAGGGCGTTCTCAACTTTGTAAATTTATTGAAGCTTCAATTGTACGTGACAGACAAAGCTATTTAACGAATGTGCTGTTATTGGCACAGTCGATAGCATGTATTGGTAAAAATCGCGGATGCCATGATCAACAAAAAAAGTATAGGAATTGCACAACGATTACAAAACACATTGAAAAGTGCATAAAAAGCCCAAAAGATATTAAAATTGGAATATTCTAACAAGTGCATCTCATGGCACACTGAAGAAATGTGACAGCTTTGTTTTCTTCATTCCACTTTCCCGTCCAACACTGTTAAAAACTCGTGGTGTTACAGAATGGTACAGACTTTCTCGCACTAGTTAGTTTTCTAATCTGTTTAGTCTAGGCTAGCTTTTCGGCATGGATCCCCCTCACCCCAGCTACCGGTGCCCAAACGACATTTTTTTCATATTTCCTCAATTTGTCTGTCGTCTAATAGTAGAATTGAAATATATCTTTAAGAATATTGCTGAAGAATAAAACATATTCCGTACGCAAAATTTTCATTGAAAAATTTGCAGTCGTTCTTGAGAAAATGTTTGAGCATTTCTGAAAATGCGTAATTTTGAGCACATTTTAACAGACAAGTTTTGAGTTTTCGGGACAGTTCGTAAGCAATCATTTGAAATACTTGTGTTTACAAATGCAATCATGTATAAAAAACGAGTAATTAATGCACCAGATATAGGAACCAGAATTATCCTCTTTTTCGGTATCCAGGATAGACTACGAGTGTTTCTTCCAAAAAATCGCCGTTTATCGCTGCAGTATTACATAACTTTATCTATACTACGTGTGTAATATGTGAGAAAATAAACAGAATTATGATAATCCGGTGGCAATCTTCGGGTTTTTCGAAAGAAAAACTCGTATTGCCAAACCCTGGTAAGGAAAAAGCGGATAAAACTTGTTCCTTGCTCTAACACATTTGTCTAGTCGCAACCCACGATTTGAGGGTTCTTGTTTCCGAAAAATCGATTGACGGCGAAACATCAGTCAGCCCATCCGTCCGTCCGTTCATCCGTCTGTCTGTGGTCCCTAAATCGTTCAGACGCTTTTGTTTTTCAAAATTGATATTCGTCGATAAATCTGAACGAACTCGAGGTCCCGTGAGTGTGAAATGAATATTTTAATTTTAGGGGAAGTTTTCATGAAGCTTCAATTACATTTCCAACATTTTCTCAAAAATGGTTTCAATATTTTTTATTAAACGTTGTCCAGGAAACATTGTCTAGGAACGCTGAAAACAATGGCGGATTTCTCATTTTCGTCAAAATTCCAGATTTTTGGAAAGTTTCAAAAGTTAAATTTTTGCGAGAAAGTATGTGCTAATGTAGCACGTCTAGATTTTAAGAGTCGGGAGGGTAGAGTTTAGCTATGAGACTGGTGGTGTAGGGGTAACGTCACTGACGAATTTGTTTTAAGGAGCTGGGTTAGAATGCCAGCGCGGAGAAAATAGTTTTGCAATTAGATATACTGCTGCAAGCTCACATAGTATTTCAATATTGAGTAGCTTTTAGACTAGTGCGAGAAAGTAAGTGTTGATGCAGAATGACATATTAGATTAGAATGTGAAAAGCAGCTGTTGAGCACCAAAGCGTCACTGCTTCGTGAAGGTTAAGATCATGTCTTCATCCTGCGCGTTAAACCATTATATCCGTTCGTTGATAAAAGAATGAACGGTATATGCCATGTCGATGATTTACAGCATGTGCAAGAATTTTTCAATGCCACTTATCAATGCAGAAAATCCCGATGTGATAGCTGTTCTTATGAGAACAATATGGAACACGTCTTAATATCGGTTTCAAGTAGTGATAACGTAGTGATATATATTTTCCCTTTCGCGTCTCGTCTAATAATGTAAAAAATATGAGTCGTTTTCGGGTAACGGTTCCAATTTTTTAAAATGTTTCTTCCCGTATATATCACAGGACAATAAAAAAATTGAGTTACTCTAATTTCCGGAGAAAATTGCAGAAAGTGAACATTTCAAAACTATAGAATTGAAGATACAGGTATTTGCCTTAAACAAAATCTGTTCTAAAAATATATTATTTAAAAAACGCCTTGTTAAATTGTTTGAAACACGAATTGTTTTTGCTTAAATTTTGCTTGAAAATAATGAAATTTATAAAAAGAATCAACATTTTTTCTTTGTTTTTTTTTTCATAATAAGAAAGATACGCTTAAAATAATGAAGCCAGTTTCATTTTCGTTGAGCTGTCTAATTTTTCGAAAATTGCGTGTTGAAAATAACTGGAGAAACAATTAGATGTTTGAGCCTGGGCTGAAGCGAGTGTGCAGCGGTAAGACGCTGGGCGTGTGAAGGCCTCGGGCCTGGATGGGGCAGCCGGCTTAGGTGGCTCAGGGCATCGACTGATGTCGCTGCAATGCTTCTCACCGGGGCTACCAGGGTTCCATTCCCCATGTTGGCGGGATTTTCAACGTTAGCTACGTAGCTTGGTCGAATTCAGCCGCAGTCTCGAGAAGAGTTCCAGCGGTCGGCAGCTCTAATCGGAAGTTCTCCGTTTTTTCTCCGATCAACACAAGGCGAATGCCGGAGCAGTGCCCTAACAAACAGGCCACGGACCGCGCGCGATCTTTCCTTTCTCTTCCTTGTCTTATCCTCACCCCTTAAAACACTACCACACATGCCAGGAGACCGGTCGGGAGCTTAAAGGTTGTCCCGGCAGGCGCGGTGTCCCGCTGGTGGGAGATATTTGGTTGGGGGAAACGGTAGGTCGGCGCCGTATCTCGCCATCCAGCGGGGAAAATCGTCGCATGCAGCGATGAACAATTCACTACACTTACGAGACAAATAACCATATCGGTTGACGCGCCCCGAAACGCTGTTCAATAAATCAAACGAACACTGAGGTGAGGCCAAGGGATGCCTTGCACAAATATGTAAAGGTAGAAGACGGAGATAGGCATACATGTTCCGCAAGCGCGAATCTGCTCTTCAGTGGGAATGGCTCCAGTGATAGGCAACCCAGGAGGTCTTTTGGGCACCGATACACAGCGGCTGGGAAGAGGATGGGGCAAGACCAAAAGGCTAGTCCAGGTTCAAGAGAATTGGGAATTAATGTAAACGAGAAAATTCTGTAGACACACTAGTTTTAAAATATACTTGCAGAGACTGCTATTGTTTGCAATTAGGTGACTGGTTCTGTACGAATTTAAATTCTTAAAGTAATTCATAATACACCGGATCATTGATAATAAATGTAAAATAATCATTTTAGACAGTAGTAGAAGCGGTTCTTTCAGGACATTTGTAGCGTTAGCTGAAAGTTAGCGTAGCTAAAATTTTAATTTCTAGCTCGAGTGATAAAAGTGAGACGATGCCCGAGAGTTCAGATAAATCTGTGAAAGCAACAAAGAAAGCAAAATACTTTCGTCTGAATGTATTAGTTACTACTAACCTCGATGTATCATTAAGTGGTTTTTTCTTTCTGGCTACAGCTTACGCAGTAGAGAGAAAGTTATGTAGCGCGAAGAAAACGGCGAATTTTCGACCGAAAAACTTTTATTACAAAGCCGTGGTAACGAAAAAGTGTATCCAGAATCCATGCTTTGTGGGTCCTTCATACCGAAAAATCGAATAACTGCGAAAGGTCCGTCCGTCTGTGAAGACGAACGCTAGCGGCTAAACCGTTGGACCGATTTTCTCCAAAATTGATATTCCGTTATCGATCTGGTTGGTGTCGCAACCTCTTGAGTTTAAACCAATGTCATAATTTTGGGAGTTATTTTATATGAAGCCCCTGGGAAATTGTCCAAATTAACAAAAGAACGGCTCTATCGATTTTTATTAAATGATGTTGTTGGATAGTCTGAGGTACGTTGAAGAGAATAGTGCAGGTCTCATTTTCGTTAAAAACTAATTATTCGAAAATTGTAAAAATTCAATTTTTTTTGGCGTCGTCCGACAACTACAATTAAGATAGAAAAATTTTCCCCTTAAAGATAGATTTTGAAATAAGGTCATGTACAATTTTTCGAAAATTTGAGTCCTTTTCGGGTAATTTTGCTTAAATTTACGAGCGAGAACGTACGTGGTGTTTTACCACCTCTAGTTTCACTAGAAGTAAAATAAAATGAAAGTCGGTAAGGTTGTCTAAAAAGCAGTGCATGGCATATGTTAAAAGTGCTTTTATTTTGCTCGTAGGATCGCGCCACTCGGCCCATCGGCCTCCTGTCGTAACATCTCCCACTTCGCAACTGAAATGTCACTCTTACCACTCATTTCATAACTATTATTGCAAAGAATGGGCTAAAATTTAAGCGATAGATTGTAATTGGGAATGAGTGATAACCTTGCTTCCAATTACTCCTCCAGTGCCACTCCCACTTAGGTGGCTGAGGACATCTACTGACTGTCACTGCAGTGCCTCTGACCGTGAGGTCCTAGAGTTCGAGTCCCGACGGTCGAAGGATTTTTTAACACTAACTACATTGCTTGGTCGAATTCAGCTGCTGTCTGGAAGCGAATTCTAGCGGCCGACTGCTCCGATCGGTGGTTTTCCGTGGTTTTGTCCGATCCGCACCAGACGAATGCCGGAGCAGCACTCTAACAAACGGGAACAGCGCCCGATCCTTCCTGTTCCTTCTCGAATCCTCACTTTTGCTTATCGGCATTTACACTTACGAGCGCCTACGCTACCGCATGTGGTATGTCGAGAGCTTAGAACTTGTCCCGTTTGGATCTGCTGCAACGTTGGAGGGAGATACCTGGTTGGGGAAAACCCCGCAAGCCAACGGGTAGGTGGACGCAGGATCTCGCCACCCAACGGGAAAAGATGAACTCCACCTCCCGCAACAAACAAAACTCAACTACACTGGGCTAATGACCTGAGTAGTTGACGCGCCCGGAATTATTAACCAATGAATGCATGAATGAATGAAGAGAAGGCAATGCTGAGGTGCGCTATGTGCGCTGTGTGTTGCAGGTTTTTCTGGATCCCGAAGCGCGAGAAGAAGAGGCTGGTGTGCCTGCTGCACGCGGGGTGCCTTCCCGACGGCCGCGCCTAGACGCCGCCCCGCCCCACCGCTCCGACGGGACGGACATCTTGTTTTCCGCCAGCGGGCCCCCGGCCCCCCTCCCCCCCTCTTGCCGCGCGCCGCGCCGACAGCGACTGTTTTCCCCGAAACCGCCTCCGTGAAACGAGTCTGCTTTTTAACGCCACTTTGAGGATTGTTCAAGTGCCGAGGACTTGCGAGGTTTGAGTCGCGTATTAAGTGCCTGAGGTGACTTTACCGGCGAAAAGTAAGTTTTAGAAAGCAGATCTTGGAAGGCGGCCGTGTGTTCAGAAGTATTGCATTGAGTGCAAATTACGTAGTGCTGACGTACTTGTAGTAGCGTTTGTCGATCGAGAAGAAAAGTAGTGAAGTTGGAGTTGAAGAAAATTTGCATGCTCTTTGTGGTTTTGTATCCTGAATGTGATTTCACAACACGCCTACCGAAACTGCTTGTTGTTTGCGTAAAAATTCCTTTAATTTTGAGGAAAATTCCACAGTGTGCTTTTTGTCCTCAAATAAGAGAAAAAAGCATGTCATACTAAACGCCGAAATCTTGCGTATGGATGAAGTTACGTACTGATATATTATAGAACTGCTGTTTCAAGATATTTGCCAGTGCTGAAGTTTCTTGCTAGTGCAATGTTGTTTCGCGTGTGAATAAATAATACTTGTACTGAAAAACTCGTATTACTCAGTTCCTGCACAATTTGGAATAACCAGACGTCGATCTGCAAGACGACGTTTTGCTCCGTCGCGGATTCATCGCTGAGCTGCTGGCCTCCCAGGTATGTTGCTTTTGAAAATAATTTCGTTTCCTCTCCATTTGCACAGTGATGAGATACGTTAAGCAGAATTTCTTAACCTTTGTGACAATCTTCCACAAACGTTCAGGAAATGTAGGCCTTGATTGTCAAAATAAAGGCCTTTTACAGAGTGCGTCACATCGTTTTGTGATTTTCATTTATTCCGCTTGTGCAATCGATTTTGGACAAAAACCTATGAGTTTATGGTACATGTACAGGTAGCTAATCTTCTTTGCTGAATAACTTCGTTCTTGTTGTAATAAAAGTATACAGTAAGAATTACTAATAAAATGTATGTATTTTACGACAAAGAAATTGAACATATTGCATTTTTTCGTATTGTTCAAATTGGAAAGTGATTTTTTTTCATCGAAATGGAAATACATCTCAAAATTTTAAACTGAATTCTGGAATACTATTTTATCACAATTTGTTACGAACCTATTCATCTGAAATACTACATTCATTAATAAAATAATGTTTTTCATTCGACATCAATTTTTATAGTAGCCCTACTCTTTTTTTTCAATTTTACGTTTTAGATTATTACAAAAGAAAAGACCATGATAATTAATACTTAAGTTAAGTTTTCTCTTCTCGTTAGAAACACTCGCCTTAGCAATTTCAACATGGAGCAGTACTTGGATGAATATCTGGAAACTCCAGGTGTCAGCAATTAGTGACTGAGATAGGGAAGTGTTAGGAACTTTCCTGTTGAAGTGGGTCGTCAAGATTTGTTTACTTCTTTCGGTAGCATAAACAGAATGATAAAAGGTAGCGAAAATGTGAGTTCCTTGAAGAATGTATATGGGAACTAGGCGTTAAATTAGAAGCATGTGCGATGACTAACATTTTCCGTTAGTGTTTCAGTCCAATTTTAGTTGGTTCTGTTTTTTCTATGTTTTTTAGTAGTTCGAGTAGTTGCAATGCATCTATATTAATTGATATTTTAATAACATTACGGACTGTACTCCTTCAGAACTAATAAGAAAATGTTTTCTTATTATCATTGTCTGGATCATTACCATTATTAGCATTGTCTGGAGTTGGTCTTCGAATGCCTTGGACGCAGAACATAATCTAGTAATTTTGACATATGCAGAACTTTACAGGCTGAGGATGATACGCAAAAGAAAACGGAAATATCTAAATTACTGTATTTATAACATGTTATTAATTTATATAATAAACAAATGGTGCTACAATTGCATATATTTCTCGCATTATTTCCAATTTTGCAATTTTTTAAAATTCAGGGCTTTCAGCGAAAGTTCAGCTTTAGTAAGGAAACTTAAACTTTGTCTTGGTGCTGGCCTCATTTTCGTAAAAATCAGATTTTTCGAAAATTGCAAACGTTCAGTTTTTTTCAGCGTCTTCCTATGGAGTATTGAACGAAAGGCATTTTTGTCCTGAACGAAATCTGTTCTTTAAAGACAGATCTTGAAATAATGTCAGGAACAATTTTTCGAAAATATGTGTAGTTTTCATGTAAATGTGTGTGAAATATAGGCAATTTTAAATGTTTAAAACAATTATTTTCTCAACAACTGTTCAAAATGTATCTATAAATTTTCTCCTCTTATCTATTAAGACGGTAAAAAAATTTATAATAGTCTCATTTCTGGCAAACTCTCTGTATTTTGGAAAATTGCAGTTATTTCAAAACTATAAGATTGAAGACAGATTTTTGTCTTATACCAAATCTGTTCTAAAAATCGACTCTAAAAAATGTTGTCTACAATTTTTTGAAAGAATGAATTGTTTTCCCCTTTTTGTACTTGAAATTAATGCTATTTATAAGAAAACATTTTCTCAAAAACCGCTCTATTTTTCTCTTAGGGTAGAACAAAGAATACTTAAAAGAATGGGGCAAGTATCATTTTCGTTGAACTCGTAATTTTGAAAATAGCAAATTTAGAAGTAATGCAAGGACGTATGTGCTGTTGTAGCATCACTCGTTTCTATGTTGACTTCCTCCCCTCAGAGTTGTGCTAATTTCATCAGTTATCTCAAAATCCTCATTACCTAATATTGAAATAAGCAGTATTAATCATCCCTCCCCACTTTTGAATACTTTGAGATAGTCATTGTTTTGATTTGGAATTGTATTCGAGGGATTCACTGGAGTGACTGTAAAATATTAGCACATATGTTTTTGCATCGATCTGCAGGGCTGCTGATATTCCATTTGAGTTTTTTTGCTTATTGCTGGGCAATGCTGCTTTTCTAAATATCCAAATGGCTAATCCAGTTCACTCCTATTTCAGGAGATACTTAGTTTACTATTTGACTCAAGGTTTTTTATAGCTATAATTGTGTAGTAATATTTGAGCATTTGATTTATAGGGGAAGAGGGTTGAAAACATCGTTCGGGTATAGTGAAATTATTCTGCGGGGGTGTTTGTCGCTTTTGCGTACTTGGTATGTTCTGGTTGCTGTGCCTCGGGTAGTGTTTCCTAAAAATTTGGATGATTTAAGCGTATAGTCGTAAGTTCGATATTTAGCTCTCTACGTATTTATTAGTTACTAATGAACCATCGCGGCAAAAAGTAAATTCTTTCATGAAGAACATGAGGGTTCAGGGCAGAAATTTATAGCAAATTTACCTTTGAAAATATATTTTATTATATAGGAGCGAATATTTTGTCAACAAAACTCGAAAAAAAATCTCTCTTTTCTGTATTCAAAATTCGACTAGAATATGGTTTAGGATGGAGACCACAGAATTATGAAAACGTGCACAAAATTCACTTCTCCCCATAGCTCGTCACACGCAGTTTTTAACTGTTTTTGACGTAAATAAATAAATAAATAAACCTTTTGATAATTTTGATAATTTGCTTAGGTAATTAATTTGCTTAGGTAATTAGCTTTTGATAGCTTTGATAATTTTCCTTAGGCATTCATTTTTTATTATTTATATTTTGGTAACGTGGCTGTGTGCTGCTTGGAGCTCGTGCACAGTTGCACAACTACCAGATAATAGAAAAAAAATCTTATAATATATTAGGAATATACGTTTTCAGTAACAAAGATATTACAGCAATAACGACGTATGTGAAATAATTTTGTACTCTCAGAGCGCCCTCTCCAGCGTCTCGTGCGCTCCCAGGCAGTGCGCCAATGTCACGCTCTTGAGCTCCTTTCTTGTGTTTACTCCTTGGCCGCTCACTGGGCCCCCGTTGTTTTGACTTCACACCGTCTTTCACTGCAAAGCATTGGCCACACTGAGTAGAGAAGGGGTGGGGGAGGGGAGCCACACGGCGTGGGACTCCGAGGGAATTCCAATTTTCTGTCTCAATCAAAATTATTTATTTGATGAATTTCGCGTGCAATTGAAAGTATAAAATTTCCATGAATTCTTGACGGTATTGAATGCATTATTTATGTTTGGAGAATTTATTTTCATTTATTATTAGGTTTGTTGATTGAAAATGTGCATTTGATGAGTGAAGTTCGTGTAATATAAATTTGACCGTTCTGCAAGGAAGACCGTGTTTTGTCGTTCTTTTTTCACACGGTGGATACAGTGATCATCCCGACAGTCATTTCACTAGCTTCTTGATTTGAGTGTGTGGAAGATCTACATAGATGGAGTTGCCTGCCATCAAAACTTCTCAAGGAAGTAAGAATCTCCACCGATTTAACAGGGATTACATTCTGAAAAATTACAGATCTTTCATTGTTACTACATGCAGCAGGGTAGTGAAATGTTCGAAATAAAATAATTTTATTTCATAATCATAACCTCTAGTAGTAGCAACAACATCAACTAAGATTATGATATGAACTAGTGTGAAACGTCCAAACAATAGTATTTGAGGCAAAAGCGATCAGTATAGTTTCGAAACCTAATCCGTTTTTGTTTCGAATGAATTGTATTTTTGACAATTGTCAAAATTCAGAACTAATACAAAAACTCGAGTGCCCATTGAAAATCAAACCCAGAATCATTTGCGCGAGGTGTGAACATACTTGACACAAATGAATTTACGTAAGTAATGTTTGAATAGACTTTTATTTATGTGAGTTTTAATTAGTTTACATTAATTGGTTTTATTTCATATTATTATTCTGATGTTTGGAAATTACATTTCAGTCGTTCGATGGACCTGCAACCCTCAGTTTCTTCAGGCATCATTCGTCACTGAGCAATGGTCTTATTAATAATCTGTAATGGTGATTTAATATGGGATAGAGCTTAAAGATTTTGTTCGTGATTTGTTAATTGTATTGATGATGTGTTCATTCCTTGTTAATTTCATATTTAATGTGAGTCCTAGATATACATTTGATTGATGTGTGGTTTAGAGGCCACTGAATAGGTATATGTTGAATGAGTAGTGGGATGGTGGTTTGTATTTGCGAAGGGTAACATTTTTACAGCATAAATCTTGATTCCCCATTTTTCTTCTATTGAGTTAAGGTCGCTAGATCGTTTTGTAGGTTGTCGGGTGCTATGGTTGTGTAAAGTGAAGTGGGCTGTGCGTCTGCGAAAAGTACTATGTGGGAGGGAATTACGTCATCTACACTATGTGGGAGGTGATTGGAAGAGGAATGTCAGATAATAAAATGTTAAAAAGGAGAGGGAGAGGCAATAGCCTTGTGGAACTCCAGCATCTATGGTATTTTGTTTGGAGAGTGTGTTGTTTACTTTGAATTTAACGTTCCCTTTAGAGAAGAAGCTGTGAATAATGTTATATAACAATTGTGGAGTTCTAGTTGTTGAAGTTTGTAAAGTAAACCGAAATGTCAGGGACCTTTGTCGGAGACCTTTTCATTGTCTAGAAATATTGCTAATGCGTGTTATTAATGAAATGCAGTAGCGATTTATTCAATTAGTCAAAATAGATGGAATGTAGTAGAGTATACGGACCTCAAAACGAATTGGACGTCCCTTATTGCTTTGTTGTTTTTCAATTAGTTTTAGCTAATCTGGTAGAGATTAATCTTTCAAATGTCTTAGCTACAGATGGAAGAATACTAATTGGCACATAGTTTGCGGGTTTCGTGGGTATTTTCCTGGTTTATTGAAGCCCTGGTATTTTGGCAGTTTTTCTGGCTTCGGGAAACTATTGTCATGTTAGAGCTGAATTAAATAATTCAGTGAGGGCTGGTATTGATCTTTGATTAAATTCTTTTAGAAGTTTGTTGATGATATCATAACCTCCTGATTTCTTGATTTTAGTTTGTTTAATACTTTTTGAAACTTGTTCTGGGAAAACGAATGCAGTAGCTGAGGGTGTTGTGTAAATAGTTTGTTGATTTATTATTTGGTTGAATGAGAGTGAGTTGGTAATTAGATTCGGTAAAAGGTGTTTCTAAAATATTCTGCAAGTGTTTCAGCTTCGTGTCTGTCTCTGAGTTGTTTTAGTTCGTATTGTTTCAAAGTTGGTGTTTTGTGTGTTTGTTTGTTTTGCGTAGTTTCTGATTAGTCCAGAAGGATTTGCTCTTTGGACGGATTTGTTTAATTTGCTTTTCACTTTGAACTTATTTATCTGTAATTTTTGTGTAGTAATTTTTGAGATTTTATTTACATTAGATTTGATGTGGTTTCTTCCAGTGTTTTGCCACCGGCGTCTCAAGTTGTGTTTTCTTAAAAATTCCACTATTTAGCACTATTTAATTGGCAAATAATAACGCAAAAATTAATTGCTCTTCACATTTTTGAGTAATTAATGGTGAGCTGGCACCACCATAATCGGTTATCGCCACAACCAATACGTCAAAATTGAGAAAAAATTAATTGCTAATTAATTGCGCACATTAATTTAATTGCTGCTCGAACTTGCGAGAATTTAATAAATGAATGAAGCTTGAGTCGTAAGTGCTAATTCAACATTGATTACCGGAAAGTGTGAAGAGCAATTAATTATTTTTTGCGTAATTAATTAGCAATTAACCGGTTCTAAATAGAGGCGGTGCCAGGGGGGCGAGGGAGCGGAGACGCAAACGCGGGGGCCTTGCTTGCAGCGCCTGCCGCCGCCGCTGCCGCCGCCGCCGTCGCGCCCACGTGTCTAGAGGCCGGAGCGAGGCCCGGGCTCCGATGCGGGTGTCCTGACGTTCCCGAGTGATGCGCTGTGACTGCTGCGCCGCCCGCTCCTCCGCCGCCGCTGCCGCCGCCCGCGCCGCCCCCGCCGCCGCCGCCCCGCCGCCCGCGCCGCCGCCGCCGCCGCCGCCGCCCCCGCGCTGCAAGAGCCGCTCGTGCTGCTGCCCGCGGTGCCGCGCGGCGCTGATGCGCTCGCCTTTCGTCGTGGGAGCCACCGAGCGCAGCCTGCACTGCACCCTGGTCCGCAAGGAGGCGCGCCTGCTCGAACTCAGTGCGAAGGAGGTGACGGTGCTGCAGAGAAGTAGATACTGGTGAACGCTCCCCCCCCAGCCCCCTCCCCACCCGACTCCTTCCGGGAGAACTGTCTTGTAGGGTTCCTCAGCCACCACCTCCACCGCCCCTCGCTCCCCCCCCCCCAGCACTCTCTCGCTTTCGGTTGAGAAGACAGTTGTCCTTTCCCTCGCACCCCCGTCCACTCCCCTCTCTCTCTCTTCTCTGCTCTTCGCGTCCGCCCGCCCGCCCGCCCGGGCTGGCCGGCTCGCCCGGCAGTTCGGAGCGCCTTCGGCGCGACCTCGGTCGCCGTCCGTCGGGCCCAGCGCCCCCTCCCCTCGCGGCGAGAAATGTTTGCTCGTAGCCTCCAGATAGCGATCCGCAATACAGCCGCTTTTTTTCTTGTTGTGAAGACTCTTTTAGGCCAAGTGTCCCAGCAAAGCTGCTTGTTGAGTTTAATGAACTAATTATCATCCTTTTTCTTGCTCTACAAGGTCCATTAATGCGTACTCACTAGGACGTATCTACCGAACACATCGTTGCCTTTACAAGCACTTGCGAAGTCGGCCTCTTCTGCCAATTGGCAAGTTGGAGAATTTTTTTTTCTCCTTCTCGATCCTCAACATCTCAAGTATTATCTCCTCCCACCCACCCCCTCTCGCCCCGTAGAATTTGTTCGCGGCGCTCCCAGACACCTGCGGTGAGCTTCGTCGGCCTCAGAAGACTTTCGCCAGCGACGCAAAGGAGAAAACTAAGACGAGACGGCGGAAATATCGTCTGCAATCGCTTGATTTTCAATAGAATATTCACAACTAGAAGAGCAAATACGGTGTTATTGCTGCAAGAGAGCTCGTTCTTAAGATAAGAATTATTTGCGAAAGCATTTGCATGAGGCAAGTGCACATCTAGGAAAAGCCGTTCATCTGAGTCGTCGACGCGTTGCTTCTCTCGCTAGAAACACCGCTATCACTCTTCCCATCCCTTTAGCCGGCGGCGATAGCAGCTGAAAACACACCAGCAACACAAAACCTCAAGAGTTGGACGGCAATTGTCTTCGCGACAAATTCAGAAAAAGGACACTTACAAGGTGAGAAAATCGTCAATATGAGTATACGTGCTTTTATCTCAGCTAACTGATAGAACACATGGTTATTTATCATCAAGCTACGTCAGTGATTCGAAAGGATTCGCCTTATCTGCGCGAAAATACCTGTATTCCCTCTGATGTAGATTATTTTTTTTTTTTAGTTTTTCACAGAACTCGCATGCAGGTAGCCTGTGACATTGTATCGGTGGCGCACCCAAGAGGCACCCCCCACAAGCGAATGACAAATATTTAAAATAATGTTGGTGCAAAAGAATGACACATATTCTCTCGCACTAGTTAGTATTCTAACCTCTTTAGTCTAGTTGTAGATTTTCGGTATTGCCTCTTCCTCTTCGCTAGTGTTACATATCGGCGCCTAAATGTAATTTTTTCACATTATCTCAGTTTTTTCTGTTTTTTAATAATAATCATTATTCAAAAAAATCGGATCCGTTCTTGAAATATTATTTGAGCCTTTCTGCATATTTGCAATTTGTTCAATTTTACTGAATAATTTCGAGTTTTCGACAATCTTCAACAAATAACTTTTTGTTTTGAACCTTGAAGTTTCACATAAATACCATACCGGCAAAATTAAAATATACGTTCAAAATATAAGAGTCCGCGACTTTAAAAAGGTCAGTCGGAGAATATTAATTTTAGTGAAAATCCTGAGTATGGTTTAACCACTAGCGTCGTCCACAGACCGACAGATAGTCGGACGCACGAAAGAAAGAACGGACATACAGACTATTTTGTCGTAAACCAGTTGTTTGATACCAAGGACCCACAAAACATAGAACAATCCTGGGTGCGCCTCTGCATTGTGTTATTCAGTTACTGTTATGCGAGAAAAAGTGTGATTGTGAATCCCATTGACACATTTTTACATTCAAGGGAAAGCCTCTCGCGCGTATTCGACGAGAGTCTTGTGACAACTCGATCGAACGGAATGCGGATCTTCCGGTGCACTGACGGATGCAGCGGGGAGGGCATCCCCCCCCCAGGCCTAGAATTTCGTTTACCTTCCTTCATTTTGCAAAATTCATTTAAATATTTATGTTCGGAATGTGTAATTATTTAAACAATAATATTGCATAGTGTCATCTCTACAATACGTAAATAATATACAAGATAATAATAAAAATGTTTATTATTTAAGAAAAATCTACGATCCCCTCCGCAAATGATCGCTGCATCCGCCCTTGTTCCGGTGCACGGCCAATTGCTCTCGCCACCAAGACAATTCTATGATCAGCCTTTAGCCTCGGTGACCGTTATATTTTACATTTCACCAGCTGGTACAGTTGTACGAAGTTCGTGAATTACATGCCAACGCGCACCCCGTTTGGCAGTTGTCAACCATAATTGCGTCCATATCGCCAATTCTTTTATCAGTCAAAGCATCATTCATAACAATTACAACACGGTAATTAGCCGTGGGTCTCAACTGTGGTTGACAATCGTGAAACGGGAATCGTACTGCGGAATTGTTGAACATACAACTGTAATCAGTTAGTGTTTTAATAAAAATAATTATAATAATATTCAAATAGGTCAGAGTTCTCTAATGTCTTTTTAGACCAATAATGTTTATATTTTCACCTCGTAATATATTACTACATAGAAGGAACTGGTTTAATATAACTGTTGGTGATGTAGATACCTTTTTTTCTATAAAGAATGAAAGAAACTTCGTTTTCCGCCCAGACGCTGCAAGATAGCTCTGTGGGTGATAGCCAAGCTATCGAAAAGATCTTTAGCCTTAAAATAAGTATTCTGATACCAGACAACATCCCGTCTTTCATTACTTTAAGGAACGGGTTGTGCCGGAACGCTGTGTGTGCTCGTTAGCTTAGCGTCGCGCGGGCCGGAGGGGGCATGGAACTGCAAGTGCTGCTGAGCGACATGGCCAGGATCATGGAGCTGCCGCCGCACTCGTCCTTCGGCGACGGCCAGGACGCGCCCCCGTCGCCGCCGCAGCGCCACCCGCCGCTCAGCACCAGCACCAGCCCCGCGCCAGCACCAGCACCAGCAGCACCAGCAGACCGCCGCACCAGCAGGTACACAAGCATTTTCCCCGAGACCCGGATGGACCCCGAGGAAGCCAGAGCGTGTGCCGACTCGGCGCCTCGGTTTGACGGGTCGCGGGTTCGAGTCCCGTCGTGGGCGTGGTTCTTTTTCCTTTGTCTTTCATGCGCGCGTGTTGACGCGGAAGGCCTTGTGAGTCTGCTGATCACAGATCGAGGAGCGTGCAAATGGGTCAGCGTCAAGTGTAAAGGTTAATATAATAATAAAGATCAAAAGGCACGCAATAGCGCATTTACTAGTAAACGTTAATAAAGAGTTTTTGCAAGACGGGAAATCAAATGTCGTAGTTCGTAATCATTGTCGTCAATCACAAATCACGTATCTCCAGAAAAATAAATTTTTGCAAGTCGTATTATCGAAAACATATGTAAAACAATCGAAAATATACGTTAAACTCTTTATCTTCAAAGTAGGTCTAAAGTATAGCTTCCTAAACAGCAATTTGACTACATATTTATATTGTTAACATTAGTAATAGGACATTATTGCAATTATATCGCCCTGTAGATAAACAACTAAGTTTTCGTGGCAATTAATGTAGCCTCAATATGCACATAACCTCCAAATTCTGAACTAATACGATAGTTTATTCCTGACGTATGTAAATTAACTTGAGTAAAAATTAACCATGAAGTTCCTGCCGTATTATATTGGTATTAAGGATATTGTAATTTCTATTATTTCCATTGTTATTGTGTATTAATGTCGAATTCGTGTTTAGTGGTAGCGGCGAAAACTACGTAAAATGTAACCTGTGAACACATTTGTCGTAGACGACAAAACATGACGGAACCCGTCAATTGAAACCCCGTTATTGGATGCCGGGGCATGCGCAGAACAATTCTCTCCAGAATTGTCGTGTTACGTCCAATTCACGACTTGCGAAAACTCTCTAATATGTGTCCTCTTGAGGGACATTGTTGGTCCCCGGAGCGAATTGCCGAAATCGGCATCCCCTGAAGCTGAAAAAAGCCCCAGGAAGAAAGAAAAAAAATCTGCTTGGCTCGAAGGCCTTCAGCAGCCAAGTACGATACTTGAGAGTACATTGATACTATTAACATTGTTTAAGAAACATGATGGATTGATGAAGTCGTAGGCTTCCGCGGCCGGAGTCATGTGGATGATCTTGGCTGTCCGGGTGACGCCGCGTCGAAGGCTGTGTTGCCGACGTTTCGACCATCTTGTCGTGGTCTTCCTCAGGGCTGGAATGCACCCGGAAAGCCAAGATCATCCATGATGGATTGATGAATACATTGAGTCCGAGGCTCGTCAAGTAGATCCAATAAATGTTTGTGGATTGAATGTGCGAAGCCACATCGGGTACATGAGGATCAAGGAGGGTCGAAGAACTGTCAGGTTCTTTACACTTTTGTCTATTGTGGTGAGAATTTTGTTTTCCGATTTTAAAATGTACGGCCGAGAGAATCTGAGGGATTTGGGGATAGAAGCGAGAGGATAGGAAGGAGATTGGGGTAATGCCGAGTTCATTATGTACCTGGGGGTTAGGTACAAATCAGTGAGCTTTTGTAATAGTTAGGAGGAATTTGTTTCGGAAAATCTGATTTTTTTGGAAATTTGATTTGCTGGCCGTGGCCAACGTAGGAGAAGCGTAGGATAAGACTGGACGGATCATTGATTGGTATAGATGAGAAGCAACATGAAGCCACAGGGAAAAGACTTTTTGAGTATGGGATATAATTGATAGGTTCTACGGGTGGTCAGAGTTATTTTGGGAAGGATATTTGATTTCCAAGTGAGACTTCTCTCAAATAGTATACCGAGGTATTTGACTGGCCTGTTATTTGGGAGGCAAAGTTAAACTTTGACCTTGACCCTTGAAAGGGGGAAGATTCTTTGATCTGACGAGCGTGAAGATTTTGGCTTAGCTTTTTGCTTGATTTATTTGCATATGAAAAGGTGTGAAAAGGCCTTTTTAAACGGTACAGTTTTCGTCCAGATTCTCATGTAAGAATTGTACAGAAACTTCAAGATCCCAACTGGAAGTAATGTAGCCAAAAGTCGTCTTTACACCGTCTAAGCGTTTTCTGTACGCGTTGCCACAAGACGCCGGCAGGGGCTCTGCTAGCGCACATGTGAGCTGTCGAATTGCGGCGACGAAGTACATTCGCTCGCGACATTTGTTTACGTGAGTTCTTAGCTACTTTATTCTTACTTTTTCCCTGTATTAATGAAACACGGGGAGAAAAAAAATAAAAAAGATCCTAAGTGTTGTCGCCACAAGCATGGTCGTGGCTGCAAAGGCTTTGGACAGTTCGCAGAAAGAATCCTTCGTAAGGAAAAGTGTTGCTGCAGAAGTGAGATCCAGTACACTCACATTTGCAAGACGCAGTAAAATAAACTCACCGGAAATCACAAGAACTCGAGTCCGCCACGCCAGTATATAACATTCACCAATCGCACTTAATCTAACCACAAAATTGAAAAAGGATTGACGATTTCCTCCATCCTAAACAAATCCGTTAGTGAACGATTCTGCCACTAGCGGAGCTATAGTCAAGCGGTATGTTTTGTTTTTGAAAAAAATAGAACATGTTCAAAATTTTTCACGCAGGAATCGTACACACTGTACTCCACGCTTTCCGTACGTCCCATCTGTATGAAAACTATACCGTGTAAAGGAGCCTAAAGGAGTATTTGAAAAAACGAATAATGACTTGATTGCGAGAACCTCTGTACTTCTGAAACGCATATTTTTCTTAAGGACAGTTGTGTTCGAAGGACACAGTCCCAGAGCATGTGTGTGTGTTGCAGGGGACGTCGCTGCCCCTGGCGCAGCACCTGCAGCTGCACGCGCAGCACCAGGCGCAGCAGGTGCAGAGCAGCATGTTGGCGCTCCTGGGCACCGCCGCGGCCGCCGCCGCCGCCCACCCCGACGGCGCCGTCCACCCCGGCCACGCAGGTACACATCGCGCCCAGGAGCTCTCGCGTAGGCACGTTTGGCCGTGCACAGCCAAGCTCCTAACTTTCACACAGGAATTACTGGAACCTAGACGTGTACACCTCCCACCCACGGTGCAACCCAGCTTCTCCCCTTCAACACGGCGGCACCTCTGGCACCCGTGGACGTACAGCTCCAAACCACTGCCAGCCCCCGGCCTCCTCAGGTGTGCACACGACAAACCCTCTGCGACCCGTCCTCCCGTTCTGCCAGGTGCCCCTCACGTAGGAACTCCTTGCACCCAGTGCACACGACCCACCCATTGCGACCCGCCGTCCCAGGTCCACCCACGTATGAACCCCTTGGACGCAGGTGTCCACACATCTCACCCACTGCGACCCGTCCTCCCGTTCGACCAGGTGCACTCACGTAGGCATCTGGTTGTTTGATACATATATTATGTCATAGTAGTGTCATATTGTAGTCATAGTGTATATTATGTAGTGTCATAGTGTATATTATGTCATAGTAGTCATAGTGATTTCGATATATTATGTCTTCAGCGTAATGGCTTAGGTTGCCCATGGAATCACCTGTTGTCACTGCTGTGCCTCTGAAAGGTCCTAGAGATCGAGTCCCGACGGTGGCAGCATTTTCGATATTAGCTACGTTGCCAGGTCGAATTCAGTCGCTGTCTGGAGGAGAATTCCTGCAGCCGGCTGCTCTCATCGGCAGTTCTCCGTGGTGTCTCCGAACAACACCAGCTGCCGTAACAAACGGGTCACGGACCGCGCCTGATCTCTCCGTCCTCTTACGGGTCCTTTATTCACCTCTTACTTTCTTACACTGACATGCATGACACTACCTTACATGTTGAGAGGCTAGATGGAAACTTAGTCTGGGAGAGATACCTCGTAACGGAAAACAGCTCCGGATTTCATCAACCAGAGAGACGATGCCACCCCATTATCTGAGATAAAATAATGCACTGCGCTTCCGGGACTAAAGGCCATAGCATGTCACGCGCCCAGAAGCACAGAATAATCATTTCTTCAAGGTAGTATTATGGAAATGATGTCGCGTATGTGCATGAAAATGCAACTGCAAAAAAGCGTGAATTTTATTCCATTTAGAGACATTCGCGTGAATTACCAAGCAAAGTTATCTTTCCCTCTCCTGAAGTATTCAGCTTCTCCTGTGTTACGTCTGCGAAAGTAGTTGTCGGTGCCAGCGTCTTTTGGCTCCATCCCAACTCTCCTCTTGGCGCGTGGTCTGCACAATCTCTGAACGCTCGAACCTCTTCTGTATCATTCGCCTCCAATCAGATTTATTTTTACTTTCTCGCCCTTTCTTGGTTAGAAGAGGAAGAATTGTAATCACGTGCCGGAAAACGGCGAATATTGTAAACGAGAAAGTGGATAAATTGTCCCTGTAGATAGTTAATTACGTGTGTAGTCAGAATCCATGTTTTGTGGGTCCTTGAATCAGAAAAATAAATATTGACGGCAAATCGTCCGTCCGTCTGTTTGTGAAAAACGCTAGCTGCTAAATCTTAAAGTTTTTCACCGAAATTGATGTTCCCTGTTTGATTTAAAAGAACTGAAGGCCCTCTGAATATGAAACTGATATCTTGATTTTTAAGGGTACTTTGCATGTAGCCTCAATTACAATTTCCAAATTTTCTAAAAATTGTTTCATATTGTTTGACTGAACTTTGTCCTGGGATATCGTAAACCCCCCTTGAAAGAATAGTGAAGGTCAATCAATCAACGAGCTAGGAGGTATCGCGGGGTATTCGCGGTCGGTTTGTCCGGGAACTGCTCGGGCATACGCCTTGTTGATCGGAGAACCGGTCGGCAGATTTGTCAAAAAGATAGTTCAATTCGACATAGCTATGGCGCTAAGGGTCGGAAATCTCCGAGTCGCTGGCTGAAAGAGACAATTCCCGGTGCTTGCGGCCTCGAGCCAGGCGATCGAGATGGCGTCCGCCCGGGGAAGCACCCGCCGCCCACGCCAGGCGTTCATCAGCGCCCCGCACGCGCCGCCGTTGCACGACACGCAGCCGCTGATCCTCGATTAGCAGCCCTTCTACAGAATGTCTCTCGTTTCCGATTCTTCCCGGTTCAACCCGGCCCGTACTTCCCGTCATTGTTTTCCGGTCACATTACACGATTAGGCAACAGAAAATGTAATACTCGATTGCCCCATCGGCCTCTCCAATTTGTGCACCGACAGGTGGCTCAAGGATGTTGCCTGTGATGGAGGGTCTTAGGGTTGGAGGCGCGACGGGGGTGGCGCGATTTGCGACACTTGCTTTCCTCCCTTATCCTCACCTCACCCCTTACTTACACTCTTACACTTACATTCCCTACACTACCATACATGCCGGGCGACCAGTCGGCAGCATAGAGCTTGTACAGGTTGGGGTGGCGCCACGCTGGTGAGAGATACCTGATTAGGGAAAAAACCCGCAAGCCGATGGAAGTCAGATGTTGCCTTTCAGATGGGGAAGATCACTGCCACATCCCGCGATAAAAGTACGATCATCGCTAAAATATGTACTATACTCAGGGGACTGTTTACCTGAGCAGTTGAGGCGCCAGGCATTACTAATCAATCAATCTAATTTCTGCATCGATGACAGAAATTAAACGCAAGGACTGGTCTATCTCTTTAGTCCCTTTGGCTCCGAAAGGCGGCAGTTATGCCTCGAGGTACAAGCAGTGTCCGCTGCTGCGACTCAGGCGTCAGGGTTCGAGTAGAGCTGAGTTTAGACACAAGGTACGTGCAATTCAGTCGCTGCCTGGAAAAGCATTCGAGAGGCCGATTGCTCTGATCGGCAGTTTTCCACCGTTTCTTAGATCAATCCCAAGCGAATGTCGGAGAAGTACCTCCACAAACGGACCACGGACAGCGCGATCTTTCCTTCCTAAACCTTGTCCTATCCTCACCTCTTTTAAGTTACACACACCCTTACAGTAACGTGCACTACATTACCATACGTGCCAAGAGATCACTCGGGAGCTTAAAGGTTGTCCCGGCTGGCGCGGTGCCCTTCTGGTGGCAGATACCTGGTTGGCGAGAACCTTATTAGCCGTCGTGTAGGTCGGCGCCAGATCTCGCCATCCAGGCGGGGAAAATCATCCCCACCTCCAGCGATGAAACATGTACTACACTTACGAGACAAATGACCTTATCTGTTGAAGCGCTATTCAATAACTCTAACAAATACCGATGTCAGGTCAAGTGATGGCAAATGCGGAGATAGGCCTACATTACGTTCCGGAAGTGCGAATACGCACCATGCGTACCCTCGCTCTTTGCGTATTTTGTGTTTCCGTGCGCGTCAAATGATATGGATTTTGGTCCCGTACGTAAAGCGCATGTTTCCCCCTTGGGAGGTGACGGAGATCTTTCCCGCTGGGTGGTAAGATCCAGCGCCGACCTACAGGTCGGGTAACGCTGTTCTCCCCAACTAGGGATCACCCACCAGCGGGGCACCGCCCCAGCTGGGACAAGCTCTATGCTCCCTACCGGTCTCCCGACACGTTTGGTAGTGTAGTGCATGTGAGCGTGTGCATGAAAGTAGGGGCGATGGCAGGACAAGAGAGGGTAGGAAAGATCCCGCTTGGTCCATGACCCGTTTGTAAGAGAACCGCTCCGGCGTTCGCCCGGTGTAGATCGGAGAAATCGCGTAAAACTTCGGATCAGAGCAGCTGTCTGTTAGAAGTGTCGAGAGAGCGGCTGAATGGAACCAGGGAGGAAAATCCTGCCGTGGTGGGGGAGTGGAAGGCTAGGATCTCCCGGTCAGTGGCAGTGCAATGACATGAGTTGATGCCCTGGGCCACCTAAGCTGTTTCCTTGCGTGTGAGGAAGCAAGGGGCCGTGTGTGTGTGTGCGCAGGCGCCGGGGCGGCGGCGGCGGCGGCGCTGGCGGTGTGGCCGGGGGCGTCGCCCGCGCAGCGCCCGCAGCTGTCCCCCTGCGTCGGCCAGCAGCGACGCGGGCGACGTGCTGGCGGGCGCGGCCGACGACGCCGCCTCCGACCTCTTCTGGTCGCACGAGCTCAAGTTCTTCTCGGCGGCGGCGGCCACGGCGGCCGCCGCGTCCACGCCCCCGCGGGCCTCGCCCCCCGCCGCCGCCGCCGCCCCCGCCGCCGCCGCCCGCGCCGCAGCAGCAGCAGGCGCCGCCCGCGGCCGAGCTGAAGCAGCTGCTGAGCAAGGCGGTGGGCGCGGCGACGCGCAAGCGCAAGGCGTGGGAGCCGGCGGAGGAGGCGGGCGGCCCGCCCAAGGCGCCCACGCCCGCGCCCGCCCCCGCGCCCGCCCCCGCGCCGCCCCCGGCGCAGGGCGACGCGCCGCTGGACGGGAAGCTGGCGGCGGCGGCGGCGGCGCAGCGCAGGCGCGACGACGCCGACAAGAAGGCGCGCAAAGACCCAGGTACGCCACACCCCTTTCCCTCTGCGGCTCTCGCACGCAGCCATTCTCTGCAAATAAGAAAGGCCATTTCAGGGAGACGTATGAATAAAAAATATGAAGGATTTATTTTAAAAAATGCATCGAAATATTTATGTGAAATGCAACCCGCAACGCACGTCAGCATTTAAGAAAAATAATGAAGGATTTATTATTAAATAAAATAATAAATAAATATAAAATATGAAGGATTTATTTTAAAAATGCATCGAAATATTTATGTGAAATGCAACCCGCAACGCACGTCAGCATTTAAGAAAATAATGAAGGATTTATTATTAAATAAAATAATAAATAAATATAAAATATGAAGGATTTATTTTAAAAAATGCATCGAAATATTTATGTGAAATGCAACCCGCAACGCACGTCAGCATTTAAGAAAAATAATGAAGGATTTATTATTAAATAAAATAATAAATAAATATAAAATATGAAGGATTTATTTTAAAAAATGCATCGAAATATTTATGTGAAATGCAACCCGCAACGCAAGTCAGCATTTAAGAAAAAAAATATATCGTAAAATAACTCCTAAACGAAGCGTTCTACGGCCTTAAAAACGTTCCTAACACCGTAATCTACAGAATTAGATATTCTTGGTCATTCAATTACATTTTTGTTGGTTCGAGGCTTCTCGATTCTTCCCCACCTGTTCAGAGCCTGTAGAAACTGCAACTGTATGTGAAATCACTAATTACTTGATATTTTATGCGATTAAATTACACGGGTGTACCTTTTTGTTCGATTATAAAGTGATATGAGAGTAGTTGTATTGTCAAAGGTGAATTATATTGTTATCAATTACTAGGTGACATGTAGAACAAGTGACGGAGGATAAGAGGGTCTTGAAGAAAAACGTATATTACAGGCTTAATACGGAAATGGAAGAATAAGAAAGAGGGTGGGGTATAGCATGCGGGAGTTCTCACACGGGTACGCTAGTTCCTATATATTTGCTCTAAATAATCTAAAATCAGTTCGTCTTTTAAATGTTAATAACCAAATTGTCTTACCAATAAATACACAAATTCGAACACTAGTAACAGCTGCTGATGTTCAACTATCTCTACTCTTGGAGTAAAAGCTGATGCAACCCCAGGTGGACTAAATCAAATTAATTTTATAATCAATCGACCTGTATTATACTACGGACAATGTTCAGAAATTTGTGGTGCTAATCATAGATTATACCAATCGTAGTTGAAAGAGTAAACCTAAAAACAGTTATTAACTTTAACCTTTGAACCTTTCTCGTACTATTAATACCGAGCGAAGTAGCGCGCAGACTTCGCATTCGGGAGGCAAGGGTTCAATCCCCGTGTCGGTCATCCTACCGTCCTACGTCCCGGTTCTACTGAAAGGGCATGACGCAAAACCGGCGTCGCTAGCCGAATTCGTTAAACTATACTTCGGTTTTTCTTTTCTTGGCGCATGGGGGTGTGCCAATAAAATGGAATATCTCACGGTATTTCGCGTCGTTCTCCGTTGTGCCGCCAGGAATCGCATGATCGCCAGCACTGCTCGATACAGTCGCGATAACGACTCCTAGCGGCACAATCAAGAACGACGCGAAATATCGTGAGTTATTCCATTTTATTGACCCCCCCCCCCGCGTGCGCCAAGAAAGAAAAACCGAAGTATACGTGCAGTCACGAAGATCAAGGGAACTTCAAACGAGGATTCGTGGTTGGGTGACAGACTGGGTAGCCCGGGATGTAACATCGCCGAGGCCAATTGCCCTTTACGGGATATTGAATAGCTAAGAACAAATACATCTGCTCGTTAGCGAACGTGGTGACTTCGCGACGCGCAAATCGACGACAAATTCAAACGTCAATACACAATCAAAACCTTTTTGAATCACTCTGCAAAACGTAAGTAAACATAATCGTAACCAAACTAAAAACCTTTCAAACCCATACACGTCGTACTTGTAGTCACAAGGGTGAAGACAGGTCGGGCCACTAGGAGCGCTTACTTCAAATGGCTCCCGTTGTATCGCAGAGGGTCATGTATTCTCTCTATTGTATTTGACAGCACATCATGGAGGTAAAAAACTGTCCGCCCTGATGTATAGGGATGCGACATGATGTTGACGTTTTCAAAACATCGATGTTTCTATAAAACCATCGGTATATTTAACATCCAATTCGATGCTTTTTTGACATCGATGTTGCGTGTTTGATGTTTTTACATGCCGATGTTTTTTAAATGAAAAAAGTACCGTCATAACAAAGTTCTATAATAATTTCCAGATATCTATAAATTGAATATTCTTCAGCCCAAAGGGGGAAAATAAATAAAATCGAACATTAACAAATAAGCCTGTATTATTTTGAATTATCTAATCAGATTATCAAAGTTTTCTTAATTATACTGATAAAAAATGTATCTTCATCATTCAAACGATTTCAAAATAATTGAGACGGAGATATTTATTGCATGTAAATCGTAAAATGCTCAAAAATGAATATTGCCAATTTGCGTATAATTATAACGGAACATAATGCATATTCAGATCACACAAAAACCTCTCTAGTTAGTTACTAAACGCGATTCTACAAAGTAATTTTCCAAAATCTCGTTCATCACTTTGATTCTCATAATTTGCCTGTGTATACATGAATACTTGATATTTTATAAATGGTTTACATTATGGTTTTACATTATTTATGGTATCGTCATTATGGTTAAAATATGAGTAAATGATGTTTTAGGAAGGTTATAGGTGCAATATGCCCTTAACGTTTACCCTAAACTTTGCGAAAGTATCCTGCACTGTTAGCTTTATCGGCGGAAGTTAATTTATTTCGCCTTGAGCGAGTGTGAGTTACAGACCGATAGTCTCGCGAAATGATAAGCGTTGCTTTCGCCGTTGTTTGTGGCGAGGTATATTCGGAGCCACATCAGGTGGGAGGTGCAGATAATGCTCCTCTGCTGGTGTTTCCCGCGCAAAGCTATCTAATATTTTTGGATTTGGAATGGAGAGAATGGTTAAACGTTGAATGATAAATAAATAAAAATAGCAACTATATAGAATAGACTTTCTCGTGTTATTTGTCGCATTTATGCATAAAATTAAAATTGTAGCTAGTTCGCTACTAATATTTCAGAAATATCTTGCAAAAACCACTTTATCAACTATTTGAATGACACAACATTATATCAATTTTTAACACCTCCCAAAATACAATTGATATTTATCAATCCATAGATTCTATCAGCAACTATAAGTTTATTAACTTTGGTCTTGTGTGAGTTTGAGTGAATGAGTATCATCAAGATGTACCGTAACAGTGTCTAAGGACTTCTCAGCTTTATATTCATTAACGTTTGCACACAGAAAACAATTTCCTTAAAATTCACCAACTACATACAAAATGTAAAATACAATAATAATAATAATAATAATAATACAAAATGATTTACAAATCCACAGGTAAAACGTTACATAACCCACAGACAATATACAAAACCCACAGACAGCGTGTTAGCTTTGTGTGAGGCGGTCCTAGAGTCGATTCCAAGCCGGGGCAACAATGTTGTTACTGAAACCAAAAATTGAAACATTTTTTTATGTCACGTACAGGGTTGTTTTTTTCCTTTTGCAACTCATTTAGCATTTGGCCTATTAGACTTGCTTAAGATACTTTTTTCTCTTCATGCTTCTCCTTGCCCGTTTTCATTTGCGGATGTCCGAAGTTTCGCGCCTTTTCATCCAACAGTAATAACCCAGCATTGACATATTCAAATTTTCTTGGTACCGTCTCTCAAAATGTTTTAAATCTTGGTGGAATATCCCCCCTTACCTTCTGTTAAATTATCCAAAGTTTTCTAAGAAGTGGCCCTCATGGAAATGTAGACATTCAAGCTAATTTTTCAACTTTGAATGCTTTATGCCAGTGTTATCAAAGCCGGTGCCACGAGCGGGAGTCCATAGCACGAGTGCCACGACGAAATCGCCCCTCCACGCAGTTCATTACCCCGCCACCAGAGACAACACCATCCCTGTTGGTTAGATTCGTAGGCTTCCGCAGCCGGAGTCATTATGTTCTTGGCTGTCCGGGATGAGCCGCGTCTCAGTCGGTTTCGCTGACGTTTCGGCCATCTTGCTGTGGCCACCTTGCTGCGACATGACCGGCTACATAACATCCACAAGTCGGCCTTAGCCCAACACGCCGCCGAAACCGGCCACCTCGTCAATTACCACGAGACTCGCACTCTATCTATTGAAGACCGGTGGTGGCCTCGTGTGATCAAAGAGGCCTTGGAAATCTCCAGGAGGCCCGAAAACCTCAACAGAGACGATGGGCTCCGCCTTAGCAACACCTGGAGGCGGGTCGGCGCTCCCCGCCAATACGGTCGCGCCCCACGGAGACACACCCCCGCGGTCGGCCAATGACGTGGCTGCTTATTCGCCCGGTCTCTTTCGGCTTTTTCTCCCGTCTCCGACCACGCAGTTGCAATTTCCAGATGTCTATCCTGTTCATTTTTCTATCCTCTTCCCTTTCCAACCACCCTCCCTCCCCCCACATTATCAGTTCTCCCAGTATCGCTCCATTCCCTCTCCGCCAATCGCGGGCCACCTGCCCTACTCCCATTGGTCGCCGCTGCGACCTATCAGCTCCTGCATCCCGTCCTATATCTATGCGACACGCTAGCCTCTCGGCAGCAGTATAGCTCTGAAGAAGGCCACAGCAAGATGGCCGAAACGTCAGCGAAACCGACTGAGACGCGGCTCATCCCGGACAGCCAAGAACATAACACCATCCCTGTTGTAAAACGGCGGGGTTTCTAATAGTTTCTCCTTTCCCTTTCCCTTTAGAGGTAAACTATCAAACACTGATTTGCAAACAAAAGCTGTCCATGATGGAGCAAAATTGGAGTCGGTTTCACCATTTTTCTTTTTCAGCACAACAAGAAACATTACATCCTCCAGATTTTGGTCGCAGACTAGAATAATTTAATCCAAATGAGACTTTTACAAAGAATACACAAAAACCTTTCCGCATTTCAAAAGGAGTAAAATTTTAGAACCGTTTTCGAAAATAATGTTATATTTTAGCACCTCTTGCGAAACACCATTATGCTGGAAACACAGGACAATTTTCATCATCCAAGACACATTTCGAATGTAAATGTTGACCTTTTGTGATGCTTTTATGAACAACACTCGGTTTGAAAGCTCTGCATATATACATCTGAAAAACGTTCAACAGAGTTTGTTGCCATGGTTGCAATAGACAAAGGCATATTTGAATACGTCAGCTCTCGCACCCGTAAAATATATTATCCACAAAAGTTCCCAATACATACACAAAATACTTTAGAACACAAACTTTAGGGGAAATTTCCGTTAACATATTGGATAATTTGTAGTTATTGCTATTTTATATCCAGTGTAAGTTTTTTTTGGCCCGATTAGTTCAACGGATCCAACGATATCGGAATATCAAAGATAAGCAAAATCTCTTTTTCGTGAAACATTTTTGAGAAAAAATGGAGTTTTTCAAATGTCCGTTGAACGGTTCACACATTAAAATTCGTAAAATTTAAAGAACATTTATTAGGAATCTTTTGAGGCATTTGTATCCACAATTGTAAATATTAATGAAGTGCGGTATGTTAGAAAGCCAGTGGGCCTACCACCGCAAGTACTTTTTCCCATTACTCACGTTTGCATTTTTCCAATATTCAAAAAGTTCAACGAAAATGAGATCAGCACAATTTTTAAGTGTCCTTTACTCTATCCGAAGGAAAAAAATTGAAGAAAAAATTCTAAAGAAAATTTGCTTTTATAAATTGCATGAACTCCAATAAGAATATACGCGGAAACTACGCGTTTTTCCAAAAATATTGTACATGACCTTATTTAAAGATCTGATTTGAGAATATTTCATGTTAAAAATATCTGTAGCATTCATATTGTACTTTTGTAGCGTTTTGTACAGAGTGCGCCAAAATGGGGGGACAAAATATACGGGGAAAACATTTACTGAGAAAATTTGGTGCAGTTTTGAGAAAATAATTGTTTAAAAACTGCCTGTGTTTCACGCAAATTTATGCAAAGATACACATTTTTGAAGATTTGTACATGATCTCATTCTAAGATCTGCCTTTGAACAACAGATTTCATTAAGGAAAAAGATTTAGCTTCAATATTGTAGTTACAGGAAGACAGGACAATACATTGTAGTTACAGAATTAAGTTGAACTTTTGTAGTTTTTTAAAAACAGATATTTCTATTAAAGTGAGACAAACGTATTTTTTGGGCATTATTTCAAAATATCCATTTCAAACTTCCAAGGCCTCAAGTTTGTCAGATCGATCGAACGAACAGTTTAGACGCCAGCGTTGACCACATACAAACAGATTTCTCGATATAAGGGACCTACAAAATTCCTACTCATATGCTCCGTTAGAGGAAGTAATTTACCACATGTGGGAACAATTCATCCACTTTTTTGTTACCAGGGCCCAGCAATACGCCGAACATTTTTCTGCCGAAAATTCACCGATTTACGCCGCGTTCTCTCTTTACTTCGTAAACGTATTAAGGCGAAAAAGTAAAAAAAATGTACTGATCAGTAATTCATATTCACGTTTTACTGCACTCAGTTCATGTATCGCACGAATTTATTATTCTCTCGCCCACGTCTTCATAAGAAAAGAAAGTATTGTATTCGTTCGGCGGCGTTCTGCCCATAGCTTGTCGCACACAGTTTTTAACTGTTTTTGACGTAAATAAATAAATAAATAAATAAATTTCCGACACAGAAACTTTTACTACGAAGGTAACCCTAGTAACGAAAAGGTGGATAAATCTTGATCCTGTGTACAGTAAATTACTTCACCTAATACGTTGTGTTGTCAGGATCCACGTTTTATGGATCCTTGATACCGAAAAATCGATTGACGACAAAACCTCACCGTCTGTTTATCGACATCCGTTTGACTGCAGTAAACACTAGCGATCAGACAGTTCAGCCGATTTTTCACAAAATTCATATTTCCCTGCCGATTTAAAGACGGTTTAGATTGCTTAAGTTTAAAACACATTTTCAAAATTTTCTCAAAAATAACATCAGTTTTTTTAATTGAACTTTCTCCTTGGATCACGTACAGAGTAATAACCTTTAAGACAATCTTGCAGGTCTCATTTTCGTTGAAATCCTTTATTTTTTGAAAATTCCAAAAGTTGAAATTTTTTTCGACGTCTTCCTACAACTACAATATTAAAGATAGCGATTTGTTCCTGAATATAATCTATGTACAATTTTGCAAAAATATGAGTAGTTTTCGTGTAATTTTACGTGAAATATAGGCAATATTTAAACTTTTTTTTATCAATGACTCCATATTTTTCCTTTAATTTTTCTCCTTAAAGGATGGTTAAAAAATTGAAGCTTGTGTCATTTCCGGCGAAACCTCTGTATTTTCCAATATTGCAATAATTTGCAAGGGTGGATGATCAAGTATATGAGTTATTAATACGTATTGACTGATTCAAATTTAATTCCGTTTTTTAAGTCTAGTTGCACAAATCCTTTCACAGCCTCAATAAACTTTCAATTAACGTATCACCTTCTTTGCTATCCAAGAATTTTTCAAGCATAATTAAAAGTGATACTGATGCTTTAAAACAGTCTCCATCGATAACGCCCACGCTGTGACAAGTAGGCCACTTCTTCTGTTTCGGATTTGTGCAAAAATAATACCCGCTCTCCAAAGGTACTGCATTCAATAAGATAAGAGGTACAAAAGCGGCACAAAGTTCAAGAACTTCATGACATGATCCCGTTGATCACGTCATCAACCAGCTACACGCAGTCAACTCTGGTGAGAGGCAGTTTTAACTGTTAGCTGGCAAGAATCATATCATAGAATTCTTTTAAATATACTTATCCTGCACAGAGAGACTATTATAAATAGCTATTTACGCAGAGTAGAGAACGTTTTATAATGCTGCCGTAAAAATGGCGAATTTTCGACACAAAAACGCTTATTGTCGAAAGTAGGTAAACCTTGTTCCTATATATAGCAAATTACGACCTCCAACAAGTCAGAATATGTGTTTCGTGAGTTTTTAACACCGTAAAACCAATTTCTAAAATTAAGTGCATTTTTTTGGAAGAGGTGTCTTCCTGCAACTAAAATATTCTAGATACAGATTTTTTCCTCAATGAAATCTGTTCTTTGAAGCTAGATCTTGAAATAGTCTTGTTCACTTTTTCGAAAAAAAATAGTAGTTTTCGTGTAATTTTCCACGAAAATAAGCAACTTTTAATTTTTTTAAAACATTTTTTCTCAAAAATTGCTTCAAATTTTGTCTTTAAATTTTCTTCTCGTAAATTTTCTTCTTTCTTCAAAGGGCGGTAAAAAATATGATGTTAGCCTCATTTTGAGCCTGTCAGTATTTTCGCAAATTGCAAGAAGTTAACATTTCAAAACATTGCAAGTTAACATTGCAAGAAGTTAACATTTGATATTGAAGTCAGATTTTTACCTTGGACAAAGTCTGTTGTAAAAAAGCAGCTTAAAAAGGTCCCGCACAATTTTTTAAAGAAACTAGTAGTTTTCGTGTAATTTGAGCTCGAAATTAATGCAATTTATAAAAAAACATTTTCTCAAAAACTGCTCCAGATTTTTTCTTCAAAGTTTTTACACATACAGACGAAGGGGAAATTAAAAGAATGGCGTTGGTCTCATTTTCGTTAAACTTTCGGAATTGTCTAAAATTGCAAATTTAGAAATAATGTGAGAAAGTATGTGTTTTACACAACTAGTTAACTTACAAAGGAGTTCTATAATATTATTGTCAAGTATTATTTTACATCATTGCTGGTCTGACCCCAAGTAAGCCACAGATTTATAATCAATGATTGAAATATATAGTGTTATTTCATTACATTTTGAAGTTTATATCCTACTATTTGTAAATATATTTTGTTTGTTTATGAATCTACAATAATTACAACATCGTAAGAATACCTCGGAATTTAAGTCACAAAAAAGTGATGATTTAAGCACCTAAAATATGTAACAAAATTACAAAATTAGTCACTATTAGGCATGAAAATTTACATTTTAGGTACTCCAAATAGGTTACAAAATGACTAAATCAGGCCAAGAAAAAACATTAGACAAGAAAAAGTTACATTTCTGGCAATAAAATGTACCACATAAGGATTAAATTAGGCAATTTTTATTACGCGGGATGTTACGTATTTTTATTCTAATAGTTCATTGACGTAATTGAACAGACGTGGTAAAATATAACAATTTATTTATTGTTATACATAACGTGACGTTTCGACTCTGTTTGGGGACTAGCTGGTGGGGTGCGCAGCTGGTGGGAGACACCTGGTTAGGGAATAGCCCGCAAGTCGACCTGTGAGGTCGGCGTCTGATCTCGCCTTCCAGCGATGGAAGGTCACTGCCACCTCAAGGAATAAAAACATCCACAACACTTACGGAACTAATGGCCATTCCAGTTGACGCGCCAGGAATCACTAATCAGTCATTCAGTTATTGCAGTCAGTTCAATTTATTTCATTTATTATTATTATTCATTGTTCTAATTTCAATATTTGTACTGAATTTTCCAATGATTATACTGAGTTTATATTGAAATCTGTAGTTTACGTTTAGTGTGGGAGTTTAATGACGCTTTATTGATTTTAAAATCTTTGTAAACTGTATTTAAGAGCTTTCGAAAGTTTTGAACTTCGAGTTTGACATTTGAAAAGTTTTGATTGCCACAGCCGTATTGTCCTTAGGTGAAAGTGACCATCAGCTAAAACTGGGAAGATTTGAAATATCTCTGTTGGCATTATCACATTGTTTGGAACGGCTCTACTAATATGTCATCGTAGGTGTAATCGGCTCACGTTGTAGCACGAAAGGATACATACGAGGCCTGTCTAAAAAGTATCCGACCTTAATAGTTTTTCTGGCCAAAGTTCGGATACTTTTTAGGCAGGCCTCGTATGAGAGCCCCACGAGACCGAACCACGGATCGCTTCAACTTTGGCAATTATTACTACCACATTAAGGGCACTTACAGCAGATCCAAATTGATTTTTTTTATCGTCGAAAGAATATTAGAATAATTAAAATTAAATAATTTCAAAACAACGTGACAATTAAAGAAAAGTTTAAACTGTAATTTAATTGGCATTAACTATTTATCCATTGCTAAGTTAACAATGTGTCGATTCCTGGAACTATACACATTCTGATATTTTTAATAATTAAAAAATGTCTCTGTCTGTTCTAAAAAAGTCTCATTTGAATAAAATCTTGTTTAATTAAATAGGTTATAAATAGGTTGTTAAAAGTTTCAGGAGATAACGTTCTAGCCTTTGGCAATTAAATAGGTTTATTTTTAAATGTTTTTAATTATAATCCAGTGTATAGTGTAATACATTTATGATTTTTACTTTGTTGAGTATATTTTTTTGATTGTGGTTCCTTTGCTAATGGCCGCAGTATTAATGTTGAAGCTAAGAGAATAGTAGAAACAGGGTTAGACATCGCTTTCAAGAAATGACAGGGTTCGCTGTGCACAGAAACAGACAGTGCTCTCAAGAGAAGCAAGAGCACTTCAATAATCGGATCAAGTGATCAAACACCGTGAGCTCAGGGGAGATTGCAAATGTTCATCTTCCTCGGGCGGGAGCCATTTCGCGTGGTGGCTCCGGTGAGGCCCAAGGGAACCATTTGTGAGAACATTCCATCCTTAAGGCCTCGTGGATACTTTTGGAGAGCTGCTCCTCATTGTTTTTCCAAATCCTGGTACCCATTACAAACGGATTTGATTCATTGATTGATTAGTGATTCCAGACGACTAAGATCATTAGTCCCGTAAATTTAGTGCATGCTTTATCGCGGGAGGCGGTGGTGATCTTCCCTCACTGGATGACGAGATCCGGCGCTGTCCTACCGTCGCTCTGTTAGCGGGATTTTCCCCAACCAGGTATTTCCTACCAGCGGGGGCACCGTTCGATCCGGGACAAACTGTATAGTGCGATTTTTCTAACTCTGCCTCTCGAGCCCCTATGGCCACGATGGAATATCACACGGCATTGCGTGTCTTTCTCGGTCCTGCCGCTAGGAGTGGCATGGTCGCAAGCTCTGCTTGATAGGTCGCGATCATGCGATACCTAACGGCGAGACTGAGAAAGACGTGAAATACCGTGACATATTCCGTTGTGAAGACAGGCCTTCAGAGGGAGAGTTAGAAAAATCGCACTATAAGCTCCTAACTGGTCTCCCGATATGTGTAGTAGTGCAGTGCATGTTTGCGTGTTTATATGTACGTAGGGGGTGATGATAGGAAGAAGAGATGGCATGCGGTCCGTGACCCCGTTAGAGTGCTGCTCCGGCATTCGCCTGGTGTTGATGGGAGAAACCACGGAAAACTACCGATCAGAGCGGCCGGCTGCTAGAATTGTCCGCCAGATAGCATTTGAATTCGACCTATCTGACAAGCTAGTGTCTAAAATCCTGCCACCGTGGGGAGCAGAACCCTAACACCTCTCGGTCCGGTGCCATCACCTGAGCCTTCTGAGCGGAGCGTCGCTGGGTCGGAGGGAGGGCGGGGTAGGGCCGAGAAAAGAGAAAGCCGGCGCCGTGCCGCGCCGCGCTGCGCTGCGGTGCGGGAGGCAGCTGCTGGCGCCTGGCTTCGCGTCGCGTCGCGCGGCGTCGCGGGGCACGCGCCGGCCGCGTGCGCGGGGCAGGTCGATGGGCCGACGTCAGCGGTGACCTTGGCGCCCCGCCCCGCCCCCCCTCCCCCTCCCACGCCCCGCCCGCCCCGCCGCGCTCTCTGTCGCGAGGTCGGCGAACCTGCGGCGCGTGGGGCGCCCGCCTCCGCCGCCACACTGGGCCACAACCAGAGACGCCCGTGTTTACGTGCAGCGTCGCCTTCACGGAGAGGATTCTGATCACCTCAAAATTCTTTGGAGATGACCTAAAATGTCTTCACAATATGGGGAAAATGGTCAATACAATTACGTAAAATAAGGGGAAAATGACCTTTTTTAATACTAAAAAATTTGTATGAATAGTTTATTTATTCGATGAATTTTACAATTTTAAATACAATATAATTTTATATAAATTTATTTATATAAAATTATATTTAATATGAAGTCTTTATTTTAGGAGGAAAAATAATCCTTAGCTACGATCTTCCAACCGTCAGTTTAGAAACGTCAAGGAAGTTACAGAACTTCCGTGTAATTTTGAGAGTTCGAAAAACAGAGTCCACTGCAGTAGTGAATTTCGTCAGGAACTAATGATGCAATAAAAACTTTGTTTTAGTATGTCATTGTAAATTCATGAAATATTCAGTAACAAAAATATAAAAAGAAAACAAAAGGCGTAAAAATGACAAAAATTTCTCAAATGTCCAGAAATATGGCCTACAAATTGAAAAGTGGCAAAAAATGACCAATAGTGGCCCAATAATTATACATTTCGATCAACTAAATGTCGTGGTAAACATTCATTTACAAGTTAACTTAGTCTAAATGAAAAGATGGCTTGTCATCAGAATCCCAGCTCTTATCTTAATAATGTAGCCAAAGTAATTCATCAGACACTTGCAAAAGATTCCAACTATTGGAACAAGAGCAAATGTATTGTGAGTGTAAGCCTGAGAAATTAGTAGTCATTGGGGGTTAATTTTGATGACCTTAAACACACGCCAAAAATTATCAATAAAATGCTCTTAAATGTTTTAAAAATGCCCTAAAAAGCAAAGAAAAATGTAAAAAAAGTTATCAAAACCAAGTTCTTATGAACAACTCAAGGTGTTGGATACGTGACTGATGTAATCGAGGCTTCTATTCCTTCAAATGAAATCAGTTTGTGAACTTCTGGTTTCGACTGTTCTTTACCAGGAATTGTTTGTCTTCAGTTATCCGAAATCGGCCGAGCTGACAATGGCGCTGATAGGAGCCACAGTAACCGTAAATTACATACAACGCCTGACATTACGATATCTGGGCGATGGAAGCGAATAGGCTACTGTGTAATTCTGTGGAAAACATTTGTTGATATCGTAAATATTATTTATAGCAAGTACCATTAAAACGATATTAAAATCGATGGAATCATCGAACAATGCTTTAAAATGACGGAAAAGGGCAATAAATGACTTATTAGTTCAAAAACAAGGGAAAATGCAAAAAAATGTCATGGGTCATTCGCTTTGTCATAACATAAAATTAATGTTTATGCTAAAAGGCATTGTTCTAAAGTGAAAAGAAAAAAATGGCATTTCATTGAAATATTCCCCTTAGTAATCACCTAGCACGAATACTGAGGGACAGCACAATTATAACTGACAGGACGGTCGAAGGAAACAGGCCAGACAGTTTTATTTGATAAAATAGCGACAACAGCTATGTTTATGGATTTGCAGTTCCTACAGATGACAACCTAGTGTCAGCTGTTGAGAAAAAAAAACGAAAATACCAGCCTCTTGCTGTTGAGTACAAGTACAGTTTGCCCTGAGAGTGGACATAGTACCTGTGATAGGCTCGGCAAATGGTATTGACACAAAAGTTTGGCAGAAGGCTGAAAAAAGTCTGCAGTTACGAAAAACATACCCTAGCACTATGCAAAAGGCTGTTTTTCTGGGTACGGTGAGCATCGTCAGAAAGATTTTGTCTTGAATGAGGTAGATGAAAAGCCAAAGAAGTGAAGACATCACCAAAATCATCGTTGATGGGAGACTACACAAAGAGTGTCTAGAATATTGTATGAGGGAGCTCTTTATTGCAGCAGCTGCATATATTTGTACGGGCAATCTGAGCAGGAATGCTCCGACATTTCTTGTGAAGAAGCGGAGAAATAACGAAATACAATAATAATAATAATAATAATAATAATAATAATAATAATGTTAAAACCCGTTTCAAACATCACGGATATTAAAAGTGAGATTAGGACACCTTTGGGAAATATTGGGGTAAAAATAGTGGAATTTTTTATTGCAGTCACATGCGACGTTTGAAATAATAGTGTAAATTCCCAACCCAGCATTACCACTTTGCACCGAGGGTAGTGTTGTTTTTTTCAGGAAGCTGAAAATCACTGCTGTTGTTTATGATTTCGTTTTTGGTCATTATGTATTTATCACAAGTGTTGGTAATAATCTGAGTTATTCCAGCGTCTTTAATAATTTGAGTTATTCCTGCACCTTTGGCTCCGGATAAAAAGTTCGGAAATAGCCGAAAAATGAAACATTGACAATACATTCTGGAAATATTTGCAATACAAGATCGTATAATATAGTTTAATACATTACTATGTTTTGAAGAACCATCGGCCTTCAGTTGACATGAAGATGAAGTAGATTTTCTCATTAAATACAAGTATTGGTGCGAGAAAATCGACAAAAATTTTTCTACAAAAAGGCAGAAATTGAATGTTTTTATTTAAATTAATGTACGCATTTATTATTAGTTATACAAAATTAAGTATTAATCAAAATCGTCAAAAACATCAGTAAAATCAGAATTTAGGGGGAGAACGTCGGAGTCTCTCGGGTTAATGAAATCACACGAAAAGGTTCCAAATTTAGTACTTGTTCCCTGTATCTGAAATCACCTGAAATATAATGTATTTAATAGGGACACATTAGTTCAAAGTATATTCGGACATATCTCCCCACGAAAATGGGTAAATATTGAAAAAGTAATAGTCCTTTCTTAGTTTAAGTAGACCATTTCTTAAGACATCTGATACAAGTAAACTTACCGAAAAAAGTACTTTTTTCACGGAGAGAGGACAGAAATAAATTCATAATAATCTTTTGTAAACGATCTTTTAAAAAATGTCCATATTTCGTTGCGAAATGATCGTTTCTTGCTCTACCGCTATTTTTTGTTTTTCCTCAGACTTGATATGAATACAGTAAACTCTCGTTAGTACGAACTCTCTTAACACGAATATCGCGGTAACACGAACAAAACTTCAGTCCGGGCAAGGGATTACGGTTCGTATTGACATTTATAAAACTCGGATAACACGAATTTTTATATTTCGGTAATTTCTGTCCCTTGTAATTCGTGTTAGTGAGGGTTTACTGTATAAGTGTTTCGTTCGTGGATGGGTCGTTTTGGCCCACTGCGCCGCGATCTAAAGTGAGGAGGAAAAGGCGGGCCGGCGCTGGGCGGCCCCTCCCCTCGCCTGCTCCCCCCCCCCGCACCATCATCTCGCGAGACGGGCACAGGCTCGGACGCACTGTCGAGCAGACAGCTGACAGAGCCAGAGACAATATGGCAATGCTCTCTTCCTTAAGAGGTAAAGGCAGCGGCGAAAAATACGGTGGCACGAAGTGCCGTATTTGAAATAACGTGAGACATTGGAGATTAAAAATTGTATTCAGAAATATATAGGGTAGAACTTTTCAATATTGGTATTTCCCCAAACTATTTGGCGTTTTTCGATCTATTCAGATGTAAATATAACTCCCAGAAATTCTTCGAATACTCGATCTTTCGATGCGTGCCATTTTCTACCGCAGCCCCCCCCCCTCAGTGTTCAAAAGGAAATGGGCACTTGCCTCGGAATCCGTGGGGGGTACGTTATCGTGGATGAATGGAGCAGTTGCCTACATTACTGCGTATCTGCGGCGCTGGGCATGGGTGTGATGAACCCTGTTAGCAGCGGGACTTCGCTCTGTTGGATTTATCTGCTGCTCGGTGTCGAAACCCGACCGCTTCGCAGGGAGCCGCTTGACAAACAGTGCTGAGGGAAATCGGTTCTCGAAATGCGGGGCAGTCGGATCGCGAGTAAGTCACCAATAGAGACATCGTACGCTTGCTGTTGATAACAATATTAATCTCCAGATTATTCATTATCTGTTCGTTCAATATCATAAAGCTAATACACAGTATCGTTGATTAAAATCATTGTAATCGAAACTCGATTTTGGAGTTTAGTGTACAAGGCACTTAAACAATCGGTTTCCTTCTTCGCACACGTTAATAATAATAATAATAATAATAATAATAATATAATAATAATAATAATAATAATAATAATAATAATAATAATAATAATAATGTATTTCATTAGAAAGGTTAAAGTTGCGGATTAGGTCTTAATGGAATGTAACACTAATAACTACGCAAGAGATGTTTCTTTATATTGATATCATAGATTAACCGATAATACTTTGTTGTTTTTTAACGTTTTGTTATGGAAGTTTTACCGTTTAAAGTTCTGTTAAAGCTAAATATGACTGGCTAATATTTGATCCAACCAAATTCATCTTCTAGTAATATTCCCTACTGTGGTACCCCTTAACTTACATTCTTTTCTATTTACTTAATTATACTTAACAATAATATTTTTCCATTCAAATATCTTATAATGAGACATCTGATCGCGTAGCTAAACATTTCACTTCAAGTATCTTTTACATATTTTGACTCGTGCAACATGAGAAATAATAATAAAATAATTCGTATAACTTGCGATACAGTTTGCCGATGTATTTGGAAAGCGGCCAAGCTGTTGTGCAATTTTCTGCGGCCGAGCTTATTACATCTCGTGTTGTGGAATCGTTATTTTAGAGATTTTTTAAAGATTTCATTAGGTTACTTTGGTTTCGCCGAATGTACTATTAGAAGTTATGTAAGACTGATAAAATGATGAAAGTTTTTAGGTAAGGTAGGATAGGAAATATTACGAGAAAAACGAACTGTGGAACTGTTTATTGTAGGAAAACAGTTGAAGGGGTGTCGGGAACATAGTGCTAACCTACATAACTGTGAATGATGCCAGCCAGGGGAAAGTTTTAGAATGATGAGACGTCTTATTTTCTACATAGATTTGCGGCTGCTTTCCACACATTTACTGTAGTTCTATGAATACTTTTCTTTAGCATTTCGATCATAATGTTCGTTTTTAGGTCCAATTGTAAGATGTTTCTTTTGGATGTAGGAGGTGAGGACTTGCCGCCCCCTTCTATTTCCGTTGTGTGAGTGCGGGCGCTGTTGCAGGTGCGGGCGGCTGGCCCGGCGTCGGCGTGGACGGCCTGGACGCCGACCTGGACGGCAGCCTGTCGGGCCTGGGCGTCGACCTCACCTCCGGCTCCTACAACATGGGGTGAGCGCCTCTCCTCACTAGCTGCGGCCCTTGCACACACTAACATTCACTGCACATGCCGGGAGACCGGCCGGGGGCTTAGAGCCCCGGTTGGGACGGTGCGCCGCTGGCGGGAGATACCTGGTTGGGGGAAACCCCGCTAGTGGACGGTAGGTCAGCGCCGGATCTCACCATCCGGCGGGGGAAGATCACCGCCACCTCCCGCGATAAAACATACACTAGACTTATGGGAGTAATGACTTCAGACGTTGACGCGCCTAGAATCACTACTCAATCCATCCACCTCCTCCTTTCTCCTTCCCCTCCTCCTTCGTCCTTCCCCTCTTCCTCCATCGCTTTCCCCTCCTTTTTCCTTCTCCCCTCCTCCTCCTCCTCCTTCTCCATCATCCAACCCTAATAGATAGCAGTCGACCCCGCAGTTGTCTGATCCTATCATGGCTCCAATATGCTAATGCGACTAGAAGTAAATATTTCTTCTCTCTGCGGATTTTTTTCTTTTCTATTCTTCTTCTTTGTTTTCCTTTTTCTTCTGCTTCTTTTCTTTTTTTTCTTCTTGAACTTTTATGAAATAGTACTTAACATTCGGCATTTTGAGAAACTTCTATTTAAATACTTGTAGTGAAAAATTATAATAAAGAATTACATTTTCTTCAAGAGCAGCACAACAAAAAATCTTTTCCATACTTCCTAAAACATTAAGAAGGTTTTCATCATTGTTCTCTCCCGAGAACGCCTGACAAGCAGTGAATGATTCGGGGCAATAAAATGAAAAATAAATTTATCTTCGTTCTTGGTCTCTTTCCGATTCCATTGTGCAATTGCGTTACTCTTGAACCAGAAATGACATAAGTGATAAACTTCTGTCTGTCTCAGAATGAACTCTCATTGCACGGGGCTCGTTGGTTAGCGTTGCTCGCATTGGACTCGGGGTTCGATTCCCGGCCGAGGCAAATTATATTTATGCAGTTTCCTTACTAGTATCTACTGCTATGTGACGATGAGAGAGCCCACCCTAAGGTTATGAAGACCCGTGTATACGGCGAAGGGATGTCTTCGTGCTAACCGCACGAACCCCTTATCCCATGGCCGAGAGGCTGGGTCACCGCCGGTCGGCCAAGGACCGTAGCGGGCTGTCGAGAACAGCGAACAAGAACACGAAGAGAACGTTTTTTTAGAAATAAATTTCTTCTTCTTTTAGTGTTATACGATGGGAACAGACGACGATTATGATGATGCTAATGAAAATGATAATTTGCCTTGGCCTTCGAATCCCCGCCCCTCCCCCAACCCCAGAGGACAGCCTCCTCCCCCCTCCCCCAACACCCCCGCAAGGAGGGCGCCAATCTTTCTTTCACGTTCAGCTCAATCGGTTCCCGAGCTCTAATTTTTTATTGGTAGATTGGTCGGTTGATTGATTGGTGATTCCGGGCGCGTCCGTTGTTCACGACTACAGACCCTTGCACAACGCAAAAATGTCTCTCCATCTTCCGCCTAGTGCCGCTAGGTGATCGTGGCGGCGCTGTACTCGCTGTCAACCCCCGCAGCTGCAAGGAACAAGTATCCTCTCTTTGCTATGCATGGAATTCTCGCAAACACTCAGAACAATTCATTGTCTTTGATTAATTAGTGATTATGGGCGCGTCAACTCGTAAGATCATTAGTCCTGTTAGTGTAGTACATGTTTTTTTCGTCGAGGGTGGTGAGGTCAGGCACCGGCATACCCGCCGTGAAATTGTGTGAATAACAATTACTGCAGTAATGATTCCTCTAATAATTGCACTCGTAATTCATTATCTTCTCAATCCATCACTGTGGGAGAATTTGTAGGAGAGCTTTTTCCTGGACACGTCACTGCCATTGATAGTGATTCGGCGCGGAAAAATGTCTTGCAGATATCCAAGGGTTTGGGGAAATGGTTGTAGAGTAGGATAATTTTCTTTTACGAATATGAAGATAGAATCTCAAAAATTGAAAATCCTGAGTTAAAATCGAAACGAGGTCTCTTGGCTATTCCAGAGCTAAAAAGCATTTGGGGGAAATGATACGCTTTGTGTTATCATTACCAATGTCAAAATATTTACTTAATAAATTAAAAAATTCATTAAGTAAAGCTTAAAAGTTAGTGATACTGTTTGATTCACTCCTTCCTACAAAGCAATCATGAAGAAGGGGTGAAACAGTGCAACGCATCCTGCAGCATTGAACAATTGGCAATAGATGTAGTAGCATAAAGTCATCCCATTCTAAGAGGTGACTTTATGCCAGTTATAGGCAACATTTTTATTCAAAACCATTTATTTAAATAATTATTATATTCAAAAATATAAAAAATCTTGTTTTTAAATTTCGTATACTGCTACAACTTTGTTAATTATGTGAAAAATAAACAAATTATTTACTAAAATGTTCCTAAAGTGGCATAAAGCAAAGTACACAATATTTCACATTCGACAATAATACAATAATATAAATGAAATTTCGAAAAAAAAGCATATATGTTGGTATAAAGTGCACCTATCAATAACGGCCAATATAAACAAAGATTAATTACTTATTAAGATGACGTATAATACTAATGAAAATCCCCCATTGAGATTGAAACCCGTCGCGTAACGCAACCAGCCTGCTGGCCATCCGACCGGGGTTATCGCTCTCTGCCGATAAGCTCCGCGGGGATGCTTCGCCAGCACGCGAAGGGGGCGTGGCCTCCTCTGTGACGCACTCGAGGGATTCGCCTCTCTCGCTCGGGCGCCTCAATACAATATGCTACGACGAACGTAAAATGCATAGAATAATATTTAATTATGTGATTTGAAATTTTGGATTATTACAAAGTTGCTCATTTTTCATCTTTAGTTTAGCCGTTCCCTTCTTTATTCATGTGGTGTATACTGTACCCGGCGTTGCTATGTATTTATTTATTACAAACATCTATTTGAAAGGAAAGGGAATGGATTCCATGAATACCGTATTTCCGGCCCCGCCACCCCCCTCCCGCCTCGCTCCGCCCCGTCATTCGTTAAATGTGTTTATATCCAGAAACACAGCACATTATGAAAGACTGTGTTTCGCATGATCATTGAGTGCCCAGTACTTGAAGCATCCCTGAGTGTCTGGTTCTGCAAATACACGGCCCCCTAGCAAACGGTCCCGGAAGCGCGCGCGAACTTTCCTCTCTCTTTCTTGTCATCTCCTCTCTCTGTACACACCTACACACACACTTACATGCACAACGCTGCCACACGTGTAGGGAGGCCAGTCGAGAGCCTTGAGCTGGTCCCGGTTTGGCAGCGCCCGATGGAGGGAGATAGCCGGATGGGGAAACGCTGGACGCCGCGAGGAGGAGCCCCGCGACAAAACATGCACTACTCTTACCGGACTAATGACCATATTTGCCGTGCCAGAAACACAAAATGAATCGGATGAAATATTGAACGTAGTTATTCCACTTGGGTCCAGTTGGCAACGCGTGGCCTTTGCTCTCCTGCTCTACAATCTTACGTCGCCGCCGACGGAAGTTGATTCGCGAGGCGGAAACTGATGCGGGGGAGCGCGACGTCCCTTGCCAGCGCTGCCCCCCGCCCCCTCCCCCCACCCCGCCCCCCCACCCCACCCTCACCCCACCCCGCACCCACCCCACCCCCACCACCGCCCCACCGCCGCGGCTTTCAGAATTTCTTTTTTTTTTTTAAACAAAGATGCGAAAAAGGCAGGAACTTTCCTAAAAACAATGTAAATGTTTTCTAATAAATGGTATTAAAAGGTTGAAAAAATACCAACCAAAATATTAATTAATTGATTTTGCATGAAGCAGCGCCGATAATGATAACTTTTGTCAATGTTGACAAGGTGATGCAAGTTTAATATTGCGGGGTTACCACACGTCACATTTTCCCCGTTTTTATGCAACTCCTTGCGCACGTATGTTCGGCAGGTCACGATCTCAAATGGGTAAGGAGATTTCATATACTGCAGAACATTTTGATTGATTTCTTATTCAACGTTACCCCCCAAAAAGTTATTGGTCCCGTAAGTATAGTGCGTGTTTACCGCTGCGGGATTGGCTGTGATCTCCCGCGCTGAATAGCGAGATCCGGCGCTCACCTACACGTCTGTTCGAGGGGTTTTACTCACTCGGGTATCTCCCAACTTAAAACTAGAACAACGAAAATCGGAGTTGCAAGTACAGCTGTTGCCAATCAAATTCATTAGTTTGCCTGAAGTTAAGCCGGCAACACCCGAAAGAACGATTGACTCAACGCGTATTACACATTTGCTAAAAAACATGTGACACGTTAAAAACGTTTATTTCAACGTGTTTGGTGTTCGCGTGCTAAGTAGTGTAGGAGCGACAGATGCCATCGCACGCGTATTTATTGAACGCGGTGAACAGCGGAGGCACGTGGACGGGCGCGCTCTTATCAGCTGGGCGCTGGGCGACGTTGCCGCTTCGCACAAGCACTGGCGCCGGGCACGAAAACGCTCATGGGCGCACCAAAAGAGAAATAATAATAACAACAACAATAATAATAATAATAATAATAATATAAATAATAATCGCAAAGTATTGTAGAGGCACTGACAGTCACCGGATCTGCTCCTTAGGTAGCTGGTTGCAACCTGGAGGAGATTTTATATTCAGCCGACTCGTAACATCTTTAGTCGTGATGTGGTGGAATAATAATAATAATAATAATAATAATAATAATAATAATAATAATAAAAGTGGGGCCGGCCGAATGTGGGGCATAAAAGCACAGGTCGTACCTATAGTTACAGGAGCTCCGGGATTTGTTCCGAAAAATTTGTGTAAGAACTTGGCTAAACTCCCAGGTAGTTCAAAAGACTTGGAAGTGCGAGAAATTGCTTTATTTGGAACAGCCCACATTTTGCGCAAAGTATTGTAGAGGCACCGACAGTCCCTAGATCTGCTCCTTAGGTAGCTGGTTGCAACCTGGAGTAGATTTTATACTCAGCCGACTCATAACATCTGTAGTCGTGATATGAAGCAGCAACAACTACAACAACAACAACAATAATAATAATAATAATAATAATAATAATAATAATAATAATAATAATAATAATGACCAACAAATCCAAACTGATCGCACCATAGCAGCAAACAAACGGGATATACGTATTCGGGATTTGGAGAAAAAATCGTGTCTACTTGTCGATGTTGCTGTTCCTTGCGATCAAAATGTCATTTCCAAGGAGGCTGAGAAACTTCTTAAGTATTGATGTGTAAACTTACATATTACTTTAATATAATACATATATACACGCGTACATTCATACTCAGACCTAGGAATCCTCGCATACACACAAGCTTGCACCTATTCTCTCAGTAATATTCACACAAATATGGATTCACATTTTTACCTACCACCATAATATAATATTGTATAATATTTATAATAGTTATTACATTTCTAGCATGTAAAACACTCGTTTATATAAATCACTAAATACAAACGTATGTCAGAATATTCTAAAAAATACGTTTTAAATTAGCAAAACAAATAAAAAAAATGAAATCTCTTCACTTCACTTCACTGCAGCGCATTTACCTAAATATTAACTGCTCAATACTTTTTAACTGTAGAGTACCCATAATCGCACCTTTCCCTTCGCTTCACTTTCACTACACGTTTTCACCCTGTTGATTAATTTCCTGTATTTTTTTTCTAAAACCCTCGCGCTGAACAAGGAGAGGGCTCAAAAACTGCGGCAGGCAAATTATTCCAATCGACTATTGTTCTGTTTACAAAGGAGTTGACTACGTCCGTTCTTTGTATTCTTGTTCTAATTTTATATTTGTGATCAAATCTATTTAAATAATCTGGTTCTGGTTTATCTAGCGAGATTAATAACAATTAGAGAAGGAAAAGTATCGGTGTGCCGCGTGTTCCTGCTACTAATTTTTAATTATTGTATTTTGTTTTGATTACATGACTTTAAAAACTGTCATGGCATGTCACGTCATGTTAAGACTATCAAGTAAGTCTTTTCGAATGCTTACAGCTGCTCAACCAGACGCGTCCTTTATTAATTGCCCAATTCTTACGCTCTGTGCGCCTGAAAGGTGTTCGTGTGAGGCGGGTGTATCGACTTCTAATTTGCCTCGGAGAAACGCCCATCAGGAAAGGGAAATGTTGGGGCGGGGCAGCCGTCGTGTGGAGCTTCTGAAGTAAACAAGGGCCGCGCGGTGACCTTTGAATGTCGTTTGCGCGGCGCTGCGTGATAACCGGGGCAGCGCCATCGTCGACTCGCTCTCAATGACTAACGGCTGTCCCCGCTCCCCCTCGCCCCCTCGGCCCCCCCCGGCCCCGAGCCCCCGCCCCCTGACCCAGCCCACACCACCCCGCGCCCCCCCTACACCCGCCCCCCTGCGCCCCTGCCCCCCGCGCTTCAATATTTGCGGGAATTTTAAATGCAGCCAGATACCAAAATCACCTTGTTACTACCAGTGTTCTCCCTTATGGAAAGCGCGACTCGCCCTTCTCGATTGATTGAACCTCAGAGATCATTGAGACCAGTGTTTCTCCCTTATGGAAAGCGCGACTCGCTCTTCTCAATTGATTGAATCACAGAGATCATTGAAACCAGTGTTTCTCCCTTATGGAAAGCGCGACTCGCCCTTCTCGATTGATTAAATCTCAGAGATCATTGAAACCAGTGTTTCTCCCTTATGGAAAGTGCGACTCGCTCTTCTCGATTGATTGAATCACAGAGATCATTGAGACCAGTGTTTCTCCCTTATGGAAAGCGCGACTTCGCCCTTCTCGATTGATTGAATCACAGAGATCATTGAGACCAGTGTTTTCTCCCTTATGGAAAGCGCGACTCGCCCTTCTCAATTGATTGAATCACAGAGATCATTGAGACTAGTGTTTCTCCCTTATGGAAAGCGCGACTCGCCCTTCTCGATTGATTGAATCACAGAGATCATTGAGACCAGTGTTTCTCCCTTATGGAAAGCGCGACTCGCCCTTCTCGATTGATTGAATCACAGAGATCATTGAAACTAGTGTTTCTCCCTTATGGAAAGCGCGACTCGCTCTTCTCGATTGATTGAATCACAGAGATCATTGAAACCAGTGTTTCTCCCTTATGGAAAAGCGCGACTCGCTCTTCTCGATTGATTGAATCACAGAGATCATTGAAACCAGTGTTTCTCCCTTATGGAGAGGGCAATTCGCTCTTCTCGATTGATTGAATCACAGAGATCATTGAAACCAGTGTTTCTCCCTTATGGAGAGGGCAATTCGCTCTTCTCGATTGATTGAATCACAGAGATCATTGAAACCAGTGTTTCTCCCTTATGGAAAGCGCGACTCGCTCTTCTCGATTGATTGAATCACAGAGATCATTGAAACCAGTGTTTCTCCCTTATGGAGAGGGCAATTCGCTCTTCTCGATTGATTGAATCACAGAGATCATTGAAACCAGTGGCGGCTGCTCCTTAGGGGCTCTAGGATTGCGCCCTCCCCAGAAAAATCAACCTTGGGACAAGTTGCAGAAAGTATTAAACTTGCTATAAAATGCTCTTGTTTGCTGCAACTTGCTAAATTGCTAAGTTGCTCTAAGCAGCACTTACACATTTTAAGTCGTACTTATGGCGGAAAAGCAGTCCAAATAGCGAGCGTATTGTGGAGTGTTACTTTTTATAGTGATTGCAGCGGCAATTGTGAAAATGAGAGCTTTGAGAAGCCTCTTCGTATGCCGAGGTGGATAGGAAACAGTCCGAATATTTTGAAGAGTTCGATGAGAGAAGTTTTGGCACCCGATTTTGCCTATCAAATATGACAAAACTGCTAATTGAAGATCGATTGGAATATTCAAGTTTACTTCTTAGTTAATTACTAACGAAATCAGTATTTCAATGATTGGGTACATAACTGCTTTGCAAGTGACGATTTGTCTAACAACTAGTGTTTTGTAAGTTATGTTTTCATGATCCCCTAGCTGCTGTCAACTTCGAAGTTTTACATGAAGTAATTTTTATTATGTTTCCTTTTTCAACTAAACTTAATCATTTCCACATTTATTTAATGTTTGTTATATTTTATCTTATAGTCCGTTGATTTAAAATTGTGTATGTTATTCCACACTTCATTTTTTCTCGGTTTGGTTTGGTGTTCCATTTGTTACTTTATTTTGTATAATAGAAGTGTACTTTCTCATACATTCGATGAGCAAAACCAAAACAAGGTTGGTCATGGTCACTGGTTGGTTCTCCACGGTTCCACATTGCCAACCAATGCTCGAATGCATTTAAGTTATATTTCACCAAGAATTTTAAGAATAAGAAGCTTTAAAGAGGGCGATGAAACGACGAACAACAAAGCACGACTTAAAACGCGCCTTAAAATTAAGTATGACTTTACTAAGTCACACTTAAAAAGCACTTGTAATCAGCCGTAAGCTAAGAATACTGACCTCTTCATCTGATTTCATAAATTACTGTTAAGTTTGCTGGAAAATTTTTTTAACACTCTTATTTTTGCTTGAGTACAATTGTATCTTCCGTAAAACATATCTTAGGCAAGGATTAGAATCCCGATACGTGCAAATAGATTGTACTCTACAGGCCATATTTTCCTCGTTCAAGCAAAGTTTTGAAGGATAGTTCGGGCATGGAGGCCGCCCCTCGTAATTCGCAACCCGCTGGCCGCCGCTGACTGGGACACATGCAACCCTCATGTGAAGTGAATGTTCTATTTTATCAAGTAAAGCGAAAACCTTTTTCTTCGTTTTTTAGTATACCTAATTAATTTGTACAAGCAGTAATATTTTAAAATACTATTATAAAACGAAATGAACACATAATTTAAATTTCATAACCCAATTTTCAGTTAGACATTTTGGTTCATATTTGTTCACTACATTCCAAATAGGTACCTACTTCACTACTTTTGATTTTATTGTTACTGTGATACATACTGCAATGCGTGTGTGTGTGTGTGTGTTGAATACATGTTTCGCGTAGATTACCAGAATAGTTCATGTTGATGAATACTAAGGTATTCTGAAAGAGTGGGCTACTTTCATGACGAGATTTTGTCAGAGCATCAATTGATGTCACTACAGTGCCTCTGACGGGAGGTCCTAGGGTTCCAATCCTGCGGTGCTGGCAGGATTTTTAACACTAGCTCTGTAAAGATGTCGAATTCAGCCGCTGGCTGGAGGAGAATTAAAGAGGTCATCTCACAAACGGACCGCGCGCGATCTTTCCTTGCTCTTCCTTGTGCTATCCTCATTCCTTACATATACTGACACTTGCATGCGCTACACTAACATACATGCCAAAGTCGGAAACTCAGAGCTTGTCCCGGCTGGGGCGGTGCCCCGCTCGCGGGAGATACGTGATTGCTGAAAGAAAAAAACAACAACAAAAAACCAAACAAAAAAAAAAACACACCAGACGACGGGTAGGTCGGGGCCGGATATCGCCATTCAGCGACAAAACACATGCACTACACTTGCGGAACCAATTCCCTTAGCAGTCGATGCGCCCGAATCATGAATCATGACGAGAGTTTGGCTGGTGGTGACTTTATTAGGAGTGTACCTTCATAAAGCGTAGCATCCCTTCGGTTGCGATCTGGGAAGTGAAAGGGCGACGAGCAGCGAAAAGGCGCGCGTGTCGCGGGGCGGGGGGCGTCTCGCTCCAATTAACGCCGTTTACCTGCGGTTAGCGTTAGCGGCAGCCCCGCCCCCCGGCGCGGAATCTTCCCGTCGTTATCGGCCCCCCCCCCTGGGCCGCCCCCCTCCCACCCCGTCGCGCCCTCCTTTCCGATGCTCTTCCGCGCTCCGCGGCGCGGCGCGCGGGGGGCGGAGGAAGTGACGGGCGCGCCGAACCGGGTTGAACCGGCGGAGGGCTCGCGCCGCGCCGGCTGCCGCCGGTTCGCGCGGGGCGAGGCGGGGCGGGGCGGGGGGAGGGGGCGCGGCGCGGCGCGGTGCGGCGGTGGGACGCAGCCGTTGCGGGGCGGGCGGCGTGTGGACGCGCTGGCGGCATGGGCATCAGGTGCGTCGCTCCGCGCCGCGCCGCGCCGACCCGCGCCGCGCCGATCCACGTGCGTTGCGCGCCCGGCGCTCCCGGGCCGACTGCCTCTGCACTGCCATGGAGGAAGATATCTTCCCGTTTTCTTCCAGCACGTATTACTCTGACACATGCCTGAAACATAAGGAACACCATTGGCATTTTGCAATCGACAGGCGAATCAAGGTTCGCGAGCGTTTGGAGGGAATCACAATCTCGCCTATAAACTGTACTGCGAGTTTTGGAAGTTTGCCTCTCAAGGCCCGTCTTCACGATGGAATATATCACGGCATTTCGCGTCTTTGTCGGGTTGTGCCGCTACATGTCGCATGATCGCGACCGTGTCAAGCACTGCTTGATCCTGTGACACTTAGTGGCACGACCGAGAAATGCGCGAAATGCCGTGACATATTCCATCATGAAGATGGAATGAGAGACAAAGTTAGAAAAATCGCAGGATAGTTTATAGGCGAAAATGTGGTTCCCTCGAACGCTCACGAACCTTCATTCGTCTATCGATTGCGCAATGTCAGTGTGTTCCTTATGTTTCGTGTCATGTGTGAGAGTAATACGTGTCGGAAGAAAAGCAGGAAGATATGCTCTGCTCCCACTGGAGCGCGATTCGTGAGGTGAAACTGTGAACGTTGGTGCGCGGAGTGACGGTGTGCGTGGGGGGTGTTGCAGCGAGGCGCTGCTGGCGCTGCCGTCGCTGACGGTCTTCAAGCAGGAGGCGCCGTCGCCCTCCAACGGAGACAACACAGGGTGAGTTGAGAGCTTAGCAGCGGCTCCGACCCACCACGCTCCGCCCCGCCCATCCCTGCTACGTCCCTTCTCTGCCGTGCCCCCGCCAAGCCAAGCCCCGGCACGCCACGCCTCGTCCCCACCCCGCCACGCTCCGTCACGTCCATCCCGCCACGTCCCCGACTCGCCCCCGCCTTGCCACGCCCCGTCACGCCACGCCCCGCTCCGTCACACCCCAGCCATGCCAAGCCCCGTCCCGTCCTGCACATTCTCCGCCACAGCCCCGTCCTGGCCATGCCCCGCCACACCACGACCACGCTCCGTCCCGTCACACCCCGCCTCGTCCCACCCCGCCTCGCTCCTTCCCGACCCCGCCCTGCCCTTCTCCAGCACGTCCTGCCCGCCCGGCCCCGTCACGCGCCCGGTGACGACATGGTGGACCTTCGCTGATCGGGTTTGGAAGCGTTAGAAAGTGACTTTTAAATAACCCACTCGCTTTCTTGTTCGACTTCTTTAAAACAGGGATCATTCAGTCTGTGTAAGGACATGCGACGCGTTTCGGGATGGATGCATTCGGTATTAAATAAAATAAAAGGGCTTTTGCCAGAAACTATTCACTTTCTCTTCACAGAGTAGAATGATTTGTAATGCTAGCGCGAAAAAACGGTGAATTTTCGGCAAAAACTCTTCTTACTCTGGCACTGGTATCGAAAAAGAGCATAAATCCAGTTGATAAATTTAGAAGGAAAATTCTTTATCCTGTGGTGTAGCCGGAATAATGTTTTGTGGTTCCTTGATCCCGAAAATTCGAATGACAGCAAAATGTTTGTTCGTCAGTTCGTCAGTCTGTGAACAACGCTAGCGACTAAACCGTTGAACTGATTTTCTCCAAAATTGATATTCCCTAATCGATCTGGCTCTTGTGGCGACCTCTTGAATTTGAAACCAATCATTTAATTTTGGTGGGTACTTTACATGAACCCCCTGGGACATTTTCAAAATTTTCACAATAATGGCTTCAACGTTTTTTTATTAAAATTTGTTGGATAGTGTGAAGGACGGAGAATGGTGCATGTCTCCTTTTCGTTGAAAGCCCTGATGTTTCAAAAATTGCAAAAGTTTAAATTTTTTTCGGAGTCTTCCTACAACTAAAATATTAAAGAGAGATAGTTTTTCTTTAACGAAATATGTTCGTTAAAGATAGATTTGAAATAAGGTCATGTATAATTTTTCGAAAAGTTGAGTACTTTTAACCTAATTTTGCGTGAAAATATGGGCGAGAATGTACGTGCTGTATTAGCACCATTAGTTTCAACTGTTCGCTCATGGCGGGGTAATGTCATTCGAAGATACATACTACTTGAATGTGGTGTCACCGACACTGTAAACAGTTTTAAAAGTATTTTCATGTGTTGAAAATTTCTTTCATTCCTACCTTTGTTCAAACATGTTTTTACAATATCTGGCATTGGACTTACCAATGAATCGTAGTAGCTGATAATGTTATACTCCCGTTCAAAAATTTCCAGCACCCAATGCCCTTGTGTGTTATATCCATACGGAATATGAAACTGGTAGAATTGCAATTTAAACTAATGATACTACAGAATGGCAGAGACTTTCCATATTAGTGTTCTATTTCCTTGGGTCTAGGATAGCTATTCGGAATTGCCACATACTCGTGCCAGCTGCCATCTATCGCCGCCCAAATTACATTTTTTAGACATTTTCTTAAGTTTTTGGTTTCCTAATCATAGAAAGGAAATATTAATTTTAGAATATTAAAGAACACAAAAATCTTCGCCCTATATGGCAATTTTCCTTTAAAAATTTGTAGCCGTTTTTAAGAAAATGGCGTTTAAGCGCTATTACAAATACGAAATTTGAAGCTCATTTTCACAGAAAATTTTTGAGTTTTCAAAAAACTTCATTTGAAGCACATTAACTCTCAAATACAATAGTGTTTACAAATTGCTGCTATTGTGCATATTAAATTGTCCATGTATGTGCAATATTGTCCTTTTGTCCCAATTTGTAGGTTTTGTCCATGTCCCACTTGTCCCATTCGTTCCCCTTTGCCATTTGCCCCCTTACCTCACTTACCCTTTGTCACATTTTGCCCAGATGTCCATCTTGTCCCATTGTCCCACTTTGTTCCCTAGAAACAAGTTGTGCCACTGATCCCTTGTCCAATTTTGTCCCATTGTTCCATTTGTCCCCATATTACGTCAGCGAGAGACATTGAAACTTTTTGGAGCTGGTAGTTGGAGGTCCTTCAGGTAAATCTTAGGCAATATTTTAAGCGGCTAAATCTTGACGCGCATCGGGACTGTATGTCACGAACGGACGGGATTTTTCAAAAGTCAATTGCGTTGCATATTTCCTCGGAAGGGTGCGCGCACTGCGCCACCACGCCCGAGACGACACGATCCGCACTTCCGCCGTTCGCAAAAAGTGCGAAGGAAAGTTCTTCTTGACTTTCCGACGTGCCACTGACGTCATAGGCACGGTCGAGACGGCCTTTCCGCTGTGAGGTTACGTGAAGCGTTTGGAGCGAACATGAATGCGTCCAATTTAATTCGGTTGATCCAGAATTATTCCTAGTTGTACAACATGACATTGAATTTTATTTGATGTATTACCTTGATAGGAAGTTTTTTTAGTTGGTTAGCTAAATTATCTGAGTAACATTAGCCAAATTTAAAAGACTAGATTTAGATAGTTACATAAGGGCCTGTATGTAGCTGTGCAGTATCAGTGAAAACTTGGTACATTTGTGAACGGTGAATAAATTATACCATATTTTGGAATGATACATTAGTTCATTAATCTATGTAAATTATTTGTATGTGTCTGTTTTGCGTACATTGTTGTGTCGTATCTGTGCCGATTATTTTCTTAAGTTTGTAAATAAAGTAAAGCAATTACGATTTTGTCCCTGAGTTCATTCTAATATATAATTACAATATTTACCAAAATATTTATTTATGTAGTATATTTTTCAAAATATCCAATTTAGCTTCAAAATTTCCGTGAGACATCCTAAAGTACTAATTTTCGTCTTCCACCACATCGGGATATAATATGTCGAATTCTCCTTTTCGTCATTCTCGTTCTGCTAAGAGCAAAAGAGAATCTTGAGCTTTCTTCGACTCCTTGCCTCATTTTCTTCTTCTGACATTAAAAATCGATTGCTTCTTTTCTTAAGTCATGAACCCGCTGCGCACAGTGCAAGGCGGGGAGTCAGGAGCGAAAAACTCTCCGAAGGGTTCGTTCCGTGCCGTTCACACCCAGTACACGCGTAGCTTTAAGGTAATAACGTCGATAAAATACCCCCAAAAAGTACTTTACATGAAACAAAATCTGTTCTGCAAGATGGTTAGAACAAAATCGGCCCTTACCGGCCTGATTTTCAATAAAAGAAGTTTAAATTAGTACAGGCTCTTGTGGGAAAACTTTCGCGCGTGTTTTTTAAGTTGTTGAAAAGTTATACGGTGAAAGTACTTTTTTACTTTCGCGTGTACATACGTACATACGGAGTAATATACGTATAATGTACATACGTACATACGGAGTAATATATGTAGTATAGGGAAAGTTATGTAATGCTGCGCGAAAAAACGGCGAAATTTCTCCTCCCCCCCCCCCGGACTTGTGTGCCTTAGAGGGCGCGACCCCCTCTTAGGGAGTCGCTGTTCGAGAGCAACTATTAAATGCTTCTCTTTTAAGTATTTACACATTATTGTTTTAGTGCTCCGCTCACGTTTACAGGCGGCTATTGTTATTCCGAAGGTGTATACTTGAGTTTTTATTTCTTGGCGCGTGAGGGCCTGACTTCGCGACGGAATATCTCACGGCATTTCACGTCTTTCTTGGTCGTCAACCGCTAGTCGTCGCGTGATCGCCAGCACTGCTCGACACGGTCGCGATCATGCGACGTCTAGCGGCACGACCAAGAAAGACGCGAAACGCCGTGAGATATTCCGTCGCGAAGACAGGCCCTCACGCGCCAAGAAATAAAACCCCAAGTGTGGATGTGGGTCGAGCGCGTAGTGTTGAGCGCGCGGCGTCGGGCGCAGGCTGCCGCAGGGCCCCGGCCAGGCGTCCTCGCAGCTCGTGGAGGGCGGCCGCGATGAGGGCGACGGGGGCGGCGCGGGCGGCGGCGCGGGCATGGCCTCGCAGCTGCAGCAGCTCCTGCAGCAGCACGCGGCGGCGGCGGCGGCAGCGGCGGCGGCGCGGGGCGGCGGCGGCGGCGGCGGGGGCGGCGGCGCGGGCACCATCTTCCACCCCTCGGCCGCCGCGATGCACGGCGCGGGCCTCGACGCCCACGCAGGTACTCACTCACGCTGTTCTTCGACTTGCTTCTAAAGGCGGCTCCACACATTGGGCATTCGACGAGCAGCGAGCTACTGCCCGCCCGATCCCCAACAGCTGATGTGTTCGGCGAAAGTTCGCTTCCTTTGATGTGTCCTAAAGACCGACACGCGGTGGGTAGGGCGAGCGCCAAATGTTCGTCACTCGGCAAATAGCAAGCAACTCATCCAGACTACTCTGGATTCGGCGAGCGGTTGCTCGCTGTTCGCCGAATAGCGAATGTGTGTGGCCGCCTGAAGTTTCCTTTCTCGCCTTACTGCATCACAACATCACATAATTTCTCGCAGTTTTTTCTGCTCGCGTTATTTGCTTCTTATCATATAGACAACCATGAATAATTTCACAATTTCAATGGAAATTGAAAATTTCTTAATACAAAACCTTTCTTATATTAAATAAATCATATTCTACAGAATCTCATTCATTCAACACTGTATTCGATACAATTTGGATTTCTCAACAAAAAGAAAATTTTCAAACAGATTATTGTCCTTTTCTTACTTATCCTAACTTAATAGTAAGCATAAGAACTGGTAATTCTAAAATATTTTCAGAGCAAAAACAAATATTGCTCAGTTCCATTAGTTGTTGGTTTGCTGTTGTTTTTTACTTTCTCGCCTTACAGATTTCTTCGTAAGAAGAGAAAGTTTTTTATTTTAATTTCTGCTATTCTTCTCAGGAATGGTAAATTCTGGAGAGTGCTTCAATCAACAAATTGGTGCATCTGCAACAAATAGTCCTGCGTCGAGTAATTCGTGCCCTTCCGCTGGTAACCAAGAGCCAGGAGTTGACTGTCGGTAAGAGTCAGTTACAACAGAATAATTCTATTATTTTATATTTTCTCGCATTACGAAGTTCTTCGAAAGAAGAGACAGTTATGTAATCGTGCAGCGGAAAACGGCGAATATTTTACTGATATGTTATAGCGTGTTATTGCCTTCGGCTCGGAGTTCCACATACACTGCATAACTTACCTGAATCGAATGAATTATGGATACGAGGGAAATGTGAAAACAGTTGAATGATGCTACATGTTCTTTTATAGAGGGAAATATGAAAAGTCAAACCTAGTCAAGTTACCAACCAGTTAGAAAATAAGTAAATCTGTAAGTAAATAAAATTACGTTAAAAAATAAAATGATGCATGTACCACGTGCGTTAACTGGTTCTAATGCTCTCGGTCGACAAAAAGTCTCCGAATATTTTGTCGCCGCTCTTCTATTACGGAGAGAAACATGATAGAAAACAAAATGCCCGGGCATTCTGTCGCCGAACCCTTAAAACGCAGTTAGTGCATAAATAACTATTATTGGTCAAAATATGATCTAGTGTCTTTGGAAATTGGATGGGTTTTAGTATTGGGTAGATGCTTACACACAGTCTTCTGTATCTCTGTGTTTGTGACATAAGTAACCGGCTATATCTGCAAATGAAAAGGGCAACGATTTGAATAGTTATGAGGTATGTTTTAACTAATACTATTTCACAAAATGTTGGAAAAAAAGGATTTAAGAAGTAAATTACTACTCTAAACCTGTCTTTTATATCTCCACTTTTCTGTTACTTTTACATTCTCGCCTTACGAAGGAACTTCGTACGAAGAGAAAGTTATGTAATCGTGAGCAGGAAAGCTGCGAATTTTCGTCAGAAAAACTCTTCTTGCCGGGCTCAAAAAACAAAAAAAGTGAATGAATCCAGTTGCTAAATTTAGAAATACTACAACAATACACTTATGACTACATAACATATTAGAGGAAGTAATTTACTGCATACAGGAACAAGAATTATCGAATTTCGGTATCAGAGATAAAGAATACGAATTTTTCTGCGGAAAAGATTCCCAATCTCTTCCTAGCTGCCATCTAATTCCGCGTAAAGGACATTTTCTCACATTTTCCCAATTTTTCGAGCCCCTAATAGACCCAGCAAGAAAGCCAGCAAGAAAATGGACGTACGATAAGCTCAAAGCTAAAACTTTTTGACAAGTTAGCCAGTGTTACGAGGGACAAGGAAACGCAAGTATGGCGGCCTGTAGGTGTCGGCATTGCGCTGCGCAATTTTTTGCACATTTTTTTGAATATGTCGAAAAAAAAGTCAGCCATTGGGGAATGAGTACACAGCTAATTCTAGTTGTATATTGTTCATTAGATAGCCGAAGTGTGAAGGAGTTGTATGCCATACCGAAGTCGCGTCTCGAACTGTCCGCCATACTGAATTGAAAGTGTCATTTTTTATGCCTGCTGGGATTACGCGCTCAAAGCTATTTTTGTGGTCTTATGGTAGAAAATTCTTTTTCATGACCACGCCATACCGTCTCTAAATAGCCGCCATACTTCTTCAAAAATGTCGAATTTGTTATTAATCCATGTACGTATGTATCATAGGTACAAGTATGGCGGTACATTTTTAGAACTCCCTGTGATCCATTTTGATAAATAAATGCAATGCCATACTGATAAGCCGTCATTAAATGTCCGCCATACTGAAAAACCTATTTTTTAAAAATACTCGTTATATCAATGGTTAATGCTGGAAAATATATTGTATAATCTTTACATCAATAAAAAATTGAAGGGAATAGTTGATTTTCGACGTTTTATGATAAATTGGGAGCAATATAATTTATTAAAACAAATAAAATACAGTATTTTTGGATAGTGACATAGGCGATATGAAAAAGTTACCTATTCCACAATAATGGCAAACTGAACTGAGAGAACTATTTTGTTTTCTCCAAGTGTCTACATCACTATGCTGAAAAGGATCACATTCCTCAAGAAAGTCTGGTCCATTCCTTAAGAACAATATTTTTAAAAAATAAAAAAAAGAGATTAAAAAGGAACATTCACTGCAACATATTTTCTGATTTTTATGCCAAACCAATAATATACCAATATCTTTCATTTGAGAAATGAATTCAGCGAAAAATTAAAACCACCAACATAATAATTTGTTGTAAAACCGTCTGTTTTGTTACAAAACAGTTCTTTTTTACTTCCCAAACTTACGGGGATATGTACCTTTTTTCATCTCGTCCACAGGATTCATTGCTGTCTTTAACAGGCGGTATGTTACATTCAAATTCATTTAAGTAGTTAGATTCATTGATGTCATCATCTTCCTCTTCATCTTCCTTTGTGTCTTCGTGAGAGCTTACAGATTCTGCAGTTGTTATAAATGGGTAATATTAATTTATATAATTAATGTTAAACTATCAGCTTGAGTATTTATTATTATTTGAAACTAATTTGATCTCGGATTAGTGTGTAATTTTGTTTTGATACTTTCATTCTAAAGAATATCAACAATTTTTTCATTTACAGTCATAAATAAATTAACGTTTTGTTTACACCTGATGTTGCGTAAAAATATTATGGTCATCTTCGTGTTCCAGTATTATAAGAAAAATAAAACTTTTTTTAAACTTGTACTTTGATTGTCCAAAATAAGGATATCCGGTGTTATATTATGTGTTATGTTATTGTCATAGAATTTCTCCAGTAACCGTCTTTTACAAATATTAATACATATAAAAAGTCAGTATCAATAGAACTTAATTATATTCATCTACTTTTTAAAAAAATTTAGAAATATACTGGTTTATTCCTCTTCGTAGAGATATGATATCGATATGGCACACACATATTCGTATTTCATACGTTAAACATGTTTCAAAACATAAATATGGCACTTGTACCTGTTATACGTCACACTTAAACATTTTTTGCAACTTTATAGGTTAATTTCTCACGTTCGAGACATCCCATTGGTACGGCACTTACAGATTCGCCTTCTAGACATTAAAATCAATTGAAAAATATTTGTCTCAGGTGTGTACCTATCATACATGGATTAGTCACAAATTTGACATTTTTGAACGAGTGTGGCGGCTATTTAGAGACGCCGCAACGGTATGGCGTGGTCATAATCGGCAATGAAAAAGAATTTTGTACCGTAAGACCACAAAAATAGCTTTGATCTCGTAATCCAAGCGGACATAAAAAAATGACACTTTCAATTCAGTATGGCGGACAGCTCGAGACGCCACTTTGGTATGACATACAACTCCTTCACACTTCGGCTATCTAACGAACAATATACAACTAGAATTAGCTGTGTACTCATTCCCCAATGGCCGACTTTTTTTCGGCATATTTAAAAAATTGCGCAGCGCAACGCCGATACCTATAGGCCGCCATACTTGCGTTTCCTTGTTCCTCATGGCTAAGTTCTCAAAAAGTTTTAGCTTATCATACTTCGATTTTCTTGCTGGCTCCCGGTCTATAATGGTAGAACTAAATTATATCTTTAAGAATGTTTTACAAGAGTAAACTTGGCCCAATATGCAAAATTGTGTGAACACAAAGGATATTCTAAAGTTTTCTACAGCTGTAAACAAATCTTGCTACTAAATAAAGCCATCTTCAGTGATGTAAGGAAACGAAAACGTAATGTAAGTGTGGTTTGGATTAGCTACCAGAAGACCTTTGACAGTGTACCACACGACTGGATTTTGAAGATCCTGGAGATCTATTGATTTCATCCTAGACTTACTGAGTTGTGCAAGGCTAATATGAAGTCGTGGAAAACCATGTTACGAATACACGGAAGTTAGGAAAGGAAATAGTAGAAACAAAAAGTATTCAGTTTAACAGGGGAATTCATCAAAGAGATTCGCTATCCCCTCTGCTGTTTTGCATTACTTTGATTCCACTTGACAGTTGTCTGTCGACCAATGACATTACTTAAAAGCTCCATGGAGAAGAAAGATTTACATTATCATTTACAGTATCACATTTGTTTCACATGGATGATCTTAAAGTATTTGCCACAAATTAAGAGATTCTTTCCCAAATGCTGTTTGTCGTCAGTGATTTTATCAATTATATCTGCATGAAATTTGGTCTTGATAAAAGTGTAAATGTCAATTTAAAGAGAGGCAAAGTGACGTCAGAGAGCATTGAAGTTGATGTGCACACTGTGATTCAAGATCTTCAGCAAGGTAAAGCTTACAAATATCTGGGCATTGATGAATATGAGAATATTGCGAACGACATAGTGAAACAGAATCCGCAAGGAGTATTACAAAAGAGTGAAACTTGTTTTGCTGTCCGCTCTGAACTCCAGGAATCTGTAATAGGTAGTTTGGCGATGCCTGTACCCGAGTAAAGTTTCTGTCTAGTGGACTGGACTGATCAAGAAATTCGAATCATATATCGAAAGACCCGCAAACTGCTTACGTCGCCCACTCTCGAGCTGATGTACGTAGACTGCGCCACGTAAGGAAGGAGGAAGAAAGAGGCCTCGGACAAATTGAAGCCCCCTTACACAATGCAATAGTCGGAATGGGAAAGTATGTAGTCAGCCACCAAGATGTCACACTAATGAGGCAGGTCATTATACAATATCTTACTGAAGAATGAGAAAGAGAGGCAATGGAAGTGAAGCAAGAAGCATTGCGAAGAAATCTATGCAAGAATAAAACAGACACTGAATTTCTAATGACATTTTCACTTGAGATTGGATTGTATGAAGGTTCCAAGAAATATTGGTTTCTGTGTTTGGCTGATGCTGTTGGCTTCTAGTGTCAAATTTGGTGATTATTCTGTTCATTTAGAATTGTGGAAGGTCGGTAATTGCTTTGTCAGTGTTTATGATTAGTTTGTTTTGATGTATCCATTGAATTAGTTTATCAATGTCAGGGTTGGTTTTGTCTTGTAGAGAGACAGTTATTTTCCTTCATTCAGATCATCATTCTTATTATATAGTTTTAAACCATAACATTAACCATACATTATATTAATTACTTATCATTTTTTGTTTCACTGCATTGGTGTAATGTCACAGTCAGATCGTCTGTCTCTTCTCAGTTTGTAGAGCAACTGCCTTCCTCACACCTCGGAAATGAATGTTTTTATCCGTAGTCAATGACGTACAAATGCCTAAGAATTACAAAAATACTGTTATTCTCAGTAGGATCACTTACAGTGTTAGCTACTGGCCCTAAAGAAGTGCATTAATGTCATTCATATTTATCTTTACGCCAAGGGCGTTATGAGGTTTGTAAAGATCGAGCAGCGACAAAAGCCCCAGCCCCAGAGCCTTTGTCTCTCGTCATTAGATCCAGTTCCCACAATATTTTATTTTGTACCTAATTTTAATGATTCAGATTTACTTATCTTCTAATTAACTGTGTATTAATTTGACTTGGTTTGTGTTTTTGTATATCCCTCCCTTAATTCCTTCCATAAGAAAGGATGAAGCACCGTTCAACTGCTTTCATATTTTCCTCTCGATCCAGGTACATTGTGACGTTGTGCCTTACGGTCGCCACTCGCGTAACCGCCTCCCTGTCCCCACTCGCGCATGGCACGCTGAGTGAAGAGTTTGTTTGTGCCGCAACCCAGAACCTTTTTAACAGCATTGGTGCCCCGTGAGCCTCGGTTAATTTGGGGGCCCCTGTTCTTACTTTCATCGATTTCCCCCTCCCAATGTCGATGCTGAAATGTAAAGAAAATCCTATTAATTCACATTGTATTTTGTTTAATATTTTTAAAGCATTTCTTAGTGTTTCAATTTAACATTATTCAAACAAAAAATTGCAATATATCCGTATGTAAAACTAAGTAAGAATAACAGAGTGATAATTACATTTACAGACTGCAAATGAAACAGTTTTAATTTTCTATTGAATTTTACAATATAAACTTGAAACTCATTAACCAGCAACATTTCATAATATTCGTAAATATTATCCAATGATGGGCGACACATTACTCCGTTATGCCTATTTTTTGCGTGTACTTTTACATAACACGTTTATATCTTTTTGATATTTTGAAAAATTTAGTATTAAGTATATTTTTAAGAACTGTTGGGGGCCCAGAGCCCGGGCCCCTCGGGCCCGTGCGTTGGCACGGCCCTGTACGCCGGCACCCTCGAGATACTTCCCAGGTTGCGGTTATGCAGTGTGTATCGAGTTCCATCCATATCGATTGTAATACGAAGCAATAACGTATCAGTAAAGAATCAAAAGTATTGTTCTACACAATGGACACTTTGTGTTTCAAGCTTTAGGTACGGCCTACATTATTTTTGTGTTATATTTCATGTTGGGTCAGGTGCTCGTGTTATTAATTTGAAAAACGAAGTCCTCAAGAATTACAAAAACAAAAGTTCATATTTCTTCTGTAATAAAATAGTGTCTCAACTTAACATTATTACAATAACAAGGACTTATTGTTCCCAGATTCCAATATGTGCTTGCCGCTGCTACTTCTATTGCTACCAAAGTAAATGAAGAAACACTTACATATCTCAACCAAGGACAAAGTTATGAAATAAAACTTAAGAAACTTGGTGAACTGTCAGCATATAGAGGAAAAATTCTTAAGGTAATATTATATTGCTAATAAAATGTATTCTTAAAAATGTAATATTTTAGTTTCTTAATAATAGTTTTAGCGAAAAGGGATGAATGTTTGACCAGTAAATACCCAAAGTGCTTTTTTCTTCTATTTTGTTGGGTTAGAAATGAAAATTTAAGGTATTCTTCTGAATGCATGAGAAACAGATTTTCTTCCTATATGATTTTAGAGGTTAAATCCAATGAAAAATGTTTTAAATAGTTTAATAAAAATACTTTTCTGTAAATGTGGCAAAAATACAGCATTTTCGGTTCTAGTATGGGGTTGTTTTAGGTCCTAGTTTGAACATGGTTGTCAAGAATCCTATTGTTAAAACGTTCTCCCCTCAATTTCGGCATGCATTCGCGATGACTGTCTTGGGAAACTTGATTTACTTGTCTGAGATAAAATTTAATCCCGGCCGATGTCCCAATCGCAGGGGCAGAATATGCAGCGAAGACGCGCCTAATACTTGAGGGTGCGGCGGGTTGCGTAAAGATTCTCTTCAGGGGCGCTTGAGTCAGCATAAACGCATAAAATCATCATCAACGTGCGTCCGTGTGCGCAGGCATATGCACATTCTCATTGTACTATGCCTATATTCTTAGCACAATTGCAAACAATAAGTTGACAAAGTTTTATCGCAATCGCATGAACCGTACGGCAGTGGATAAAATACGAACAAACATTGATTTGTATATATTAATTTACCACATAAATATTCACGACTGTTCGTGCGGTTTATTATAACATAACCAACCACAAAAGCTACATGAGACAAAAATGAAACATTCCATCAGAAATACCAGCGACAACCAAAAACAAAACCTTTCAGAGAAACAACCCGAATCAAAGGCAGAATTATCACCAGAAGGTCATTATAACCTTCAAGGGCACGGTGAGATATTCCTTGCACCATGTTCAAGGGAGTGGAGTGATCTCAAGCGTGGAGCAACTATCAACTATGAGACCCTCACGCATTACATCACTGGTTTGTTCTTCAAAAAGTTCGTAAACATTATCTCCCGATTGGATGAGTGTCTCCATCTCCTTCTGGTTCTGACCTTCAGGAGACACTACATTTAAATAGAAAGTGATCTTTATCACGCTTTATTGTAATTTTCGAGAAAAAGAGCGCATGGAAGGTGAATTTTCTGTCAGCTTTAGTACAGTCGCTCAACCAAAAAAGGGCGCATGAAATTGTGTCTTGGCAATCATCGACAATCCTCGGTACGAGGATTACTTTATACTTCAGAAATAATTTATATTTACAACAGTTAATACGAAGCGAGGCGGGAAAGTCGCGGCACCTTTATTTAATTTCGAGTAAAATTCTGTGATTATTTGTTAAATTTATGGTAGTCACTCCTATTTACGTATTAGTTCATGTGTAAGTGTATGATAACAAACGAAATATTACTGGGAAACGGCTTATGTTGCCAGTCCATCGGATAATTCATGAGAGGAAGTAACATGTAGCGTTTCTGATAGTCCTGCAAAATACATAAGTTGTGAAATAGACAATCATTCGACCCAATTTAACCTTCAATTTAATTACATTTATAGCCCAGTTGAATTAGACAAATTGAGTGACAAAAATCCCTGTTTTGAAACTTAGCATGATTGATACTCGCGCAACTTTTCTTGACCAATGAATTGAAGAAATGCTAGTAGGGTGGGGGGTATTAGTTACGAAATCGGCCACAAGATTTTATGACGCAATGCCAATCTCTGCCGAAAATGTCATGCCTTCGCAACTTCCTCAATAATTTGCGTTCTAACTTTCTCAGAAGTTCGAGGTATCTCCTGTGATGGATCTTGATCTACTTCGGTCATTTCTGTAAATTTTTTGTAGAAAAACACATACAGAAGTTATCTTCAACAGGAAAGAGTTTCTATTATGTGCTAGTAAATATGTGTTTGGAATGTTGTCATCAGTGCTCGCTGCGAATGTTTACCATCAACTGTTCATTGTGTCAGAGAGGGGGAAAGTAGGCCATTCGATCAAGAAAAGTCGCAAGGCAATTACCTTTTTTATTTTATATTTTTGTTTTCATATATCTCCATAACTATCAATCCCACAAAAAATAATGTTCTATACGAAGTTAAAGTAAATAAAATTTTCTACAAAATGTTTCTGTAAAATTTTGTTGTCAAATTAACCATTTTAGAATTATAGGCTTGTACCCGCATTTTGTTAATAAAGACAAAATTGATACTAGTTTCATTCAGTAGAGGAGAAAAGTTGTACAAGAAAGCTTAAAGTTGTGAAAAAATCTCATAGTTGTACTGTGAAGCAACACTGCATGAGGTCAAACAAACCACTGTACCTCAACTATTTCATCTATGTAGCTATAACTTTACAATAGTTCCTTTGAGACATGTGGGACTTGGCCTTTCCTAAAAATTTGAGGTTGCGCAGGGAGTCCTAGACCACTTGACATGGACCAAACCATTAATATTTTCAATTTCCTTTTTCTAGAGTACAATTAGAGTGTGTTTCCATGAACGTCGACTGCAGTACACTGAAAGGGAGCAGATGGCCGCTTGGCAGGCATCACGACCAGGTGATCGTGTTGTTGAAGTAGATGTTCCCTTGTCATATGGGCTTTTAGACATCATTCAAGATCCCATGCAGCTTAATGCTGTTGAGTTTTTATGGGATCCCACAAAAGAAGTTGGAGTATATATTAAGGTGATTATTTGTTTCCCATAATGAATGAATTTGTAATAGTGAAGTGAATTCAATAGATTATGTTAATCGAAAATTTATTCATAAATGATGTGATTACCTATGATATATAGAGAAGAGAGTGATCATTATTTTCAGTAAAGTTGAAATTTTTGATTTCTTCCTCTTAATGTAGTATTTAAAATGTGAAAACTATGAGAAGTGCAAATTTTGTAACTGCTACAATGAGCAAGTAAATATAACCTACACTACTGAGCACTTGAAGATGTTCAGAGTTCTTTCTTTCCTTACTGATACAAATATAATGATGTAAGTGCAGTGGTGCACTCAAAGAATGAGCTCAATGGTCTATTCCCCCAGAACCATTGATACTTATTCAAAAACATATCTTTACTTATTTTCTGTACTAACAAAAGTCTCATTATATCACAATATTATAAATATTAACTATAAATCAACAATTAAAATACTTATTACATTTAGCATAAAGGAAAAATTAGTTTTAAGAAAACATCAAGTCAGCTGGAATCTAGACCTGTATCTCCCCCCCATAGAAAACTTCGGGTGCACTACTGTATAGAAAAAAAATTAACTTGGTGAAAGTAATGACCACAGTAATGTACATTAATTGTTAGTTATTATTTAGTCCTTAATCAATAAAATTAAGGATTCATTGATTCTAGGTGAATTGCATCAGTACAGAATTCACCCCTAAGAAGCATGGTGGAGAAAAAGGGGTCCCTTTCCGCATTCAAGTTGAGACATACCTCCAAGGTGATGGTGGATTGAAACGTCTGCATGCAGCTGCATGTCAAGTAAAAGTTTTCAAGGTAATTTATGATGCAAAGAGAATCATTTACAATAAAAAATTGGTCTCTCTAGCTCAAAAAGCACCTTGTGATATATTACAGTACATAAAGCAATGTCGTAATGGGTCTAAAGTAATAAAATTTTTAACTAGTGGTGCTACAAAATGACACTTGTAATGATTGTGTAATTTTGTTATAATTGTTTTACAATATATTGCAGCCTTATCTTGAAAACTCATCATTAAATAGCTTGAAACACAACACACAAATATGTCAATTTTTTCACATGTTAAAAGGCCATCTTCTTTAGGAAATTTGACTATATTTGCAGCATGTTTACAACAATCAGGCATGTGGGTCCTTAATGTATATATCTGAATAACATTAAACAGAAATAGTTGTCACAATAACCTAAACCTTATTTAGCTTTAGGCTAAATTCTCAAATCCACTAACAAACATACACAAAATGTTTCCTAAGATTCACAGACCATTCATAAAATGGGCTGAAGTCTAGTGTGCGGTGCAACGTAAGGAAGTCGTTCAAACCGGCCCTTCGCGCCGCTCCGGCGAGGGGGAAAGCCACGGTGGAGGGGACGAGGGGTATTAGGGGGATTATGAGGGGAATCATTCGGCAGGGAGGGGTGGGGAGCAATACGCATAACTTAATACATACTTATAAAAAGCAAAGTGTGGGCGGTTTCGCCGGCGAGGCTGCCGCGCGCGCGCGTCAGCCTCGCCGGCGAAACCGCCCACGCCTTTGGCGTGGGCGATTTAAATATATTGTAATAAATACACTATGGAAATAATTTTAATGGTTCGTAACTGGTCACGGACGTGACGTCATAAGTTAGGGGAGGCAATTTCTTGTCTGAGTTTCATTCTGAAATACTGGTTGGAACATGGTGGGTGTGCAACTGATTTTCTGTGTTGGGGTAGCTGTTGTGCAGTTACGTTTCTTGCGTTCTTCAAATTCTTCGTGATTTGTGTTTTTGAGTGTCGAGTGTTTGTTCTACGATTGTTTTTTACGCGGCTTTTTTTTTACGCGTTGCGCCGGAAAGGGTGTGTGGCTGTAATTGAATGGGCGCAAGAACGTGGTTTGATTGCTGCAGGCTTTTCGTGTCCTTTATGTAAGTGTCCGATGAGGTTGGCCAAGCGAAAGTAATTGAGTGATGTTTTCGAGTGGAAGTGCAGCAAGAAAGAGGCCACTTCTCATGCGCGAAAGTGTTCAGTGCGGAAGGGGTCATTGTCGCGGGAAGCAGGTTGAGTGTGATTCAGGTATCAATTTTTGTCGTTCCTTGATGGCTCCCACCTTAAAAACCGCCTTCGGTAAGTTTTATTCATTTCTATCAGAGCGCGTGGCGTTATTTGAGGGAGGGCTTATGGGGACTCCTATCGTCCTCCTCCTCCTCATCTGCCCCCTCCCGCCGCTTCCCCTTCTCATCCCCTTCCCCCTCCCTTCCCAACCCCATCCCATCCCCTTCCCCTCCCCTCCCCTTCCCACTTCCCCCCTCACCCACATCCGCCACATCGCTTCTCTGAGGGTGTACCGTACACCCTACTTTAACCGAAAACTGTTGATATTATTATTTATTGCGATTTAGCAAAAGTATCAATGTTTTTTGCACATTGTCTTAATTTTTTGAACCTAAAATAGTGAAGTGAACCTGTAATAGTAAAGATATAACCTGTAATAGTTATATCCTTAGACCAGAAAAACTCTTCAAATTTTCAAGATGAAGACAGCATTGGAATCAATTTCATCCTGTGAGTGAATAACCAGATATTTCGGGGGGAGGAGGAGACTCATAGCAAATATAACAATTGATACGGCCAGTACGTTAGTGCTAGTATCTTATTTTTGTCAAAAATATGGCATAGCACTACATAAATCCCCATATAGCATTGTATAAAATATTTTTTTCTCCTTTTATTTCCATTGCCATCAGTGCAATGTAGAAGGCATTTTAACAGGAAGAAATAAATGAAATGTCCTTTTTTACTTCCAATGTAAGAAAATATTTCATTCCCCACCATTTGTGAGATTGTTTACTTTTAAAAGAAACTAATTACTTTTTTTTTAATGTCCAAGGGATGCAAAACATGAATACAGGCTAAAACAGGGATCAGGGATTTACTTTTAAATATAAGGATTTACCGCAAAATAGACAAAAAAATAAAAATAAATAAAAAAAATTGCTATTGGAACAACTAAGATGTAATTTGTTGAGATTCATTTTAAAAATTTAGCTAACTTGTATAATAAAAAAAATTGACATTTTGCCTAAATTCCATTCTGTACTCTTAACTCCTAACCAAGAAGACATGAAGATTTGATGATTCTAGTAGTATGATTTTAGTAGTAAACGTAAATAATATTTGTGGTTAATACTAAAATATAAATGTCAACACATTAATATCAAAGAATTTTTGATACTATAAACCGGGGATACTTTGACTGATGAGTATACTTTGACCACAAACTTTCAAAAACATTCAGTGTTCTCCTTTGAAACAATATTAGGTTGTGCTGAGAAGCTTGCTAACAATTTATTCCGTACATTCTAACAGATGACTCTCCTAACCTACAGAACTTTTTGGTCAGAATGGTTAGACTTGAAAGAAAATCTGTTTGGTGATTGTTAAAGGACCTACAATGAAACACGGAACATTCAAACTCTATGTGGGACAAATTCAATACATTTTCATCAAGCAAATTTATTGTAGTTTAAAATATTTAAGATGGATGCAAAAGAAATTTTTTCTGGACAGAGGTGAAAAATGAAGCCTCTGTAGACAAAAGTTCAATTGTTCTTGTCAAAAACAGACACAGTAATAAGGAGATTTTTGTTTAAAAAAATGAGATAAGATGGTTTTCATTTGAATTGATGTCAAATAAAAAAGAATTTGGCCTTATACCTGTGATAGTGTACTACCTATGTTTTGTAGTAATATTAAATACATATGACTGTCAAATAACATTCTCTCAATCTATACAATAAGTATCATTATAAAATTAATTTTCAAATGGCAATGTTTCCATATTAAGCATTTAAAATTGACCTCAAAATGTATTTAAAATAAGCGGTCAAACTATTATCTACCGCCAGGTATCCTTGACTGCCTACTTTTTGTCATGTATCTAATATAATTACCATTATCAGTGCCAGTATTGATTTACATTCCATTTTACATGATAAAGCCCCAATTAAGTGATAGAAAACATTATATTGGTATCAAGAGTCTCATGTGCATGTTGTAATGAAATTAAAAAGCAGTCAAAGTATATTCGGTGTATGGTATCTGATAACTCTTGTTTTCAAATTTTTGAAAGTTAATATTTTATATTATTTCTAGTGTATTGCTAACTTACAATCGAACTGGAATTTTTTTTTTAAGATTATGAAAACTAGGTAACTGATATTTAATGTCTCATGATCATTTAACATTGGCAAAAACCCGGTGAATATTTTAGGCCCTGGCACAATATTATGGGGCCCTGATATAAAAAAAGCAGATAAATCTTGCTCCTACATCCAGTAAATTACTTTGAACCCGTTGCATAGTTGGAATCTATTTATTGTGGGTCCTTGATATTGAAAAATTAGTTGACGGCAAAATGTCTGTCCATCCTTATGTTTGTCTGTGATCAATGCTAATGTCTAAACCTTTTAGATGACTTTCTCCAAAATTGTTATTCTGTGGTCAATCTTTATGAATTCAAGCCCCAATGGGTTTGAAATAAATATTTTGATATTTTGTTGTTTTTCTTACGTTAGTCCAAACATTTTCAATGCTTTCTCAATTAAGGCTCCAAATTTTTTTATTAAACTTTGTTCTTGTGATGCGCTAAGAATGCTTAAAAAATGAATGCAGGTATCATTTTCATTGAAATACCTAAATTTACAAAAATTGCAAAAGTTAAAAATATTTTTGACATCTTTCTATGACTACACTATTGAAGATCAATATTTTGTCCTTAATAAATCTGTTTTTCAAAGCCAGATCTTTAAATAAGACAGTGTACGATTTTTTGAAAATATTGCAAGTTTTCACATTATTTTGTATGAAATATAGGCAATTTTTAAACAATTATTTTCACAAAAAATTAATCTACATTTTTTCTCAGAGAGTGCGTTAGAATAGAGCGAATGCTGCTTCCAAAATGAGACAGAGCTCATTTTCACTGCACTCTGAATTTTCGAAAATTATAGAAGTTTGAAATTATGCAAGAAAGTGCGCACTGTGTAGCACCACTAGTCGTTTATCTTATCTTCAATCCTTATGCTACAGATACCTCTATATTTTAATGGTAATAGTGTTAATGAAATTATTGTTAAAATTTTTCAGTTGAAAGGAGCTGATCGCAAGCATAAACAGGACAGAGAAAAAATTTTAAAACGACCGTTATCTGAACAAGAAAAATACCAGCCATCATATGAATGCACTGTGCTCAGTGATGTAAGTAGTGACTTGACATTCAAAAATTCAGCTGTAGCAACACAAAATTATTTATCTTGACCTGCATACATCCTACATTGTACTGTTTGATTAACACATGTTTGTCTGTCAGATACCATCGGATGCCCTTATGCTGCCACAACCTGTGACCCCAGTGGTGACCTCAAGTATTTCAACTGGTCCAGTTTACAGCCCTACTGATGCTGTGTAAGTAAAAAAATTATTTTTGTTCATTGTAGAATGTACATTTCTTCTAATCCTAGAATAGTGAGTGTTTTTTTTTCCGTTTGATAAAGGATTTGTCACCTCATTTTGAAGCTTATCTAAAAAGATGTGAAATAGACATTATCATCATTTAAAATACAATTATTTGAAATCTTCCTCTTGTTTTAAAAATTCCTATCTAACTCAATGTTTTTTAAACATTGTTGAGTAAATTCTTTTGAAACAACTAAACATTTTTATCTATCATTAAAAAATTCCATTTACTTGTAGAATACAAACAGATAAGAAATAAATATTGAAAATACAGCAACAAAAAATTGTGGTATTGAAATCAAAATAAAATGTTATATTTTACTACCCAAACAGTAAGGGTAAACATCCTTACAAATATTTATTTCAACTTTGTTAAGTTATGCTCAATGCAGGTCCTTTTAAATTAACTTTCATTGCTTTATTTGTTCAATGTTTATTGTTAATTATTAAAATACTTACTTTTTACTCTTAGGTTAGGTTTTACTCTTAGTACCCTATAGTAACATTTTGTCATGGGGAATGTAGTTTCTGGCATATCAAAAAAATAATAGTTTGCAAGTTCATTGCTTTACTCAGCATTTCAAGATTGTTTAGTCATCACTAGGGGACGGATTTTATTGAAATGTTATTTTTTTACCTTTTCACTTTAGAACAATGCCTTTTAGTTTAGACATTAATTTAATGTTATGACAAAAGGAAATATCCCATTTCTATAAGACTTTTTAATATATTTCAACAATTTTGACTAATAAATCATTTTTTTCCATTGTTTTTAAAGGATTTTTCGCCAAATTCATGAACTTTAATTGTCTCCTAAGGATTTGTTTAAAAAACACATCCAAATATTCATGTAAAATGCATCTCGCAACATATGCCAAGATTTTTGAATCTATATCATTAAATAACTCCTAAACAAAGTGTTCTAGGGCCTTAAAAACTAAAATTTTGAGGCCAGTGGCCTCAAAGAAGCGTTCCTCACACCATAATCTGTATACGATGAGATCTTCTTGACCATTCTATTACGTTTTTACTGGTTCAATGCTTCTCGATTCTACCCCACTTGTTCAGAGCCAGTAGAATATGTAACTGTGTGTGAAATTACAATTACTTGATATTCTGTGCAATTGAATTGCACGGGTGTACCGCTTTGCTCAATAATAAAATTAAATAAGAATAGTTTGTATTTATAAGGGTGTATTTTACTGTTATTGATTACAAGGTGACATCTAGAACAAGTGACGGAGGATAAGAGGGTCTTGAAGAAAAATATGTACTTTAGGCTTAATATGGAAATGAAAAAATTAGTAAGAGGGTGGGGTATAGCATGTGAGAGTTCTTGCATGAGTATGCTAGTATCATTTTAATGGTACTTGCTTCAAATAATATTTACGTCATGCAGCAAATGTTCTCCACAGAATTTCTGAGTAGCCTGTTTGTTTTCTTCACTAAGAAATTGTAATGTTAGCCATTGTAAGTATGTAATCTAAGGTTCCTGTGATGCCTATTAGTGCAATTGTTGGTTCGGCTGAATTTGTGAGAACTAAAGACAGAGATTTCCTTGTACTGAACAGTCAAAACCAAAAATTTGCAAACTGAGTTCAC
>JAHLJT010008756.1:141745923-141796195 GCA_031308135.1 Acheta domesticus
AAATGGTATTAAAGAAAAATTATTGGCAATGGAAATGTATTATTGGGGAATATCGACAAGTTTTTAAAAAAGGGACAAAATTAGAAATGGAAATTATCAGAAAAAATGTGAGTGTATCACATTCCATTGTAGAATATTAATAAAAAAGAACTAACCTTGTTTGCTCATATAACAAGAATGCAAGATAGAGGATTATCAAAATTAGCTCAATATTTTATTGGAACCATTTGGAAAAGATAAAGGAGGAAGACCACCTGTATCATGGAAAAGAAAAATTATAAAAGATATTGAAGGGGAAAGAAATAAACAAATATGATTGTTACAACAAAGAAGAATGGAAAAAATAATTTATTAAACTGTTCAAAATGGTATTTTGAATTGTTTTATTATTATTGTGAGGGTTGCGAAACTTTGGTAATGTACTAACATTTCAAAAATCGGAAATTATATAAAACATGGTCATCGATATGGTACCCCTTGTAGGGAAGCAACATCGTTGTCGATTCGTTTTCAAAACATTGATGTTTCTCTAAAAATATTGATGTTTTAAACATCAAAACATCTTCATTGAAGAGACTATTTTCATCGCCGAGATGATCATGAGGCCCAGATCTTTCCTTCGTCATTCCTCGCATTTCGCACATCGGGAGGCGGATTTTGACTTCGTTTTCAGTTAAATTTTAATTATAAAATTCGATGCACGACATCGTCAAATTAAATTTTGTTGCTTTCGAATTTAATGTTAGAGGTCACCAAACATACTATAAAACATCGATGTTCAAATATATCAATTTTTTTGTGGGATGGGTGATTATTAAATAATAATCGATTAATATGTAATCAGTTATTCTTTCTGAGATTAATATGAATCGATTCATAGTTTCGATTAGTTGATTAATTTTGAACTATCGATACATTTTTCGCAAGTTTTAAATAATGCATAATATCGTTAATTTTTAATTTGTAAATTAAATAATCATTTAGTAACTTAACTTATTTAAAAAAAGAAGATTTTCGAATTTGTGAGTCAATAAGTGGTTCCAAAAATTTGCGGTGTAATCGCAAATTGTCAATTTTCATTACACATTTTGCTAGCAACTTCCTTTGGCTTCATTTCTTCAAAATGTTTCCACACATCGCTGTTGACTTCTGGCATTTTTTTTAGATGCACGGCACGATTTAATTATTAATATTTGTTTATACTGTATTTAAATCATATTCACTCTACACAGTTTCGTCTTGAAAATTATTATTTAAAGTAAAATAAACGAGGTAAAAATCGGGGGGGGGAATCGAGGTGTACATTAATCGATGTAAAAATAATCGATTTGAATTTTTCGATTAGTGTAATAAAATTATCGATTGTTATAGCAATCGCGGTTAAATCGCCCATTGGTTATACTGCGATTTTTGTAGGAAGAGCTCTCAAGATAACTCAAATCCCATCTTCGCGATGGAATATGTCACGGCATTTCGTATCATTCAGTCGTTCCGCTAGATTTCGCACGATCGCGACCGTATGAAGCAGTGCTTGCGATCATGCGACTTCTACCGGCAAGACCGAGAAAAGACGCGAAATGCCGTATAGTGGTTAGGTATTTTGCACATGGGTGTTTTAATGTTGGGCTTGGATGTGTTATGGTGGCCGTCGCCGCCGCGCCGCGCCGGGCGGGGCGCCTCCGCGCGTGATGCAACCTCCTACGCGCGCACGTGCTGCGGGCGCGGCGCGGCGGCCAGCCGGAGCCGGTTGAGCCGGTTGGGCGCGGTTGAAGCCCCCTCGCTCGCTCGCTCGCTCGGCGCGGCGCGGACCTCCGCGATGGACCCAGATAACGCGCTCTCGCCGCCGCGCCGCTCCCCGCCACGGCCGCTCCGCGCCGGTGCGGGCCGGAATCTCCGGAATCGGCGAATCTCGCGGCTGCGGAGCACGCACGCACGCGCGCGCGCGCGCACGCGTGTCGGTGACGCGCCCCCCGTCCGGCTGTTCCGCTCGCCACAGGAACCCGCGGGCCGAAGAGATGCGTGAGCTATTGCGCCGATTGCACTCGACGAGCTTCAGGCACCGGTTTGCCTCACTATATTAGCGTGGATTTTATGCCACAAGTCCTTCAAACAGGATATATGAAGCATTTCTTGTAAATATCGCATCTTTTACACCTTCATCGTGGAATTTTTGGTAGGTTATCGTTGAAAATTGTCACTCTATGCTACTTTCAAAATGTTTCTCAGCACTTCTCGCTCTTCATTGAACATGGTGGCCAGCGTGTGGCCTGGCTTTTCAAACGAAGTGCCTGTGTTGTGGTCACGTGGTTCGTGACGCAAACGGGTGCTGCGCAGAACAAGCAAAAATCGGTGCGCAGAGCAGCTCGCCCATATCTCTCCACCACGACGGAAACCACGGGGAGTTTTTGCGCCGCGTAGCGTACGGCAATCGATTGCGATCTCGACCCTCCGCGCGTGCGCAGAAGCATGAAAGTGATGCGATACTCCAACTGCGCATGCGCACAAGATCGATAATGCCGTCGATGGCTGTAACGCTTCTCTGTGGGGAAAACTCCTTCATGAGAAGGGAAGACGTGAGCATGTTCTGTTCTTTTGACCGGGTGGGAATTAGTAACTCTGGGGCTCCCAGAACAGAATGCCATGTTGGGCCCTCTCATTTGCTAATAAACATTAGCTATAACAGACTGTTTGATTAACAATTGTTTTACAGATAAAACATATTTTACATTTCCTCAGGCCCCTAAACGATTCCTTATTTTGCTTGCAGGTAAATCCGGCCATGCTTTTAACAGAAACATGTACACACCTTCCACAATGACCGTTTACGTTCACGTAACATAGCCTCCGATTGATATCGATACAAGAAATACTCAGTAAACATGTTATATTTACAAACGAATAACATTGAGTTAAATGGACGCGATCATGCTTGGTGGATAATGATTTCCTTTACCATCATCGCCACGGATGATTCTACTAATCGTTTGTGAACAGTTACGGTGATGAATGGCATGTTATATTCTTACTAACTGCATTAGTTTGTGTCTCACGTATTCTTTCTATCTTGTTACGGTTCACCGAAGTGTGTTGCCCTCTGATCACGTGAACGTGAACATGAAAGATTGCAGCTTGGAACTTTCAGGTTCGCTGATGCGAATTGTTATACAGCGTTGGCGCTACCGTTTTGGTCTCGTTTAGAGGGGGAGGGGTAGCGGCTGGAGCCACGAGATTGGCAGCGCCTTCCCTCCTCTGGAGACAAATACTTTCCGAAGAAGGGGGTTGTTAATGACGTAAAAAATACGGGACACTGCTGTGGAAAAAATAACCTGCCCGAGTGGTTGATTACGAACGACTCGGTTTTATACAAAGACTGAACGTTTACGCGAACTAGGATATCTGCAGCCCTCTGAACAACGCCGCATCGACGTTGATGAACAATAATTATTGTGTTTGAGAATTGATTGTGTCTTTAACGCCTCACCGTAACCAATACATTAAACGTATTAATCATAATTCAAACATACGTAGAGAAAACTCTTCCTTTAATAGGAATGGTCACTTTAAAGCGAATTATTTTACAAAAGCAGGACTTATTTAGTCACTAGTAAGGAAGAAAATACTAATAAGAATTAGACAATTTTCTTATCTGACATTACATAACGTTTGCTGTACTATCTAGGCAAATTGCTAATCAACGAATTTAATACATAGTTCATGAGTCAAGTTAAAAATAGCCTGATGTATTAATATCATTTTGCTGATCCCACCGTCTGCGTCTGGAAGAACTCACGTCGTGGTTTCATCAGAGACAGAAATCTGGCGATCTGTTATGAGGTTTTTAAAGCGGCATTGTCTGAATGTAATTTTGGAACATATCTAAAACGTTTGCCGTGAAAGTTCAATGTTAACTGTTTCCAGTAAAAGAAGCAGAAAAGGTACCGTACCCTTTACCTAGTTGCCCCACAACGGAACCATTTTTTCGAACATTTTTATGAAGGTTTTTGCTCTCCTGTGATAATTCGATTAATGAATAATTAATAAAACATAATCAAATGTAGAATTTTTTGTTAAACATATCTGCAACAGCAATATTACAATAACGAAACAGAAACATCGTTTTTATTGAAATATTCTGTAAATAATGTGTCCAACTTTTTCTGTTGAATACATGAATTTTGAGAAAAAAAAATTACTGATACGTTATTGCTTGTCATCGTGGTTACGAGAGAAATATGAAAACAGCTGAATGTCGCTACCTGTTAGGAGGGTATTAGGAAAGGGAATTATGGGAGGGAAATATGAAATGAAAAACCGAGTCAAGTTAACATCTAGTTAATTAGTAAAAATTAATAATTAAAACTAAGGAAAAAATAAAATTTTGTACTGTACCACAGGGTGTTAACTTATTCTAATGGTCGAGCGGCGACAAAAAAATCCTAGAGCCGAGAGGAAGTTCTATTGTAGTATCATTGGTTTATATTGAAACTAAAGTATTTTATGCTTAAGAAGCATTCTAGTTTTGTTGTTATAGTAACGACTGCCATTCTGATATATAAGATCGGGTACGCTTAATATAATTACTCAAGTTGTAGGCATCCGTTGCAAATGCTACGAGCAAGCCCATTCTGTTGCAGAAACACAATTGAAGCAGATTTGAAGCCTAAGGTTGGTACGCAACGAATTCATCCGAGTAGTGGCGTGCTCGTCAGCGCACGCGCTATCTCCTTTCCTCTTCGCAGGCGATAACTCTGTCCAGATCGGGAGGCCTTATTCCGGTTATTGTTGGGCGACGGTGGATGAACGACCGATTAAGAGAGCACGTATCGGTGCGTATTCCCCAAATGAGGCTGGCCATTCGGTAGGTTCTGGATCGAACGCTACCACCGGCTGGACTTTCGACAATCGGCATTGTCTGCAACTGTGATTCAAGCCATCGGCTGTGAGACCCACAGGAGAGACGAAGATGACACTTCTTGATCCTTCAATCGATGTTTCCGAGAGCGTCGACTGCCAAGGAAGTGAAAGAAGGTTCCCACCTCTTTCGCTCTATACCTTTACGTCACAAACAACAGTCATTTACGGATTTCTTATCAGTTTGTGTATCTTTATTCAACCCCTTACGCGTTGTACTATTTTATAAGGTCATTTACTGACTTTCCACACATTTTTGTAAAACTTTCTTTTAACCACCATAAATGTTTATTAAAACTTTAATTTGCTGGTGCTAGAATATAATTTTGAATGTTTCAGGTTTGTCTGCATACAAAAATGATGCAGACGTTTTGAAATATAATGGAATGTATTTTTTTCAGAACTATCTAAACGTTAAGTAAACCTCCGATTTTAGAATACTTCTTACAAGACATTTAAAGAAAAATATCTGGAGCCATTTTTCAGAAAAGTTTGAAAATGTCTCAGGGGCTTCATGAAAAATACTCCCAAAATGTAAAGAATTCTTTTCAAAATCACAGGGCTTTACATCGAGCCTGATCGATCAGGGAATATTCTTTTTGAAAAAAAAATCCTGCCAATAGTATGGGCGTTTTTCAGACGGACGGATGTTTTGAAAAAAAAACAACACTTTTTTCATTATCAGGGGTCCCCAAAACGTGGATTTCCGTTAAAAACTCGAAATCGATTTCGTCTAGAATCGTCTTGTAGTTCTCATCTGAGTATGTTCTTGAGAAGTTGAGTAAAACAGTGTTCGGTGAAACAATTGCTTCACGCTGCATGTCTAAAAGCGTAAATATATTTAACAGTCTGTATTGTTGCAATCCGTTTAAGCGTATGTAAAAGGAAAGTGACAAGAAAAAGTGTAAGAAATGTATTAATTTAGGAAGTGGATGGTTCCGTATGCCATCAGTATAGGTTTAATATTTCGAAAACAGCCGACGTTTTCTTGAAGCAGAGACAGAAAGTGCAGATACAAAATTAACCTTTGAAGAGGGAGAAGTCACCTCAGGAACTGAAGACGAGGCGGCAATCAATCGTTTAAATGCATTGTCAACTCCTCTGGAAATGTGAAACGAATCTACATCTGTTTTCGAGAAGCAGGAAAGTATAGAAATAAGAACTGTACTTTGTTGCGTCGTAAGAAATATTTTCAACTAGTAGCTCAATGGCATTTCTTCCCTACGAGTCACAGCAAGGGCCCCTGTGACAGAGTAGGTGGAACAATTGAAAAGCTCGCTGCGTACGCAAACATCCATGAATTCAAATCACGAAATCCAAAGAAGCCTTCGAATGGGCGTAGACTAACGTTTCAGAAATTGTGTTGGCAACAAGACGAAGCCAACATGTTAGACACCAACAGCTTTATAAAGCTAACTAGTACGCTAAAGTAGCATGTAGTATGGCGCCCTTAGTTGCGGTTACGTAATTATCATACCGCAATTTCTGGCCATTTTAACGCACCTCATTCATCATTTGTAAAACTCACAGGCAAATAGTTAAATATAAAGACTGAAAACTAGTTCTTTTAAAGCTAATATTCCAACAGAAATTAAAACTGCGTTTCATACTGCTTTAACTCCTCCCAACGATGAGAAGGATTTTTCAAAATTTCCAACCGACGACCTGCGTTGTATTTTAACTGGTATCGCCTGAGGCTATAGTGCAAGTTTTGTAACTCTGCCTCTCAAGCCTCTACGGCCACGATGGAATGATCACACGGTCATTTCGCGTCTTTCTCGGTCCTGCCGCTGGTAGTCGCATGATCGAAAGCACTGCTTGATACGGGTCGCGATGATGCGATATCTAGCGATATGACTGAGAAAGACGTGAAATACCGTGACATATTCCATCGTGAAGACGGGCCTTGAGAGGCAAAGTTAGAAAAATCGCTATATAGCAAAATTCGAATTTACATATTCGAAAATGCAAAATTACCCTAAACGTGACTCATTTTTTGGTGTACATAGGCCTTTTTTGAAGAACTGAATATTACTTGATCGTCCTTACTTCGTAAGAAGAGAAAGCATTGTAATCGTGCTGCGGAAAACGGCGAAATTTCGACAGAAAATCTCTTAAAGCCAGACCCGGGTAAGGAAACATAGCATAAATTTTATTCCTACATGTAGTAAATTACGTGTGTCTGTCCGACTGTATGATCCTCGCTAGAGCCTAAAAACCATTCAAACGATTTTCCCTGAAATTGACATTCTCCTACCGATGGAACGGAGGTTTTGATTGCTGCTGCTGTTGTGGCACCACTAGTTCCTATCTATCTCAACATTTTGTTTTAGTGATATGAAAGATAACGCTTAACTAGTGAGAACTTGAAACCACAGGCCGAGTGGGAGTTAAAGTCCGTGATCGTGTCTCTTGGTGAAGTTTTGTGTCAAGATTTAACGTCTCTTGATATTCTGTGCGACTATTTTGATAATTACCGAAAACCTTTTCCGTCTCAGTAAATATAATCTTACGAATGTTACAATTCGTGCACTTTTGTTTCATAAAAAACGAGGACGAACTTCGTAAGCATCGCGTCGAAAACTGTCGGAGCGACGTCGCGTCGTGAACGGCCGCGCATCCAGAACGGACCGGCGCGATCCCGCCGCGGCGAGGGGAAAATTTTCTGGAGCGGCGGAGCGCGATTGTCAACTTTCACGGCCCCCGCCGCGCCGGCGGCCTCGCGCGCGCGCTGCGCCGCGGAATGCGCGATTGTTTCCGGCGGCGGCCGCAGCCCCGGCCGCCAGGCGCCGCCCGCGCCGCCCGCGCCGCGCCGGTTCCAACCGCTCGCTTCCGGCGGCGGCGGCGGCGGCGGCAGCGGACTTCGCCTGGCGCGCCCTCGCGCGGCGCAAGCGGGCCGACCCCGCCCCGCCCCACGCCCCCACGCCCCCGGCGCTCCTGCTCGCCTCTGGCACTGGCGGAGAATAGGGGATGGTAATTAGTCGCTTCACATACAGCTGCAGATTCTACACGCTCTGAACAGGTGCGGTAAAATCGAGAAGCGTCTAACCACCAAAAATGTAATAGAATAGTCTAGACAATAATATGTGTGTAATAGTGTGTAGTATAATATAGTGTAATATACAAGTGTAATAATATCATTCTGTAGATTACGGTGTGAAGGTCGTTTCACTGAGGCCTTTGGCCTCAGCATTTCAGTTTTTAAGGCCCTAGAACGCCTCATTTAGGAGTTATTTAACGATATAGATTAAAAAAAAAATCGTGACGTGCGTTGCGGGTTGCGTTTTACATGAATTTTTAAACAAATCCTTCATATTTGTTTTTTGTTCATCTCCGTGAATTTATCTTTCTTTACAGACCTATTTGTAAAGATTGGTTGGGTGCGAGAGCCGCAAAGGAAAGATATACTACTGAAATAACACGGGAGACGATGTAATAAATGTGTTTAATTTATAACATAAAATCGTCCGTAACGAGCGGCTGGATCCGCCCCTGGCCTCTGCAGCTGCCTTTCGAGGCCCGTCTTCACGACGGAATATCTTACGGCAGTTCGCATCTTTTTCGGTCGTACCGCTAGGTGTCGCATGATGAAGCCGTGCTCGATACGGTCACGACCGAGGAAGACGCGAAATCCCGTGAGATATTCCATCGTGAAGACGGGCCTTGAGAGGCAGCTATGGAAAATTCGCAGTATAGACAACCGGGAGAGGTGGCTCAGGGCATCAACTGATGTCACTGCTTTGTCTCAGGCGGGAGGGCCTAGCGTTCCACTGCCCACCCTGGCACTACATACAGAGCTAGGTCCAATTCAGCCGCTGACTGGAGGAGAGTTCTAGCGACTGCCTGCTCTGATCGGTGGTTTTCCGTGGTTTCTCCTTGGTCTCTCTACGAGTATTCTGAGGGAGTATACCGGTGTTGTGGTATACGAGTATTCCGGGAGACCAGTCGGGAGCTGAGAGCTTCACCCGCATGGGGCGGTGCCCGCTGGTAGAAGATGCCTGGTTGGTGCAAACCCCGCACGCCGGCGGGTAGGTCGGCGCCGGAACTCACCTTCCAGTGGGAGGAAGAGCACCACCCTCCCGAGGAAAATACATCCACTACACTTACAGGGACTAATGACCTTAAGATTTGACGCGCCAGGAATCACTAATTAATCAATGACAATGAATTGTTCTGAGTGTTTGAGAGAATTCATGCATAGCAAAGAGAGGAAACTTGTTCCTTGCAGCTGCGGGGATTGAGAGCGAGTGCAGCGCCGCCACGATCACCTAGCGGCACTAGGCGGAAGATGGAGAGACAGTTTTGTGTTGTGCAAACGTTTGTAGTCGTGAAGATCTGTCGGAAGTGGAAGCCCGGGGACACATATTATTGGTCAGGAGACGCCGTTGGTAAATTCATCATTTAATTGATGCTGTACATCACGAGGTTGTTGAGGCATTTAGAAGAAATGATGCGCGGAACACACTCGTTTTAGCTCATCAGACCAATTGACCTTGTGTTTTAAAACTACACTTCCATTCGGCATTAAAATAATTTACATTTCCGACTTTCACTAGGTGGCCAGCTTATAAAAATTATGTTATTTTTCCTAATTAAATATTCATTTGATTTCACTTTCATTCGCTAGATTAGATGTCTATGGAAAACTCACGATTGAATTTTAAAATATTTATAATTATTTTTAAATGCAATCGTGATTTATACTTATTTCATGAATAATACATTATTCAAAAAATTGCACCGAAAGCTGAAATTAAGCATTAGAGCGAACTGTTTTGTGCTCAAACAAGTATAAAACCAGTATTTGTTGAAATTTGAAAGGTAAGTATCGATTTATTGATAATTTTGAAATAAATAAATCCCCCGATATGAATTAAATGGATGTTAAAATAATTTGCAACGAAATCTCGAGATACTAACATTTGTGTTTTATGGGCCCACAAAACGTTGAAGGTTACTACCGGTTACAACGAGGTACTGTAAGAAAATTAACACTATCTTCATTACTAGTGTTCTAATTCAACTAATTAGCGCGAAATTGCGCACTCTAGATGAACGTTAGGTATTCGTCGCTCGGCCCGTAGAAGCTTCAAAATGGGGCGAGCGAGAGGACATCCTCGAGTAGTCTCTTCTGCACGTGATGAATAGATGTAATGACGAGACTGCGGTCACTTAGACGGATACAAATCGAATCCGAAACAGTGTGAGTGAAATGCAAACTTTTGCCTTACCCTACATTTGAAGCGTCGTCGTTCGTTGTGGTCGCGTTCGTTGCTTACAATGTCTTTGTTGTCTGTGGATGTCGCACACTCTGTACGATTAAGAGAGTGCACGAGAAGTGGCGTGTAGCTATATAGCTAGGTGGAATTTAACCGCTGTTTGGAGTAGAATTGTAGCGGCCGGCTGCTCTGATCGGTAGTTTTCCGTGGTTGCTCCGATCAACACCAGGGGAATTCCGGAGCAGTACCCTAACAAACGGGCCACGGACCACGCTTAATCTTATCTTCCTCTTCCTTGTCTTATCCTCACCCCTCACACAACACACACACATACACACACTAACACTACCACACATGTCGGGAGACTGGTCGGGAGCTTCTAGCTTGACTCGGCTGGGGCGGTGCCCCGCTGCAGGGAGGTACCTGGTTGAGGAAAATGTAGTTTGGTGCCGTATCTCACCATCCTGCTGGAGAAGATCACCGCCATCCCCCGTGATAAAAACATGCGCTACACTTACAGGACCAATGACCATAACGGTTGACGTGCCCGGAATCGCTAATCAATCAGAGAATCAACCGAGTTGCGGCCTCGCGAACCAGAGGACATGGGGAAGAGCTGACGTGGATTGATCCACAAATGGAACTATGGACTGTGGCGGACGCAGGGCAATAGAATTTACCACTACCATTACTTCATTTAGCGAACAAATTATTTTCCTTTTCTCATCCAATCCCAGGAGAATGTCCTTCTCATTTCAACAGTCTCGTGTCAGTCCACATTAGCTTTGTACGGATGGAAGTAAACTGGCATTTACAATCATACCTTTTTCACATGCAGTATTTCCATATATCTACATTACTCATATCCGATGCACACAGAAATTGAAAGAAAACTCTGCAGCCTCCAGCTGTGTAAGTGGTGTCTGTGACAGGAACTCGGAAAAATCAAAAGCCGATCAAACAGTTTTGATTTTTTCAAAAGCCAAAGTATAAAAGGCCTAAGAGAAAAGTACGACCTGACTTCGTGTGGTACTAGGTGGTGTTTCAATAGTTTTCCCAGACACCTTCACTCTGACCTTGGGGTGGCACAGGCAGTCACGTTGCTGCGTTGGTGTGCCCTTTCCAAGTTGTTGAGACGCGTTGAAGTCGAAACAGAAACTGGAAACGATGACGTAGGCGTAAAGCCAAAGGATATGTTTGGCTTTTGCGTAACCTGGTCTCGAGCGTATGCCCTCAGCCGGAACGCTGCATCGTGGCGCGAGTGCTACCCAAGGACAGAGTGTGAGGATTTTGGAATATTATTGAGACATCTAGGGCTCCCACGAATACAGAACGTCCACATGACTTTTACGAACTGTTTTTGAACAATAGATTCCATTCAGGAATAGTATATTCTTCAACGAGCGTAGATTGATAGCTATTATTCACGAGTTGATTTTTACGACACGAGTGACGTAGGAGCGAGTGTCGGAGTTTTGTATGAGTGAATAATAGCCATTCTACGCGAGTAGAAGGCTACTCTACGACTTTCAAATTGATATTTTAAAAATATTAGATGGGCGCCTTAACCTAACAGAACGGCTACAGAACACGTTATGTTCTCTGACCCTAACAAACACCAACTCGCATACTGTTTCGTGGTTCACCTGTCTTACGACAGTTGCAATCTGCCGCGTCAGAGCACGCAGCGCCTCTGTAGGCGAATGCGAGAACCCTCTGCCGTGTATAATGAACTATGACGAATCTGATTGAGAGATGCGAGATTTATATACACGAGAATAATATTCTCGCACGGCTTGTGGAATCGGTATCATTACTGCATCCGATAACGTGCATTACATACATTCTGTGTATACATTCTGGAGGAGTCGTAGACAAGAATATCTTCAATATTGTAGTTGTGGAATGACGTCGAAAATAGTTGCCAGTTTGGAGTTTTCAAAAATTCAGAGATTTCAACGAAAATGAGACCTGCGCTATATTTAGACGTCCGTTACATCATCCGAGGAAATAACATTTTGAAAATGTACGTCAATATAGATTTTTGAATATGAATTTTGGAGAAGGTCCTCTTTGTTTACGTGCTACAGAGTGACAGACTATTGTGCCCAGAAGGTCGGACGGACGGACGGACGGACGGACGGACGGACGGACGGACGGGCGGGCGGGCGGACGGAACATTTTGCCGTCAATTGATTTTTTCGGCATTTAGGATTCACAAAACCTGGGTTCTGAATACATAATGCGACGAAGTAATTTGCTATCTATAGGAACAAGTTTATCCATTTTCTCGATTCCGGAGCGAAAAATCGCCGATTTCTGCCGCAGCATCATGGCACTCTGGCATCGTAAGAACGTAGTAAGGCAAGGAAGTAAAAATGTCTGCTGCCTATTTTTGAGAAGATTTCGAAAATGTCTATATAGCCTCAAAATAACTCATTTCACAATTTTAAGATCGGGAAATCGATGCGAATGCAATTTGGTGAAAATCCTGTATGCGGATAAGGTGCTTGTGCTGTTTATTGTCAGATCGGCGTTTTCAGAAAAAAATAGTTTTGGGGATCAAGGACCCTCCCTTCACTACGTATTCGAGAAAGTAATTTGCTACACATACTAGCCACAAAACTCAACTTTTCTCTCACTGGAACTCGCGAAATGTTTTTCCTGTAAAAAAAATAAGCACTTTTGTATATAACTTGTAATATAACTTTCTCTTACTGCTTATAAGATATGAGAAAGTAAAAAAAACAATCATCCTGCATTAATTGTGTCATATATTGATTTAGCAGTGTCCATCGCCTTCGGCAGATAATGCTGCTGAAAGTGCTCGAAACGTTCGATAATTTCCTTTATCAAGGTGTCGCGGCGTTTTTTTTTCTGAATCTTATCTGTCCACATCTGGAGCGAAGTTTGCACTCATGATGTTGATCAGACATTTTAAAAATGTTTTTCCTGAACAACTTCTACTATAAACTCCGTTTTAAACGTAGTGGCACTCCAAGAACAGAGATGGACGGGGACGGGGGACACTGTCGTCCATTAGGGAGTTTCGTTGCGAGTTACATTTTTGGTATTGGAGCTCCCGATTGGATGGCAATGTCCCCCTCTCCTTCTAGCTCGTGTCTTCAAGTGCCACTTTGTTTAAATCGCAATTCTTCTGAGAATTGTAATGTTTACTCAACGAAATCAGTCATAAGATTTGGATGACATCGCCAAAAATTATCAATAAAATGTTTTTAAAATGCCCTAAAAGCGAAGAAAAATGATGTAAAAAATGTGATCAAAACCAGTTCGGATGAACAACTCAAGCTGTTGGATACGTTACTGAAGTAATCGAGGCTTCTATTAAAGTGAACTCAGCTTTGAAACTTTTGGTTTGAACTGTTCTTCACCAGAATATCTCTGTCTTTAGTTGTACCGAAATTGGCTGAATCTACAATGAGGCTGATAGGCGACCCAGGAACCTTAGATTACACTCTCACAACCGCTGACATTTCAATTTCTGAGCGAAGAAATCGAATAGGTTACTCAGAAATTTTGTGGAGAGCATGTGTTGCATATCGTAAATAGTATTTGAAGTAAGAACTATTAAAATGATATTAAAATCTATGAAATCAGTGAAAAGATAAAAAAATCGAAGAAAAATGCAAAAAATGACTTATAAAAATGGGTGATTTCTTTTTGTCACAACATAAAATTAATTTCCATTCTAAACTGCATTTTTGTGAGAAGAAAATTACACATTTCATTAAATGCCGCTCCCTAGTCATCAGTGTATGCGTCTTACACTATAGCATAAATGTGAGTAGATTAGTCAAGGGATTTGAAGGAACTGCAGGGAGGGACTTCGAAAAAATAGCACTCAGATAGGTAATGACGCCGAGTTGTGATTTCGTTAAGGACCTTTCTCCTATCTTTAGCACCTCGCCGCGCCCTTGGCCTTTGGTCGCGGTACCCCCCCCCCCCCAGTCGGATTTTCTGCGCGATTGATTCTCGCCAGCGTCTGCAGAGGTTACGAGGTCGCAACAGAACGTTGTACGTCACTGACTAGAATTACTTGTGCATTTTCGACTTCATGATGAAATTTTATCTCGATAGGAACCATTTCAATAACAAACATGTTTTACGAAAGAGATAAAGATTTCATTCTTATTCGTGATGTTGAAGCAAGATTAATTTAGATGTGTCTTTTAGTCCTTGTGTGAGATAATAATTACATTAATCATATTTATTCAGGTACTAAAACAGGATGAGACTAAAGAATTGGTTGCATTGGGAGAAAATTCTGGATTTCAGGAACTTCATATCTCCTCCCAAAGCATTTCTACCTTTTTTCATTTTACTCTCATACTTTCTATATTTTTATATTCAGTTTTCGAAAAATACCACGTTTCTTCTTCTTCTTCCTTTGCGTTTTTCCTTTCAGTTTAAATTTCATAAGTCGGTTTGAAGTAGGAAAAGAAATTATTTCTTACTTTTTGCTTTGTCGTTTGTTTAATTATAATTAAGAAAAAAATATCAACAAATTAACATCTAACGCGAACGATGTTCTTCTGTTTGTATGTATTTTGCTTTCTCGTATATGTACGTTTATACGAAGTAATATGCGTGGTATAGAGAAAGTTATGTAAAGATGGGAGAAATCGATTTCAACGGAAATACGCGTTTTGGTGGGGTCCCCTGAAAACGAATAGATGTTTTTTGGGAGGAGGGGGTGATTACTTTTCTCCAAAAGGTCCGTTCGTCCGCACGTGAACAAAACTAGCTCCTAACCTATGGAAATTACGGAAATGTAATCCCCAAAATTTAGAACACTAATGTATAATAAAACGTAAGTAATTCATGTAAATGAATTAAAACTAAGTTTAATAAAGTCCATTACTTACATAATTTAATGCGTAGTGTCCGTGTCAGTTTTATTCATGTCCGCACACATGGTTCTGGCTTTGATTTCCAGTGTGCACTTAACGATTTGTATTAGTTATGCATTGAGACAATTGACATTAATAAAATTCATACAAAACAAAAAAAAAAGAACTTTGTTTCGAAAATATAGTGATCGCACTCCAGCACTTTGCAACAAGCTCTTTTGTTTGGTCACGTTTTACACAAATAAAATTGTTTAATTTCGAAAATGCCTCTACCGCAGTATAGGCCTATTTTGTAATAATGAAAGATAGTCCACACATCCTCGAATTCACAACTCTCAGACCACGACTCGGGGTTTGTAATTCTCAGGATTCCTTCTCATTGTTGGGAGATGTTGTAGCTGTTCGAAATGCAGTTTTAATTGTTGAATTTGTTTTGATATATTAGCTTTAAAAGAATTGGTTGTCGCGCCTAATGTTCCACAATGAGTTTTTGTAATGAGTTTTACAAGTGGTGACTGAGAAGTGATGATAATTACAGAAATTAAGGTATAATAAATATTACGTACGGTAACCATTACTAAGTGCGAGAGAGAGCGTGCTGTTGTAGTACCACTATTTTTTTTATGGCATAGAGTAAAGAAATCATATGAAAGTGACGTAGACCGATTTGGATTGAATTTCCTGAATTTATGTGAATATAAAAAGTTTAAATTTTGTTCGGCATGTTCCTATAACTACAAAATTGATGACATAGTTTTTTCCGAATGTGTCCAATTTTTGCGTATTTTGCGTAAAATAAAAGCAATTTAAAAACCATTTTTTCTCAAAAACCGCTCGAAACTTTTACATTATTTTTATCGGGTATATCGGGTAAGAACGATTACAAAATTTGCTCAAGTCCGATTTGCATTTAATTCTCCAAATTTTCGAAAATTGCAAAAGTTTCAATTAATGCGTGAAAGTAATTAGTACTGTTGTAGTACTACTAATTCTTAAATTATTGAGTTTGATGATTGCTTAATACATAATCCTATTTATCGTTTCTTTCTAGACATTGTAGTCGCGACATTAACTCAATGTTCAGCCTCTGTCGGTGTCAGTTGTTTGAAGATTCAATCGATTTCGTGCTTAGTTTCGTTGGAGAAATAAGATTCAGTTTCGACGAAAGAACTAGGCATGTTCCCGATTTGTATATTATACCGGCCGTATGTAGACTCTCAAAGTATGTTTTTTGAAGGATCATTAGCATATTTTTGGCAGATCTACAGACATTTGCGTGAAATATAATCATGGTAGCTGTGTATTTCACAGTCACGATTGAGTATTCTTACTCAGGAAATTCATTTATAGAACATGAGTATGAAAGAAAAATACGAAATGTTTGGCATTGATTAAGTGTAATAAAAAAATATTTTATCTTCCCTTCACGTGCAATGTTCACTCATTGTCTTCGTATATAAACATAAATTATTGGTTTTTATCTGGATGAGAGACCTTGTGATGGAGATAAGATTGTGGTCAGTCTATTGTGCGTACCTATTTCTTTTTTTAAATCTCCAGGAGACGCAATTGCATTTGTGCTCTCGTGTTGTGGAGTTGCAGCAGCAAACTCATTGACTGCAATCAGCGTGCCGAGCAGCACGTGCGGCCAGGGTCTCTGCTTTGGACCCCACGTGACGTGCGACATGAGTGGACGGGAAGTACAGAGAGGGACGAGACAGGACAGAGCGGGACGGGTCAGGGCAGAGCTGGAGAATGCGGGACAGAGCGGGACGAGACAGGACTGAGCGGCACGAGACATAGGACAGGACAGAGCGGGACGGGACATAGCAGGATAGGACAGAGCGGGATGGGATGAGGCGGAACAGAGTGAGACGGGACAGGACAGAGCAGGACGGGATTCAGCAGGACAGGACAAAGCGGGACGGAATGGGGCGGGACAGAGCGGGACGGGGCAGGACAGAGTGAGACGGTACGGGACAGAACAGAGTAGGACGGATCAGGACAGAGCAGGACAGGACAAGGCAGAGTGGGACTGGATGGGGCGGGACAGAGCGTGACGGGACGCGATGCGACGCGACGGCTTGGTTCCGGTGCGGTCTGGAATCGAACCGCGGGCCGGGCGCGGGGGCGGGCCGGGGGCGGGCTGGGGCGGCGACCGCGTGCGCGCCGCAGGAAGTGGATCGAGGCGGTGCAGCGCGGTGCGGACCGCGCGCCCTGACCCGTTTTCCACCGCAGCGGCGGCAGTGGGTTCGAACCGGCTCTCGAAGGTCGCTCGGGATTCTCTTCTTCCCCTTCCCCCCCCTCCCCCCACCACGCCCGCCGACGCCGGGCACTGACGCTTCGACGTACAACAAACGCGTGCGCCCGTGGAGGCCTTTTGATCTCTGCCAGAGAGCTATAAACGGACGCGCAAATCCATTTCGGCTTTCGACGTCAGAAATTACAGTGTGATAAAAATCTGGAAATATCGTGGGTGCTCGAGGGATTTTCCCTAGATGGTGATTTAAGTTTGCAAAAATATTTAACTTTCCGAACAATGGAGAAAAATGTCTGATTTGGAAGCCGTTAGTGCATGTAAAACCGGCAAATATTTAACCTGTGCTGATGAAATAAAATATATCATGTGGCACTAAAGTTGGTTTATTCAGTGTCACATAATACAACCACAAAATTCACCTCTTCATTACAGTCTCGAATTTCACTTCGACGAAATCCCACCCTCCCCTGAGATTCTGCTCTTGAAATGAACAGGATCACTCGCGTGCCAAGACTCGTTGTTGTCGTCACTGGCGGATCCATAGAGGGCTCCTCTAGGGCCTAGAGTTTCTGTTTGTTACCTTCCTTTATTTGGCAAATTTGATTTAAATATTATGTTAGAATTACGTAATTATTTAAAAATAAAATTGTATAGTATCATATATACATTACAAAAATAATATACAATGTAACAAAAATGTATATTATTTAACAAAAATCTACGATGGCCCCCTCCCAAATGATGGATCCGACTGTGATTGTTGTTGCTGCTGTTATTGTTGTTTTTGAAATGGTGCTAACTTGATATTTTTTCGTATCATCTCTTTTTTTAAATTTTTTGTGAAAGTTTTGAAAAGCATTGAAAAGCAAAATTAGTATTTGAAAATTTTCAAAGAATTTGATTTTACATAACTGGCTCACAAGAAAATAAAAAATTGCGAGGAACAGAACAATAAGCGTTCAAAAGAAAATTGAAGTACATTACTAATAGATTTTTTTCGCTAAAATGAAACGAATCGTGACGTACTGCCAGTGGTCATAACTAGCGGAATCCGTTCTCCCAAAAAACAAAGAATGTTTTGCCGTGCAGGGACACGTAGTTGATCTAATCAGAAAGATCTCTAATCAGAGCGAATCCCTGCGCTGCGCCCCCCCCTCCGCCTCACCCGCCGTTCTAAAAATACCGTCCACCCCCCCCCGCCTCCCACGGCACAGCCAATCCTTCCTTTCTTTCATCGGCGGAGTTCCAGGAATAAATCGCATTTGCGGTTGGCTTTAATGTCATTCCACCAGTGAAAAGTATATTCCATTTAAAGCAATTATTATTTATTTATAATTCCGTCGCTTGTTGAAAATTATTGTTGTTGTTGATGTTGTAATTCAATGGACAGAAGCAGCAATAATCGGTCTCTGACAGATCTGCCTTGCGTAACATGCAGATCTTTATATCTCTTCATAATATGAATGTTTCGAATAAAACAAAACAATATATTTTATATATCGAAGTTTTTGATATATCATTCTGAATTTTCGAAATGATGTGTGGTGGGTCCACTCTTAAACGCATCGTGGCGGTCAAGTGGTAGTGCTTTCCTCGCGGGCGCATCTGTTCTCTTTGTCGCAAGAGCACCTCGCCTGCGTTGTCTGCGCGCTTCGCCCACCTGCCGCGGAACATCGCGCGCCTCGGGCAGCGGTTTGGGCGCACTGTGCGCCCGCGCAGCGCCTCTCCCACCTGCGCCCCCCCCCCCCGCGCCGCGAAGGCGCCCGAGCGCCGCCGGAAAGCCCCGAAGCGCCCCGCTCGCGCCGAGGAGCGCCGCCGCCCGGGTGAGACTGGTTATCTCCGGTTCGCGCCGCCGCCACCGCCGCCGCCTTCTTCGTCGCCAGCGCTCCGCCAGCCGCGCAGTTGAGCTGAGGCACGTACCCTCCGCGGCCGCGTTCCGTCTACCGCTCGCTCCGCTCTGCTTCGCTCCGCTCCGCCCTGCGTGCGCCGACTGGGCGTTCGAGGGATCGATTCCGCCGCCGCCGCTTGTTGGGCGCCGAGCACCGCAGCCCCAGCAGCCCCTCCGCGGCCGGGCTGCTGGACACCGCGCACCTCTGGGGGCCTCCGCCAGCCGATCCGCCACCACGTTATGCGCAACTCCTGCCCGCAGCGGAGTCTCCTCAGCCAGTGAAGATTGGATACTGGAAGCGGAGTCTTGTTGCTTGAACCGACGTCGTCGTCGTCGATTGCTCTTCTCTGGCGTTTCGTCCGAATTCCCCTTCTCGACTGCGTTTGAGGTGGAAGAGGCGTTTAGGAATCGCCGAGGACCGTGGCGACTCACAGTTTTTCGATCCATTGTGTTTCCGTCATGGACATACGTTAGGGAGCTGTTCTCTCGTACGAGAGAGTGGAAGAAGTACGTGAACCGTTCCGCAAATCACCCAGACATGTGGCGTTGAAAGGCGACAAACACTTTGCAATTTGGAGGAGTCTGTCATCACCCAACGCACAAACGATTTTTGGTCCGAAGGAACTCAAGAGAAGCAGAAAAGAAGTGACGTTACCAAGTTTCTTTTTAACGGTGCTAGAACCAAAACCAGTTGCATTGGTTTTGAGCCTTTCATAAAAACATTTGGTGGAGTCTGTCACTCATAATACTTGCAATCAACAAAACTCTATTCATCGTATTATCATAAGTGTCTGTAGTAGATGGAATGTTAATTGTCGCTGTAAAAAGAAACCAGTATTTGCTATTATTATAACGTATCTTGATTGGAGGGAAGATATTGTAAGTGTAAACGTTCGACTGTAAAAGTCGCGGTGATTTCGGTGCACTCGTTTGCGAACGTTGGACGAACTCGTCGAGCAACGTGTAGAAGATCGCCGGTGAAGTCGGAAGCGTCTCGCCCTCCGAGCAGCACGATTGCCCGCGCCGCGACGCCGCCCGCCGCCCGCGCCCGCGCCCGGGGCCCCTATGCGCGGCAGGCCCTCGCGAGCTGCGCCGTGACGCTGGCCCGCCCGCCGCCCCCGCCTCGAATGCTTCGTCGCGCCCGCGCCGCCCGGGGCTGCTTCGCATGGCCGCTGGCGCGCCCCGCGCCCCGCCCCGCCCCTAACAGCGCCGCCGCGCCCCGCGCCGCGCCCCCTCGCCCCGCCTCCAAAGAAGAGGCTATCGCCACAACGCCGGCCTCACATAGCCGCCGCCACCGGGGATGCTCGCCGCCCTGGCGCTCTTGGTGATGACTTCCGGCCAGACGACGCCGCCCCCGCCCCCGCGGGGCCGCGGCCCGCCCCCCGCCCCGCCCGCCGCCCGCTACTGGGCCTTCCTGCTGCTCTTGGCCGTGCGCGGCGCCGCCCCCGCCCCCCGCGCCCCGCCCCGCCCCGCGCCCGCGCCCGTGCTCGTGGGCCTGCGCAAGGTGCTCGGCGGGCGCGTCTCCAGGCCCCGGCCGCGGCGCCCGCGCCCGCGCCAGCGCCAGATCGAGCTCGCACCCACGTAAGACTCTCCCACGCATCCGTCAGTAGAAAACAAACACACTCCGTGCTCAGCGCACAAAAAAGAAGGGTTTTTTTTAAAAACATTGTTTGTCATGTCTCTCATTGTAATATTCTTCCTATGTTTACTGAAAACAAACTCGATAAACTAATTTTCCACATGACAGGAGTATGCACAGAACCGATGATAAAATCTGAAATTCAACCGCATTATGCTGAAGGCCCTTCTAGTAGTTGGTGCCTCAATCGTTGCTCTTTCTTCCTATCAAAATCGAACTTAAATCTTTCACTTATGAATCCCGAAAAGTGTTTATATCTTAATTATATAATTCTGTCAATACAATGTTTCAAAATATTTCAGGTCATTTCTATCAGAAAAAGGGCAAAGATCTCATAAAGGAAGATTATTGAATGTTGTTTGCTCTACAGGCAATTTAGCTTCGTAAATGTAGTAGATGACTCACATCAGTGGGGGTACATAGTGCAGTGGAGACGTTCTCAGAACCAAAATTCATCTGAATAGATTTTACCAACAAATGAACAGTTTTAGATCTTTTTCAGATGTTCCACAAATCATAATTGAAGAAAGTTCTTGTTATTCTTTTTCAAGGTCATTAAAACATCAAAAATGCATATCCCTCCCACTTTTGCAGTATTATTCATGTCATTATTGTATTCATATTCAAGTATTCAGATAAATTTCCTTATAGAGGTGCACCCACTACTTTGCTGTGGGTGGGACAATAGGTTTAGTGTTCAGCCATCTTCATATTTTTTTAAAAAGAATTTCTCCCTTATGTTGAAAATAAATGTACTTTCATTTGTTAATTAATGTTTAATATTTATAACATTAACAATTGATACATTGAATGGCTTTCATTGGTATAAAAAAAGCTATATTTTTGAATTTGTATCTCTGGTTTCTGGGCGTCTGAAGCCCCATGAGGCTTCTCTTCCTTGGATGTGCTCTGCTCATGTAATCTTGCAAGTTAAACAGAAAATTAATGACATCTTTTGTCTATTCTAATAATAATCACATGAATGTTAAAATAATAATTATCAATGGCATATTCAAAATGTTTCATCGCTAGATTACAAGCTTGAGAAAATATTATCTGAATTTATGTTGTCACACATTCTACTTTTAAATGTTATCTCTTTCTAATATTTTATAAAAAACAACAACAAGATATGAGAACAAAAATAAATGTATTTCATTTGCACTATGGACTTTGTCAATTTTCAATTGTTCAAGGCTGTATGTTCTTTTATCAGAAACTTGTTGTTGCCTGCAGATGGAATGATACTGTAGTGCAGTTATTAAATTTGTATTCCTTTCTGTCACTTTTGAGTCACAAAAGCATCCCAGAGGCCAAAGGTTTCATTTGTGGCCATTGCGTGAACGGTGGGTGTGATGTTGCTGTTGCAGCAGTGCTCCTGGCCGCCCCAACGCCCCCCTGGCAGCCGCAGCAGCAGGGCTGCTACCCCCGAAGGAAGAGAGGGCATCTCTTCTTTCACTCCCCCCGGGTGCCAATGGAGGAGCCAACCCAGGAGTGACAGGCGCCGGCCTCGCAGGCGACGCAGCATCCAGCCTTCAGCCAGCCATTGGCCCCGTCTCCCCCGTGAGTTCACTTTGCGGTTTTATTCTTGTTGGTCCTGATTTTTTAAGGTTGCTTTTTAACTACAAAGGTCGTATAGCGAGATGTGTAACATTGGGGGTAATGGTTACACAATCCAAGCCCGGGGCGGGATTCAAATCCGCGACCCATCAGGCATGAGGCATCTCTTCACCCTGGGTGACCTAAGCTGTTCAGGCTGGCCCTGATTTTTTATTTGCTCATATTCTTTCCCTTTAATTGTTTTTGTATATTTTTATTATAAACACAAGTTTTAGATTTTTTTGATAAAGTTTCATAAAATATAATTTTTTTTGAGGGAAACCTTTTTAGTTATAATCTTTTAAAAATTTTGTAAAAATTGGTTTCTAGTTATAAATTTTCATTGTGTTCGAAATGGGTCTCAGAGATTGCAAGAACCAGGAAATAGAATAATAGTAATTTATATTGAAGGTTAAATAATATTTTATGTATGAGTGAAAACCATTACGATGACAATAGGAACTGAAGAGGTTAATTCTCATGAGTGAGTAATAGTCATTTACAACATTAAGACACTTTCTTACAATACAAGATTGGAGATTGGAGAAAACAGCACAAATTACTTTTTACAAAAACTTTTTAACTAGCTCTTAATGAATGCAACTTTAATAGCAAATTTGTATACTTCTATGTGCAGTTCCACTTTGACTTCATCAGAGTCACTAGCTGTGTGCACACACATTGTTAACCAGCCAGAAATCGGGATGAGCTGCACCACTGAAGTGATACTAATGCCTTGCCTCGCTGCTCTTTCAGATTTCTCCTGGGGACCCCCTTCCAAGGGAAGCCTCCGCTGCCCAAGCAGCTCGTTGGTTGGAAGCCCAGCGCTTCACCGCGCACCTCCGCACCTTCGGCTCCTTCTCAGGAGCAGACCTCCTCCGCCTCACGAGGGACGACCTGGTGCAGCTCTGCGGCCTGGCCGACGGCATTCGCTTGCACAACGCTCTTCATGCCAAGTAAGTTCAAGGCGTACGTTTGATTATTAAATTGAATTTATTTAGTGTCAAAAATGAAGGAAAAAGAAAAAGTATATGATGAATAGGAGGAATGTAATCTGTAAGTTTGCTTCTGCTCCAGAATTTGTACCCTTCTATTTTACTATACTACATAATTGAAAGGAACCAGTAAGCATGGCTGACAACATTTCAAAACTAGAAAGTTCCCCTCTAGTATTTAGATCAGCAAACAAACTACAGATTTGATTTTATTATATTTCTTACAAAGAACCCTCCCCTCCCCCTTCTGGCCTATATTTTTATATGTCCAATGTAATCCAGGATCCTTCAATCAGCTACATTGTTAAAACAAACACAAACACACACACACACACACACACACACACACACACACACACACACACACATACATACATACACACATACACAAACACATACACACACACACACACATACATACATACACACACATACAGACACAGACACAGACACATACAGACACAGACACACACACACAGTCACATACACATACACACACACAGTCACACACACACACACACACACACACACACACACACACACACCTATAATTTGTCTTTTAAATTTTCTTACAATTTCTCATTTCCCCCCTTTTTTCTTTGCAAATTGTTTGTATGACAAAGTTCGTAAACATGCCAAAGAGCGTGGACTCAGAATGTAATTGAAAATAAGCTCAAATTGATTTTAAAACATTGCTCTGAGGAGAACACATTAGTGCTTGAGGACAGAGAATGGTTACTGCTTCAAACATGTTATTTTTATTTTTCATTGTGCTCCATTATCATAGTAATTCCTCAAGTGCTTTTGAAATCAATGATATATCAGCAATTAATCTCTGAATTTTCACAACATGAGTGGTGTTTCAAAGGACTGCATCAATTAAATCAAGTAAATTAATAAGCAGTAATCTCTGCTTACTCTATGCCTGGCCACCCGCAATGGTATAATCACAGAGAGTGTAAGAAGGAAACTCAACTTCGGTGTTGGAACCATGTTGGGGGTATGTACGATAAACCTTAGCAGTTGATTAGACTCGCTTAGCTTCAGCAACATCACGCAGTAAATGAAGGAACTTATCTGGTCTCTTTTTAAGCCAATAATGATGCAGATACATGTACTTGACCAATGCTATCTATATTTTAGTGTTTCAGTAAGTGTAGATGGCATTGACTTGACATAAGCTTGCTGACCATTGGCTGAAAATGCCTTAAAATGTTCTCCTATCTACCTGGAGTTACCAAATTTAAGTGAGTTCGGACTAAGTGAGGCCAATGCTTTTCACACATACCCTCACCACTGGGGTTGAGTCTCCTTACAGAATTTATTGTTATAACAATAAGAGTATCAATGCATACAAACATGAAAAAATAAGAGAATAATATAACCACCAAGACATGAATTATGCATTCATTTATTAATAACATTACATCACTAAATCTATTTAAATTCATCATCATTCAATACAACTGAAAAAATTGAAAGTTGAAGGAACATTGCTAATTTTCCTACTGTTTTGGTTATTGAAGTAGGCCTACTTGCATTAGTAGACGGAAATTGTTGGATGACTGGAATATTCTTTATATTCATCTCTGTTTACACAGCCAAGACCTTCAAAATGTCATTATTTTGTGAATCGATGTATATGCACCATTGTCCTTGACAAAATTATTCAAATTGATTCCAGACATTTTCTGCATTTTTCAAGTTTTTTTTAGGGTTTCTTGTTAAATAATATTGTCTGTTTCATTCACCAAACCTGTTTGTCATTTCGTTTCATTTTCATCTGAACAACAAACAACAAGCAAAAAGCGCCATTTCACTGCTTTCTAATTTAGTGAAAAGGGGTGATAATTTTTTATGGAGGAAGTGATAATAAAAAGTGATGATTTTTTTTGTGAATCACACCTTTAATTGGCTTTCATCAGCTGAATTTAGCTTGGTCTTAATTTCATTAGAGGATTACTTTTCTTAATATTGTGAACAATCTTCACAATCTGTGCATTTACAAATGGGTTCTCACTTATGTGAGAACTCAAAATTGAAACTTCTTTCTCTTTTTTAATAAACATCTTGACATAAATCTTCATCTGTTGAAATATTTATGAGAACATACAGGACCATGATTTTGCAAAAGCTAATTACCATCTTATAAAGTTTCACTTTCTTCTTTTTTCTTTTTCACCTTCTAACTGATTTTCTAATATCTGTCACATACTGTTTGATGTATTGCAATACCATTCTGGATAAACATCTGCAACTGCAATAGGGCTTCATAACAGAGAGAATTATTCAAATGTGCTGTTGTTTTGATCAAAGAAAATTGTGCAGTGAAATATTTCTGTCATTTGATTTCAGGTCAATCGCACCAAGCCTCACTCTCTACTTATGTGTTGAAGAGCAAAGCCCAGTTTATCGAGCATTGTACCTCCACAGCTTGTCTTATGCAGAATTTGTTGGAAAGCTTGCTAATCTTGTGGGAGTCCCTGTGTCACAGTTGAGTGATGTTTTACTTCAAGGACCAGCTGGTATACATGTTCTACTTACTGATGATGTAATTCGCAATGTACGTAACGAAACAAGATTTATGCTTGAAGTATTGCCAGACACCAACCATGATCAGTATAGGACTTCTTTTGAAGCCTACTCAATGATAATTATTGTATAGATTTATTATTACAAAACTAATATTTCAAGATGACCACAATTTATTTTTTTAATTAGTGGTTTGCAGCAATGTTACTATATTTTAAATAATTCCTTACATGCAAATTTTTATAAAGAAGAGTGAAAATATTGTTAGTAAAATAAAAAAAAATAAAGCACATTGTTATTTTTCTATTAATGCCTATTAGATTACTTCCTAGCCTTGTGGAATGTCAACTTGGAATATGTATATTAAACTGCAAGTGGATTCAGTGTATGATTCCATGTTCAGGAGAGAATGTTTCATATGGCACTACTATTAGCTTGAACGGTCATCATTTATTTGTTATATACATGGGTAGATTGATCATCCAGAGCTTTACATATTCTCTTAAAAAAAAAAGTGCAAAACTTTCCTGATGACCTTAATTGCCATATGGACATCATATTTTCTCATGCATAGAGTACAAGTTCCTTTGCAAGAACTCAAAGTGGTATGGCTGCAGTGGCCCGCTCATTATTGAACCGTCTCTGGTCTAGTGAAAGGCGAGAGGCTCACGGGCCACTGCAAGCAGACCTTCACAGACAGTCTGGCCCCAATTCTTGCATTTCAGCAGCCTTGCTCCAGACCACATTCCCAAAAATGTTATTGATACATAATTTCACATATCAATTGTTTGAGCCATTGGTATTGTACTCTTTGCATTTTTTGCTTAATTTTTGTTCAAGTTAAATATAGTTTGTCTACTGTTTGAAATATTTATTTTCATTTAACATTTTGTATTAATTCTGAATTTATTTTCATTTAGCTTACACTTTATTCTTGATGATGTTTTTAGGGATTTTATTTTGATCTTTAGAAAAGAACAAAATCTGCAGTTTCCTTTAAAGAACTCAATAATTCTCATTTCCCTTATGCCAATAAATTGAGATTTGTTGAGTAAGGTAGGTCTATATTTATAGACAATACTCAAAATATAAGCTGTGTAAATGTACCAGACATTCATCATAACTCAGTTTGTAGAGAAAGAATGAAGTTATCAAAGTGGTTTATTATCATCCATGTGTATATAATTTTATGAAAAAAATATTACAAGTAACTTTCAATGAATTTAGAAAACTTTAAGTTTTTAAACTCATTGTGTGAAAAACAAGTACACCCTTCTTTATTAGCTTCAAATAGAAGCAATATACAATGTACTAATGAATTTTGTACAAATCTGTTGCAACATCCTGACATTATGACTTATAAAAAGGAAAGGGACAAATTCATGGAGATTGTCTCCTCCGGTCCTTCTATCACGCTCGTACTGAATGATGGTAAAGATATTTGTGATGTCTTCAATGCCAAAGTGCGAGTTACTTGTTTCATCTTGTCTATCTTCACTGTGATCAAGATGAGAATAACTTGAGTAAATAGTTTGAAAGGTTGAGCTATTAAGAGTATCAATCTATCAAAGATGCTGAATATTTTTTGTGAAATATTGTATTTTCTTATGCAGAAGAACTCAACATGTAGCAATCTACATTACAACATTTGAGTTGTGGATTAACAATTGATAAGAACCAGTATTTGCCTTAGAAATGTGAAAAAGAGTTGATGATATGCAAAGCTGAAATTAACACGTGTGTGAGAGCAAGCAAAGAATTTGAAAAACAGCGTCAAATCTTTCATTAGAGAAACTTTGCGAGTACTTTACATGTATAAAGGAAAAGAAAAGGTAGTTGTGGACCTGTTTATCTGTAGAATCTTATCCTCTGAAAGAAATTGCCCAGAGCACAAAGACAATGAGAAGAAGAAAGAAAAGTGATGATGTTGCCTGAATGTGATTGTTGTTGGGTCTCTCTTGTAATAGAATTAAGGTAGAATTTTTTAAAATTTTATGTTCCAAAATGCAAGAAATATTGTATAAACATTTAATTAAATAAATATATTATTATATGTGATCATACATATGTCAGTGGTTCTCATACATTCAAAACAATTTTGCATAAAGTAGTTCTAACTAAAGGACGTTCATACACTATTTTTTCATAATCACATTAAATATAAATAAGAAATTAACATTTGTGATGATGTGTATTCCAATAACAACATACCTCATCAATCTATGAGAGGCAACCCCCTTTATCTATGAGCATTTTGTGTTAAATGAGAACTACTAGTCTTGAAAGCATATGAACATTGTATTTTATCCTTAGGCAAATAAAAATGAATACTGTTGAGGTGTGAAACATAATCTTATAGTTTGCTTGAATATACATTATAAATACAAGTATATCCAGATTACATTTCTGTGAATTCATAAGTTACATGCTTAAGTATTATATATCTAGTAAACTTCACAAAAATTATAATTCAAGCAGGAAAATTTTCAATTATATAATTTTTGTCAAAATGTTCCTAATGTTTCAGAAATGTGTTATAAAAACATTACTTCAAACAAGTTTCAAGTAATGTTTTTGTTTAGAAAAAATATCAATTATGACAAAAACATTGTTTGAAAATGAACTGTGAATTTTCTCTTTCATTAAATTTCACCATTAAAATTTAAAGTAATGATTGTTGAAAATTAAGAGATTTATTTAAAAAACTTACTAAAAGAGTAAAAATATCTTTTTTGTTGGTATTATGTATAAATATATATCTCATTTCATTTTACGTTACATGTTCTCAAATTTGTTTAGTTCTGAGCATAGAACACTAATTAATAGATATTTGTTGATAGTAGTCAATGCCTCTGTAAGTGCAATTATATATTATGAATAAAGAACAAGCAGCAAATTGGCTTTTATTTTCCTTAAACTCAAAGTATTTTAATCCGGGTATCCAATTTGTATCAGGAGATCACTTGTATCCAATTTGTATCACTTCTCCCCATAGCTCATCATACGCAGTTTTTAACTGTTTTTTGACGTAAATAAATAAATAAATAAATAAATAAAATAGAATGAACACTGCAATCAGAAGGTTGCCCAAGAACAAATTGCTGTCATGAGCACGCTGTCCCCTGGCACAACAAAAGAAAACAAAATAATCTGGTGGTGCTACTACAGTATTACATTCTTTCTCTTGTTATCAGTAATGCTCACTCAGTATCTTTATATTGCATTGTCTATCCTCCTTCAGCCATCACTCAAGAACAAGAAAATGATATAACTCAAAATTAATAGAAAACAACTAATATTTAGAAAAAGAACATTTAATGATTTAAAGATCTAAAGTTGGAAAATAGAATGAATTAAAAAACAAATTTCTAACTTCAACATTAAGAGTGTAGAATAGGTTTGAAAAATATTTGAAAATAGTTGTCACAAAACTAAAACTATTGATATTTACAAAAAGTATAATGAAATAATTTAAAGATCTTATATTAAGGAATAGATTGCATTTTAAAGCTTGTGATGCTTCAAAATGGCACAGACTTTCTCGTACTAGTTTTCCTTGCAAGTAATGACTATGTTTTCAAATTTGCCCTGGACCCTTGCCTGCCACCATCTATCGGAATTTATGGAACATATATTACATTATCGGATCTTATGGAACATATATTACAAGAATAACCTTAAAAATTGTGTTTTCCAGCACGTTGACTCAGGCACTGAGAGAAGTGGTGAGGCTTTTGTTTCTCCCCTGTACCTGCCTGGCAGGGTTGGGAAGTATTTAAATACTTATATTTCAAATATGTATTTTAAATACATTTTGTATTTGAAACACTGTATTTTTGAGATTTTTTGGACGTGTAATTTTAGAGATGTATTTAAATACATAAAATAGATGTATTTAAAAAAAGAATACTTATAATACATATTAAGAAGATAACGAGGATAGTTTCTTTTTGTTTGATGCTGCTAGTGAATAGACTTCATTGAAACAATAATAAAAGCTCCATTCAGCTGTTGAACTTAAATTCTATTCATTTTTAAATGATAAATATAAATCATTAAAAATACGGAACACTTATCCAACAAAAAAATAAGTGTTCATTCTTTATAACACTAGTTTATGTTCATCAGCGCCATTTCAACAACTGTTTTCCTTTGCGCATTTTATACATTCGCCAACTAGGAGATTAGTGTCTAATGTTATTTTTTTTTTACTAGTCGTTTTAAAAAGTTTATTTGAGTGAGAACTATTTTTGATATCATGTTATATCTGAAAGTATTTTTCTGAAAGTTTAACTGAAAGTGTTTAATATTTGAAAGATTTTAATTATTGTTCAGAAATTTATTGTAACTGACAATTACAATACATTATTGCAATAAAAATTATATTGCAAAATTATTGTAATTACTGTACTTTGAGTATTTGAAGTATTTTTAATACGTATGTATTTATATACCTGTGTATAAAATACACACATATAAATCTGTATGTATTTAGCCATGCAAAACCTAATACATTTTGAGTATGTATTTAAATACTTATTTTCAAAGTAGTTTGGTGAAGTATTTAAACACTAAATTTAAAGTATTTTGCGGAACCCTGCTGCCTGGAGGAATTCTGTCCCAGCCCATTCTTGCAACGTTAAGGATATGGAATATGTCATTTGTTCTCTACTGCATATTCTTACTTTTGGCAACAGCAGAAAAATTTGAAATGTTCCACAAGCCGTGACTACATACACTAAAAGCAGAAGAATTAACAATATGCATCAGTCGTTGTGCGGTGTGCATGCATCGCAAAAAGCTTTCAAATGGAATACCCAGTAGTCCAGATGAAAACAGTGTTTCACCACCTGTTTTCCGACCTAAACCAGTCTACAGACCACCTGATTATCGACCACCGGACTATTGGCAGCCTGAGAATCCTAGGCAAAGGAGACCTCACCCTGATGGCTCCACTGGGCGATGTGGCTGATTCCTCCTTCATGGAATTGTACTTTTTGCTTGCATTACATTCTTTTTGGCATTACATGCCATGTAAGTTCTGAGTTTGTTCTGGTTTTCTTTTTTTGATGAAAGCCAATCTTAAGATTTTTGTCTTTCCTAATGCTTATGTATTGGACATTAAAAATAATTTTAGTTTTGCTTTATGCCATTCTTCTCAAAATCAATATTTTTTTCAATAATAAATAGTTATAAAAAATTGTATATTAATTGTTTTTGTATAGAACATAGTGAAGATTATATTAATTGAAGGGACAACATAAAGATAATCATCAAAATAAAATCAAAGTAAAGAACCTAGAATTGAAACAGATAAATAAAAAACAAACAAATGTACAATGAGTAAATGCTAAATTAACCACCCTAATAGCACAGAAATTAGCACATTAGTTAATATTTTTATTTCAGGCAAAAAGTGTCATCTTTAATAAGTGAATCACCAGGGTGAATAAGAAAATAAGAATTTTATCAAAACATCTGTATGTATCCATCTGCTACAGTTTATGTCTTGTGAATGTTTCCATAATGTGATATAAACATTATAAATGTTAAATATACTAATAAGCTTAAAAGTTCAATTTAGCATTGTTCACTGCCATTACATATGTTCCACATTCAGTGGTGCTAACAAAATTAGAAACGAGTACTGAAGATAAATATTTAATATTCAAGGAGAAAAAATACCTAGAATTTAAGCTTTTTAACAACTGAACATTTAATGTTGGTGACATACATTAAGATAATATTTAAGTAGTGTTTCACTCTTTAAAAATTTAGATATTCTTGTTTTTATGACAATTTGGAATAAAAGTGAAATGAAAGAAAGGAATGCCAACAGAATGTAATTCAATGAAACAGAAATTCCATACTAAATTTTAATTGTTTAGAAATGGGTATTGATTTACTTTCCATACTGTTTAAAAACCAGTCAAGTTTTTTCTGCAAGTAGCATAAGTAATTTGACCCACAAATCATATTGAAGCAATAAAATATTTCACATTTTGTCTTTTTAATATGTTCTGTTTGTATTCGTAATTTGAGGGCTTAATTGTGGTCTAGATGCAACGTAAATAGTTTAATAGGCTCTCGCCATGACTATCTATATTTGACATAAACCAAGAAAGCGTTCTTGTAATAAAAACTGCAGATAATAATGTGTGCCTCTAAATTAACAGGAACATTTTTTTGCCACCATTAGGAAATCCAAATGGGAATGTATCTACATTATTAATTAGTTTTCTAGAATTAATTTTTTTTAGTAAGATGAAATGAAATCAAGACTATGTTGTTAATGTTTTTGATGTTATTGTTCTTCTCCTCCTCTCTTCCTCACCTCCTCTTTTTTCTCCTTCTCCTTCTTTTCTTCTTCTTCTTCTTCTTCTTCTTCTTCTTCTTCTCCTTCCTCTCCTCTTCCTTTTTTGCCTTGTTCTTCCCCTCCTCCTCCTCCTCCTTCTTCTTCTTCTTCTTCTTCTTCTTCTTCTTCTTCTTATTATTATTATTATTATTATTATTATACAGTCATAGAAATAATACACTCACAAGCGACCGGATCCCTGGGCAAGCTCACGTTGGAGGACCGAGATTGGTCAACATGCGACGACGTATCTTGGTAGCTCACTCTATCACGTGCGAATCAGAGATGTGGGTAGATGCTTTCTCAAAAGAGTATCTCAGGCGGCGCTGGAACGCGGTGTTGAGGAAAGGGGCTCTGAGACTTGCTTGCTCCCACAAAACCAACAGTACTAGTGGGGGCTCGAATTTTACCCGTTCATCTCCTTGCAAACAAAAAGAAACTTAATTCCAGCCGGGGACTTAATACCAGCCACCTGGGAAGCTGACGAGCTCTTAGAGAGCCTGTGTTCTTCCAGTGCTGAATATTTTTGCCTCGACATACGACGGATTATCGCTTACCTGGTCGTGTGCAGACGGTCTGACCGTACGGATCAGCGATTTCTGGAAAATTCTCTTTGACTAAAGGAATTCTTTGATTGATTGCAGTTTAATACGATTTGATTGAGGGGTGTGAGATTCGATTCTGGGTCCATAAAGTCGATTTTTATTTTTAGTGTTTTCGTTTACCCTCGTCTTTCCTGTCTAAAATGAGACATATATCAGGTTTCTACTATCACGGAAACTACGTTTATTTGTCTCTTAAAGTAACACATGTGCACGCCTTTTCGGCGCACCTCCTGTTCCATGAACTGTCCAATTTCATATATTTTCTGTATCGTTTAAAATTTCGCGGGGATTGTACAAGTTGGCGAACCTATTTTCTTTTGCTGGTGTAAGTTGGCAAACACTTGTATTTACATTGGGTCTGCTTTTGAGCGCGTGTCATGTTTGTTGATATTTCTATCTGGAAGAAGAAGAATGTTCAGAGTAATACAGCTGTAAAATCGATTTTGTCTTTAGAACGTGGTGTCACTGGGGCTTTTAACCTAAAGTCTGTGGAAGTACCTCCTGCTACTTCAACTCCTGGAAATGCTTCCAAGAAGAAACTGAGTGGATTGTTTGATAAGTACAGTGCCTTGTCTTGTCAAAGGTAAATGAATTATTTGAAATTCTGTATTTTTTGGTTGTGCTGGGAAGTTTTAAAAATGAAGTAAAATGCAAAACGTGTAGTGAATATGGTTTATGGTTGCAAATATGCAAATAATGATATATAGTGTAATTATATATATATATATATATATATATATATATATATATATATATAAATACATATAATAACATAAATAGTGTGATATGGAACTGAATCCCTACACCAGTATTCACACACTCCGTATATGAGACTATTACATCATTTAATCAAGGGAACATTACTAATTGTGAATTTTTTCAATGCCTAGATTTGGATGTAGGCAACAGGACAGCAGAAGCAATGTATCAAATGTACATGCTTGGAGTAAAAAAACTGAAACTGCAGAGATGGAAAAACATGAAAATGCAAGACATTGAAGAAGAAATGTGAAAAGAAGTCTACTAGGGGCAATGGAAGAAAATGAAGATGATCCAAGCTATGGTCCAGAAGGTAAGAAGTAAATCTTTAAACCTAACTTTTTGGCTGTCTGGGAGACGCCGCGTCGTTGGCTGAGAGGCCGACGTTTCGCCTGTCTATGTAGCAGGCTTCCAAGCCACATGACAGGCGAAACGTTAGCCTCTGAGGCAACGACGCGGCGTCTGTAGGACAGCCAAGAAGTCACGGACTCGAGCCGCGTGTAAATCTTCTAACCTATTTTCCCGTAAGTTTATTTTTTTCTTTAAAGGAACATTTTGTAACAAACCATTCATCATACAAATTTCAAACTTTGTGAATACAGTAGTCCCTCAACATTCGCGAGAGTTAGGTTCCCAAAATACATCGCGACTGTTAAATCCGCGAATGTTGAGTCTTATCTTTTAATGAAGAAAGATGGGTTAGGTTCTTAGATATCGAAAAGCTTTAAATAAGAAAGAAAAACTATCTGACAATCAATTACACCTCGCAGGGGGGGGGGTCGTGGTTGCGTAGGTGGACACGACCTCTGGTGGAGCTCAGACGACCACCCGTACCTCTAGTCTCGCGGCTCCACTCAGGTCGTTAGGCAGTGAGCGGGCGATGCTACACTGAAAAAAAGGATTGCTTGCCGCACATTAAAATTCGGTTCTCCCAACCAAATTTAATAGTAAAATATGGCCCAACTATTTGTGTGGTTGACGCAACCTCGGCGCCATGTGTGAACCTCCGTGGTGCTCTCAACCACCGCTGGGTCTTGTGATTCCCATGCCGACGTAGGGTCTTGAACCACAAAATGTTTGCAGTGCGTGGTTGACTGTCTCGGAACTTCGGTGGGTGGTTGAACAAACCAAAATTTAGTGCTAGTTCCTAGATAAATGTTTACACCAAAAATGGAAAATTTTGCATCAACCCTTGTTTGCATGTATGCTTACCTTCTTTTGTACTCGTACCTGTAGCATTAAATTGTTGGTTATGTAGTTAAGAAATTATAAAATTTTTCAGAATTGCATAAATTTGTGACACTTCAAAACCACAAGTAGAGACAATGTCAAAATTCAAATTTTCAATTAAATTCAGTGTAAATTAATTGTATAAATGAATTAAATTTTGTATAATTTTGTAAAATGATGTAACAATGTCTGGAATCAAATTTTATATAAACATGATTCTAAAAATTGTTACATTTTAAAAATTCAACTGAAAAAGAAGTAAGAAGTCAATTTGAAGAATTTTTTTAACAAAGATTTTTGCAAACTTGACACTAAAAGTACTTGCTGAATAGAATTAAGATATATAAAATTAATTCTGAAATAATTTCATTCATAATATTTTGCCAAATATTTTCACTCTTAACATTTAATAGCAACAAGTAAACACTCTTAAGATCCCTAACCAACACAAAAAAAATTAAGCAAAACTCAATACAGTATTTGTAAAATCAATTAACCAACTCAAAAATATAGAGTATTTCTTAGTTCATTTCTTCAGTCCTTTGTTTCACCAAGTCATTTGCAACTTGTGGCACACAACCATCACTTAATAAAAGTTTAAATTTCTTACATTCCATGAAACTAATTTATTAGTTTTAACCGTCACATAATCTCTTTTAAGACCAAGTTGCAAATGACTCCACTGAAACAAGGGTCAGAATAAATTAACACACAAACTCAATCACATTAAACTGATAACAGTTTTGCAGGCATGAAAATCACAAACAGGAATATGAACAAATGTGAAAGCAATTGAAATAGATATATTTGGGAAATTGATATGAGAAAAACACTTGATGGATACTTATAAATGCTTCCTTATATTTTAAATAATTATTTACATTATCTTTTTATACATTTAAAATGAACATTTCACAGCAACAAGTTTTAGCTAGTAAGTGCCCTAGGCGCCACAAAAAATAAAACTTTACAATGAAGCCAAATACTGAAAAGTAAGATACTAGTTTTGCATCTGAGAACAATGCAAGTTTTCTTATGTAGTAAAAACCACACAAGAACATTTTGGAAACAGCCCATAGCCTTGTATAACACAAAAATTGCATGCAGCGCTTACTCCTTTAGAATAAGAAATATGATAAAGAGATGAAAATCCATTTTATTTATGCACATTATTAATGTTATTTTATTGAACTTCTAATTAGTACTTGCAGGCCTCTCAGTGTTTAATGAGGTTCAAATTAGTCTAATCAAATAAGTTTCGTTGTCCAAAAATAGTGAGTCAGGAAACAATGTAAACATTGTTTATGAAGAAATAATAATTACAAGAGGAAATAGCTTTTATAAATGCATTAATCATGACCATTTCTTTGCATCAATCCCAAACTATAATAAGTGTTCCCAAATCACAAAGTTTTATTAACAAAAGCACAGTGTAATTAAATTTTCACATGAGAGGGCTAGTTCCAATTTCCAAGTCTTCTTTCTAATAAAAATTTAGTTATTGCATAGTAGATCAATGTTGGACATTAGAATTGCATGTTCCCTGAAACTAGACAAAAATATTTATGATTTTTTCACAATAGAAATCGAAGACAAAATAAATGCCAGCAGTTTTTAAAAATTGATTGTTCCAAATTGTATATAATACTTTTTATAGAAACAAAATTCTCACCTCTCAGTATGAAGTTAGCATTGTTACATGAGATACCAATTATTACAAAATTACATTACAAAGTTTGCCAATATAAACATTGTTAATCCCTAGTAATTTCTGAAAGTGACAGTATTCCGAATGTATAAAATAAGAACAATCAAAATTGTTCTGTAAATTAAAACTCAAATCCATAGAGTAAAACCATTAAAGAAAGAAAGTTGCATATTTTCTTAGACCAAGGTCAAAATCCAACTATGCAATTCTAAATTTTGTTTTCTGAAGTGAGAATAATTGTGTATTTACATACTCATCTAAATGATCATGTACACTAGTAACAAATCGTCAATAAAGATTGAATTAAAAAATTAAATTAATAATTCAATATTTGTTAAAAAAAGTGAGAATAATGAGGGAACATGATGGCAGTATGAAAATAGTTTTAAAAAGTGTTTCGCTAAGGGATCTGTACTAGCAAATAATTCAAATATGTAAATAAAACTTAATTGAAAGGATCAGAAATAGTGTATGCATCCCCTGTCTGCACACAGGCAACATAAAAACTCAAATTCTACAATGTAGAGTCCATGAAATTTGCATGTCTCTGACAATTGAAACTTTACAATAAAAAAATAAAAACCACACACATTGAGAAAAATTTACTTAATACATCTTCCAATTGTTTTTTTTTTATATTTTGATGTAAGTTTTCAAATTAAATTGGGTATAACGTTAATTTTTTTTAACTTTAGTGATTTTTATGTTCTTCCTTAATTTAACAAATATTGTAAACACTAATTTGGCTTCTTCTTCGGAAACTAATTTTGTAGTTTGTTACACTTGATGAGGGAAATAGAATCTCAAATGTAAACCCTTCATTGAACAAAATAAAAAATAAATTTGGATTTTTTAAAATGTGGTTGTCCTACATGAAAAAGGGACTGAAAAATATTAGAAAATATAATTTCAATAGTGACAACCAAATCAAAACTTTTCTTTCAACTTTTCTAAAGTTTTCAGTCCTCAAGAAGCGCTATCACACAGTACTGCCTCATATTTTGAAAAAAAATTTTTGACATCATGTGTTGGGCACACATTTGTATTTTAACAAGTTTATCCTAACTACATAAACACAACTAATAGTCCCCAAATTCTGGAATACACAAAATATGCATTACATAAAATATGCATACATATGCATTTTACATTGCATTACATTCAAGTTTCTGAGAGAGATTGGCATAAAAAAATGTGCAATTGCATGAGCATTCATAGCTTCACAAATAACAAGTATGTACAGAATGTAGAGATACAATTCTAAACCTGAGATATTCTAAGCCTGTTTGTTGTCATTTTGTTTGAAAATTGACTAATTTTGTCTAGGAATGTAAGGTTTGAGAAATTATGCTTTTTAACATGGATTTGTTCAACACTTTTGCTGGTTTTTTTTCATTAGCACAATGATACAATGACTTTCAACAATATTCTTAAAATTCTTATACTGAAATTGAAAATAAGTTAATTAATTATTTTGGGCGTCAGGTTATACACCTGAAGTATTTAAATTATTAATAATTTAAAAATGATGGGGAACGGATGTGACTAAATGTAATTGAATAATTTTTGCCTTGCCACGTGGAACAAGTTTTAGATATAATTATAAGATCATCACAATTGGTATGTCGCAGCCTGTGTTCAAATTTTAAAATATATACCTTACTGATATTCAATGAGAAATGAAGCGATTATCATATATCTGATATTACTGATTTGATGCAAGTATGAAAAGAGCAAAAATAAATCCCACAACATTTGAAAACTAGAAATGAACCCTTCCTATAAAGAAGGACTTGAGTAATTGATTCTTTTAATATACTATTGTACACTGAAACCACTTCCCTCTATTCACAGAGGACGCTATTAATTTATATTTAAAGATGAAAATAAACAAATAAAATTAAAATCAATAAGTTAATTGATTAAATTTTGATACAAAGAGATGATATGAATTAATGAATTTTTTAAAGAGACAATTACCAACAATGCATGCAATCTTCAGAATCACAAGAATACTTTTAACAAATGCTGGACCCCAAAAACAATTCATTCAGTTTACTGACATACCTGCCATCTCGTATACAGAGGCTTGTAGTCAAGCTTCACTTTGTATAATCTTTAAGATTCATAGATACCATTTGAAACCAACAATAAAAAAGCATGGACATGGGCAGAATATTAGTTTAGATTTTACTTACATATATTTGAATCCTGAAAGATATCATTTTCTCATTTGACAAATATAAATTTAAGCAATAAAATAATACGGAACTCATCTGATTACTCAAAACACTACATTAATTTATTAAAGGAAACAGAGAAGGGACAATGGAATTTAATATCTCTGAAGAACATTAGATTGCTTGCAGTTCCACAATTTTCTTTAGTTATAAAATAAAATGGTAGCAATTTTCTTAATTAAATTGCTGAACCATAGCAAACATAAATATTTGATGAACTACAAATGCATCAAAACATTCCAGTAAATGACAGTGCAAATAAATCAGTTGTCAACTTTTTCACTTATGTACACTACATTTCAATGTGAATGCTGGTATGTAACACAGCACGGAACAAAAGAACACTGCAAGAATTCAAAAGTACAGCACTACAGCATGTCACCAAAAGCTGACATCAAATAGGGTCTATTGAGGTTTTCATGTCTGTGATGTCCAATTCAAATCACATGCATCTTAACTTGATTGTTTAAAAACTGCCTTTATTTTACTCATCCTTCAAGAAACACACATTCAATGACATCAAGTTGCACATCATTTTGCAGTGCCCATTGTGTAAACGTTCTGCATGTGTAGTTTTCTGGTCTTAATCAACAACTTCTCTGACACATTTCAACACTTTTTATAAACATATATACTGCGTATTTTCATCAACAACGAAATACCATGATCAACATAACCAAGTTTCAACAGAATTTTAGAAATTCGAAAATTTTCTTCTTATAAAGATTCGGCACAATTGCTAACTATTCTCACAACAGAATACACTCATTTTCCAAATTAAGTACTGGATTCCCCTCCACATACACACACACATCTTCGTGTACCGCCAAACGATAAACCTGCAATGAATCATAAATTATACGTTAAAAATACTTGTTACTCGATTAGAGTAATGTGGCCGTAACCTCACATGAAAAATGTTTCACTTACCATTGAGTGACAATGAGCATTCTCTTGGAATCGATTCAGCAGATATTCATCTTAATATTTCGTCTTTTAGAAACTTAAGTGAACACTCTCTTCAGAGTCCTTATTAATCACACTCTGAAACTGTCCGTATTTCCAGCTGTCAAATTCATCCTCAGGCCGCGCTGGTCTCCCGCCAAAGGTTGGTCAACTCAACCATGTCCGAAGCGTTGAGGAGGCGTTGAGAACCCCGTGGTTGCGGGAACCAATTAGAACGTTATATGAGGTCAACTGATGGTTATAAGAATCGCGTATTTCCCAACCTTCGTCGGTTGGTTAGCTTGACAATCAACTACCAGCACGTCATCTATGGCGATTATTGCCATATACTCTCTGATTATTGCCACAATGTATAAATCGATCGTCACAACTGGAAGACACTTAGCCATGGGTTTGTGGTTGAGAGTCAATGGCCCTTTTTTTTCAGTGTAAGCTCCTGGTTGTCGGTTCAATCCGGCAACCCACCAGTTCGGCCCCTGGCGCGTCGACCTCATGGCAGAATTGGGTGCAGGAGACCCCTCGGGGTGCTCTGAATCCCACAAATAGAAGTCCGGCGATTCAACTACCATCCGCCAGGTTGCATAGGTCGCGGCCTCACCCACGTCGGTAGCCTAACGTGTAGGCAGTGAGAAGGCGGGTTGGGGGCCCCAGGCCCCCGGACCTCGGCCCGGGCGGTCCCCAGATGGGCACTTGGCTTCGCCGTGGCAGTGGCCCGATACTCTGGGCAAAGAGGAAGGACGTGGTGTCCTGGCGCATGTGAGTGGTGAGTTATCATACTGGTAACATTGACTCCGATACTAGCCTGGATAGCTAGTAGCTCTCAGCTGGCAGAGCGGCCCCACCCAGGCATTGAATGGGCAGGTTGCCGCGAGGGCAAACTGGGTACCGGCCGGATCCGGTTACCTGCCCGGCTACGTCCTTGTACGTAGCTGGGGGGTGAGGATAAAGGCCAAAGAGCCATAGGTGCCCACCCCAGGGACTTGTCCCCCAGGTAGAACAAGAACCGGCGGAGGTTGTAGGCCCGCGAGACTCAATGACAATCAATTGCAGTCAATTACAGTAGAACAAAGTAAGCGCTATTACACACAGAATTCACAATTAACATCCCAAACTGAAAAAAAATAATGTTTGATGCTTATTTCAAACTTGAAAGTAATTGGATATAGGATTTTTTTTTGTTGTTGTTCCATCACCCTCCTCATTGTTCTAATATCCAAATACGGAAGACTTGTTGCTTTTATTCTCTCTTAAATTTTCAAGTTAGCATCACGTTCGAATCACTTTCGAATGCCAGTTCCACCAGAGCTTGTTGATTTTAGAACGCTATTAAGTTTTGACATTAGATTAGATTAGATTAGATTTATTTAAACTGCAATTGGGCATAACCCGGTGGCAGCTAATTACAAAAACATAAATATACACAGCCTTTCTGTAATATAGAACTCTAAAACCACTAATAATAATAATAATAATAATAACAACAATAATAATAATAATAAGAAGAAGAAGAAGAAGCAAATTATATACTAATTGTAGTAATAATAATGGTAAAATAATGATAATAATATAAAAACTGACTGATTCATAAAACATTCAATTACATTAAGAGAGAAAAACACACACACACACACACACACACACTGCATTAGTATCACACTGCACTTCACTGCACTTCACTTCACTAAGACCTGAAAACATTTCCTTCTTTATTTCTCTGCTATACACTGCACTACACCTCACTTCACAATAGAACACTTATGCATCGCTATATAACCCACTATTCTCCCTCATTTTCTTAATAATACCCTAAATTAATTTCCTAAACTGTTGAACACTTTGAGGAAAGGGTTCAAAGGTTTTTGCAGGCAATCTATTCCATTCCGTAATCGTTCGATTTGTAAAAGAAAATTTCCCGACATCCGTTCTCTGCTGTCTTAAATTTATTTTGTGCCTGTGATCCACTCTACTGATGTATGTAGGAATACATAGCCGCCGATTAATTTCTTTCCAAGCTGGATGACCATTATAAGCTTTATACAAGGCGCAGAGTCTTGCTACTGATCGCCTGTTTTTGAGTGAATCCCACCCTGCCGTTTTCTTGTCCCTGAAAGTAAATTTAGCTGCCCTATGCTGAATCCTTTCCAAGTGTTTACACTGCATAATCTTGTGCGGATCCCAACAAATTGTTCCATATTCCATTATTGGACGAACAAGAGATAAATAAGCAATTTCCCTCGCGTTTGCCGTACTCTTTTTTAGGATGCGCATTACAAAGTGAAGAGATCTCCAGGCTTTCGCTACAACAAAATCTACGTGTTTTTTCCAACTTAATTTACTATCGAAATGAATTCCTAGGTACTTGCACGAGGAAACTCTCGGAATAATGTCATTATTTAAACGGTAATGTGTTTCACTGTAATTATGACCCCTGCCAAAAGTGATGGATTTACTTTTAGAGCTATTTATGGACATTCCGTTATTTTCCGCCCAGTAATGTAACGCATCAAGATCCTTTTGCAGTATTTCTTCATCTCTTTTCGAGTTAATACTACGATATATTATGCAATCGTCTGCAAATAGCCGAACATTTGAGGTTAATTGCGCCGGCAGATCATTGACGAAAGCTAGAAATAGAAGGGGTCCAATGACACTCCCCTGCGGTATTCCTGACGTAACGCTTGCCCCGGAAGATAACTCTTGTCCAATTCGGACTTTCTGTTTTCTATCTCGCAGAAACTCGCTAATCCACGCCACCACCCTGGGATCTATGCCTGAATTCATTAATTTCTGTACAAGCCGATCGTGTGGAACGACATCAAATGCTTTAGCAAAATCTATAACTACTGCATCTACTCTCCCGCCCGCGTCAATTTCATCTGCTAGATCCTGAAATAGCGTGACTACCTGACTTTCGCATGAATAACCACTCCTGAACCCGTGTTGCCCATCGTAGAGCCATTTTTAATTTCCCATTCTTTCTTAATGTAACTCCCAACTAGATGCTCCATAAGCTTGCACACCACTGACGTAAGACTTACCGGCCTATAATTGCATAATTTAGTTTTGTCACCACTTTTAAAAATTGGTACGACAAAGGCTAATTTCCAATCTTCCGGTACTTTTGAATTATTCAAAGACACGTGAAATATTCTAATTAGGTACGGTAATATTGCCTTTCCTGCTAGTTTAATTAAATCCGTAGAAATGTCGTCTGCACCCCTTGACTTACCATTTTTCATTGACTTTACTTTATTCCATAGAACGTTTACTTCAATATTAAACTGATTCGCAACCGAAGGCCCTTGAATAAATGGATGGTCCGTACTATTTTTGAAAACCGAACTAAAATACTTATTAAATGCATCCGCTTTTGCCCGATTGTCAGTAATTAGCGTGTTTCCATTTTCGCGAATAACTGGGATATCCTCTTTATTTCCTTTCCTTCTACGAACATATTTATAAAAATTACATATTTACATACAAAACATTATAAATATAAAGTTACTATAATAAATATAAAATTACATATTACATACAAAACATATTTATAAAAATTAAAGTTGCTCCAGGACACAGTTTCGCTTCCGTTACTTCATCATTATCGTCGAGGAGGTTTTCTTCACTTTGAGAAACCGAAGCTCCTTTACAATGAGCTCATTACAATGGGAGTTGCACAGATCCTGAATGGATTGATCAATTGAGCTCAATTACAATTGTGTTATTCTAAAAATGTAAATTGACATTTCATCTTTGAAATTTTTGCAGAAAGTGATACATTGAACTCCGATGTATGCCGAGTTTGTTTCCCAGATGACGCTGATAAAGGAAATGAAATGTGCGCGCTTTAAAAACGTTCGTACGACCTCTCGAATGTTAAAACCGGTAGCATTTATCTAATCGCGGATGTTCGAAGCTCGCGAATAGCGAATTCGCGGATGTTGGAGGATTACTGTATTTTAAATGAAGTGTCTTATACATGCTGAATTAACCATATTAACAAAATCTATTTTACATTTGATTTTATTAGAACGAATTTACAAGAAAATGTTGGGGGAAAGTAGGTCATACTTCTCATGGAAAAAAAATTTTGTCATCAAATGAATTCCCTTAATTCAGTAAGTGTATAAAGGATGCGTGTACACAGTGTAAAAACACCACAGTGCTACCTCTAATATTTTGCCAGAAAATGATGTACCTTCAATTTACCTCATTTTAACATGGTCAGCATAGAGAATTCACACTCCCCGAAGTCTTTTTTCCCAATAACAAATAGGCTATTATTTGCAGTCAAATTAGTAACATTTGCCTCATGAGCTCAATTTGTATTAGAACTTACTCCTGATCATAGTCAGTGTTTGTAGAAATCAATTGGAATGTTTCCTTGCTTGGAATCTTCGCGCGCATTCAGGACTTCTCGGATGGAGGTCAGCGTTCCACAACGTCTTCTCTCGTCAGTGACCGCGATGATTTTCGCTGTGTCGCCCTGTTTCAATGCGCAACTATTATACAGAGTGAGTCACGTAACTTAGCACCTCCTGTAACTTTTGAACGGTTGAAGTTATTGCAATGCAGTTTTCACAGAAGTGGGGGAATGGGGCTAATTGAAATTGTTAGTTGTGAATTTATTTCTGTTTTATCACTTGTATTTTACGAGATATTCGAAGTTACTTTGCTTTTTCAAATGGAACGTTATATATTTTGACAGTATATCATGACGAGCGTGAAAAAAACGAATCCAATGGTATACATATTGTCATATGTTAGTTAAGCATTTTTTTGAGTAACTTTGATTTTTGCGACTAGTGTTTAACGGATATTTGAATGCACTTGTAACAGTCCGCCACACGAGGTCACACAGCACTCCACCGGCAAACGCACTCGTGGGGACGGGAAGGGATCTTAGTATTTGAAGATACGAACATATGCCAAATATTCACAAAACTGTTGCAAAATTTTTCCCCGAACTCTGCTTTCCATCCTTCCGTAAATTCAATTTTTTTGTCTTAGTTTGGTTGAAGGATTGAAAATAAGGATTTGTCATAATTATGTATTGTAATAAAATTGTTTATTACTTCAAGTCCTTTTATTGAGGTTTTTTTATCACAGGATATTAATGGGATCTTGAAGCAAAACACTATCGAATAAATATGACTGTACAAAGAATATTGCATATTCTGATCAAACACTTTAAATATTAATAAGCATATAATAATAACTTAGGGATGGAAACAAACTTATTTCAATACATACTACTTATGAAAATGGGGAAGGACAGAACCTGAAAGCTGAGTTCAGGAAAAACTGCAACAGTTTTGTGAATATTTGGAATATTTTCGTATCTTCAAGTACTAAACTTCCTTCCCTTGCCCAAGCGCGCGTTTACCGGTGGAGTGCTGTGTGACCTTGTGTGGCGGACTGTTACTAATACATTCAATATATCCGTTAAACCCTAGTCGCAAAAATCAAAGTTACTAAAAAAAAATGCTTATCTAACATATGACAATATGTATATCATTGTATTCGTCGTTTTACGCTCGTCATGATAGACTGAAAAAATATGTATAGTTCCATTTGAAAAAACAAAGTTACCTCAAATATCTCATAAAATACGAGTGATAAAACAGAAACGAATTCACGTAACAATTAGCCCCATTCCCTCATGCACTTCTGTGAAAACTGCATTGCAATAACTTCAACCGTTCAAAAGTTACAGGAGGTGCTAAAGTTACGTGACTCACCCTGTATACTGTGTCCGTCGCTAAAGAAATGTCAAATCGCCACTTGTCAAATTGTTAACTGGTTCGGTCAATTAATTTATACGCGCACGCTATACTTCCGTCTTTCTCGTTTTTTCTCTCTCTCTTTCTCCTCTCTCCTCTCTCTCCGCTCTCTCCGCTCTCTCCGCTCTCTCCGCTCTCTCCGCCCTCTCCTCTCTCTCCTCTCTCTCTCTCTCCTCTCTCTCTCTCCTCTCTCTCCGGCGGGCGCTTCACAATATTTCCAATGGGAAACGAAGTGTTTGTGCTATCGCCATCGTACAAGAAATGGGCTATTGGCCGGATTCTGACAATTACTATACTTGGTAATTCAGTTCTCGTTACTAATCAGTGGCGTATCGAAGTGGGGCACCGGGGGCCATGTACCCCCCAAAAAAGGTCTAGAGTTTTCGTTTATTACTATCATTTTGCAAAATTGATTTAAATATTTATTAGACCTATATTTATTTAAAAAATTATATTGTGCGGTATCATACATGCACTACAAAAATTATTACAGTATAATAACAAATGTTAATTTTTTAAAAAATCTATTATGCCCCTCCCCCTTCCCCATAATGATCGGCCAGATCCGCCCCTGTTGCTCATACGCCGGGCCGTTAAGGGCCGCATTTTTATGAAATGTCATGTTTACTTTCTCATATACGTCCGTATATACGCAGTAATATACGTAGCATAAGGAAAGTTATGTAATGCTGCGGAAAATCAATTTCGAGATTTCAACGGCGTCTGTCCGTCCGTCCGTCAGTCTGTGAACACTAGCGCCTAAACCAGGGGTCCTCAAACTTTTTAAACGGGGGGCCAATTCACTGTCCCTCAGGCTGTCGGAGGGCCGGATTATATAGTGTGACTTTTCTAACTCTGCCTCTCAAGCCCCTTTGGCCAATCACACGGCATTTCGCGTCTTTCTCGGTCCTGCCGCTAGATGTCGCATAGTCGCAAGCACTGCTTGATACGGTCACGATCATGCGATATCTAGCGGCATGACTGAGAAACACTCGAGGTACCGTGACGTCTTCCATCGTGCCTTGAGAGGCAGAGTTCAGGCAATGACAGGCCTACCGGTAACATACAGTCATAACGCGAGCAGATCCCAAACTTCCTCAGATTGCGCTGGCGAAAATGCACAGCGTGGTAAAGAGGATAACGCAAATCATCGATATTGCTTTATTAAAAACAATTTTAAAAAAAACACCGATGTTTTTGGCAACAAAATATCGATGTGGAGAAAACATTGAAATCAAAATATCGATGTTTCTGGTGGAAAACATCGTTGTTTTAAAACCATCGATTTTTTCCATCCCTAGACACCCTAACATATAATTAAAAAATGTGCGGATTTTAAGAAAAAAATCTTTAAACCATAAAAACCCGGCGGGCCGTAAAATGTCCTCGGCGGGCCACATGTGGCCCGCGGGTCGTAGTTTGAGGACCCCTGGCCTAAACCATAAGTACGATTTCTTTCAAAATGGAAATTCCCATGTCGATCTGGTTTCACTCGATTACTATGGGGCGAATTTTCATGAAATGTCATTTTTTTTCTTGTCACTTTAGAACAATGCCGTTTAGTATAGAAATTATTTTTACGTTGACAAAAGGAAATGATGCATTTTGTATTTTTTGTGACCTTTTTCGTCGATTTCGACTAATAAGTCATTTTTACCCTTTTCCGTCATTTTAAAGCATTTTTCGTTGATTTCAACCAATTTAATATCGTTTTAATGTTACTTGCTTCAAATAATATTTACGAGATGCAACAAATGTTCATTAGAGAATTCCTGAGTAGCCTTTTCGATTTCTTCGCTCATATGTTGTAATGTCAGCCGTTGTGAACACTACGTAATCTAAGGTCCCTGTGATGCCTATCGGCGCTATTGTCAGTTTGGCCGATTTCGCGATAAATAAAGGCAGAGATTTTCTTTTAAAGAACAGTCTAAACCAAAAGTTGACCGGCTGAGTTCACTTAAAAAAAAGGAAGAAGCCTTGATTACATCAGTAACATGTCCAATAGCTTGAGCTGTTCATCTGAAGTGGTTTTGATCTAATTTTTTACGTCATTTTTCTTTGCATGTGAGGGCCGAGGAATATCCGTTCGTATTCTTGCTCACCAAGAGTATTTTCTGTAAATGTCTCTCTTGGCGTTTTTATTACGGATGAATTTATCCACGGTCCTCACTTCTTACCTGTTGGTTTAAGAGACGTTCAATATCTGAATTTTATAACTCAGTTCCTCTGAAAGCTTTTGGAGGATGCGTCTTGCCGTATGTGCGGGCACAGATGTGATACCAGTATGATAGCGCAGCCCCACATGATTATTGCGGAATTCGAGAATACCTTGACATGCAATTTCGAAATAGGTGGATGAGGAGGTCCAAGAGCAGTGGTGTCAAGGTCTCCTACTGGTGGCAGTGGCACGCCTCGCGCCACCGTACCATGCCACGAGTTTTTCTGCGCCACTCGCCTCGGGAGAGGAAACTATTAGTCCCCCTCCCCCGTTTTACAATAGTGATGGCGTTGTCTCTTGTGGCGAGGTGATGAACTGCGTGGAGAGGCCATTTCGTCGTGGCGTTCGTGCCACGGACTCCCGCTCGTGGCATCGACCTTGATAACTCTGCCCACGAGCATAGCCGGCTCGGTCTCCCGACTTCAATCCGCTGACTTTTTTTTCTGGGGGTTAATAAGTGACCGCGTTTGTGCTACAGTAGTTGAGGATGATGACCTTAGGTGCATTGAAAGGATGGCGGCTGAAATAAAGGAACGACCCGGCAAAGTTGTGCGCGTCACGGAGGCCGTGCGGCACTGATACCGAAGTACCTTCTTGCGTTCACGCAGGAGGAGGCCTTTTTGAACACTTGTAGAGCCCGTTACGCGAGAAAAAAATGCGAAATGTTGGCTGTATACGTAGATATGATAAACTATAGTAAATAACATTTAAAGAATAGTTTTCTCTCTATTCTTTCATATCCGTTAGATAAGTACGCAATAATAGCATCAGGGAACTATTTTAATGTTGGTCAGACTTTTTTTTTTAAAAAGACCAAATGACAATGACAAAATGACAAAAATATTTTTTTTCAAAATTGTGAGTAGGGCTTACACTATTTCCTTTTGCACTTATGAACAATTTAGTGTACTCTTATCATCTGGTTCTGTATGAGTAACCAGGACTGAATAATTCTGTGTATTGCTAAGGATGATTGATATTAGTGTTTGCTTGTCTGTTTGGAACATGGAAAAAAATATAAAGCCACTCGATTAGCTTATTATGTGTCGTAAAATGCTTTTATTGCTGCCAATTTGAACATTCTCGAATTTGAATGGTCCACTCTCAAGAAAATTCTGTGCCCATCCTGAGAGAACAGGAAGAAAGGTAGAAAGGTTGATCAAATTTTGTGGTACATGAGACGGAGGTTAGCATTTCTGGCAGCTCAAGTGTATTTTTATGAAGGAAGAAAACACAGCCGTGTGAGCTGGATTGAAATTTCAAACAATCGCTTATAAAAAAATATTTAATAGTATTTATAATTTTAAATATTTAAAATAATTTAAAAATTAGTGCAATGATATTCCGTGTTCATAAATAAAAAGATTATTCCCTTTTAAGATCGTGGCCAAAGTAACCGTTGTGGGGGTCCCGGAACGAATTTTACATTTTCTATTTATATTCTTAAAATCACAAGAAACAAGATATGAACTAAATAATCTGTATTGTGAGTTGTAACTGACTGTAACTAAAACCATTATATTACTTAAAACACAATATAACAATCACGCCTGATTTTGACCCATTTGTGGTTCCAAAAACCCTTTTTTACACAGCCACAACTGAAAGCGGATCGTTCAGGGCACAGCGTGGAAGAAGTTCAGTTTTTATCACCAGTGCTCAAAATGAGACAGTGCTCAAGTGTTCAGGTAAATCTGTGAATGCAACTAAGAAAACAAAATACTTTCGTCTGACCGCATCAGCTACTGCTGACCTTAACGATCATGACATGATTTATATACTTGAATGACAATAAAATGAAAGTGGGTAAGCCCCTTCTAAAAAATAGTGTATGACACGTGTGGTGAAAGTGATTTTATGTTGCTGGAGCAATCAGCCTCGAGCCGCAACCTCCGCTGCTCGCGAAATAAAAGGTCTCTTTTCCCTCTCCGGTGACACTGCGCCAATGCCACTGGCCGGGGAGGGGGTGGGGGTGGGGGAGGGGGGCTGCGACATGTTCAGAGAGCGCGTTTGCGGCGGAACTCTTTCTCGTGAGCAGGACAGGAAGAGAAGTGGAGCAATGAAAGAAGTCTTCTCCGTCTAATTATTCAGACGGACGGCTATCCACGGCTATGCTGTCATCATCAGTCTACAGATATAAACAAAATAAAATATAAATTAATTGAAGTTGCAAATTACATTGATATAAACAAAATAAAATATAAATTAATTGTTGTTACATTGAAATTACATTGTAATTTGTAATTTATATTTTATTTTGATCTATGCCGTCATCGTCAGTCTGTACATACAGGTGTCACACCAACTATGGACCACCCCCATAACTTCTAAACGGTTCAGGATATCGAAATACAGTTTTCGATTAACAATGCGGAATCATGGGGCAAGTAACATGCCATAGAGAAATTGTCTATAACATTTTTAGTTTTCGAGAAATTGAATCATCTTTGATTTTTTAAATGGAACTATACATTTTTTCAGCAGCAATGTATAGATC